>CM017569.1:1236280-1663595 GCA_007844125.1 Sinonovacula constricta | reverse complement strand
TTACGTTCTTGATTACATGTTCTTCTTAAACCCTTAAGATGCTAAGTTCTTGATTACACGTTCATTGTTCAACCCCTTGGATGTTACGTTCTTGATTACATGTTCTTCTTAAACCCTTTGGATGCTAAGTTCTTGATTACACTTTCATTGTTCAACTTATTGGCTGTTAAGTTCTTGATTACATGTTCTTGTTAAACCCTTTGGATGCTGAGTTCTTGATTACACTTTCATTGTTCAACTCTTTGGGTGTTAAGTTCTTGATTACATGTTCTTGTTAAACCCTTTGGATGCTGAGTTCTTGATTACACATTCCTTGTTCAATTCTTCAAATGCCAAGTTATTGATTACAGTTTATTATTTTAAATTTATAATATTATAATAATAAGTACTTGATAACATTTTATTTGTCTTCTCTGCCCAGTTCTAGAAGTCAGTTTATTATTCGACTGTCAGCATGCAAACTTTTCAGAATTATATCTCTAGACATGCTAAAGCTCTTACTGGTAATATAGTTCTTAATTCTGAGGATGCTTAAATTCTACATATCATTACTTTTTTCATCATGTGCATGCTGATTGCCAAATATTTATGTCTTAACTTATAACATGCTCAGTTACTAATTCTACTTTATTCAGTAAATCTTGTAATCTCTGACTTTTAATTGTAGGTTTATTTCTTTACTTTCAGACTGCCTAATTCCTTATTGTTATTTCTTATTAATGGCAAGGCTTATTCTTGATAGTAATTGATTTTTTTTTTTTCATGAAAAGACCATTTCCTTATATCACTTTATTTGTTAAGAAGTATATTTGATTTGTTTGTAACATGGGGCTAGTGATTTATATGTAACAGGCAGACCTACTTGATGTAGATCTAGTGTTTAAGACATGTTTACTTTACTTTGTAAGGCCCTACTAGCCATAGGAATATTTTTTTGCAGCTAGTAAAAGTCAATTTTGAAGCTTTAGCGACATATATTATTTTTGTTTACATTTTATAGTTGAAATTTTAGAGCCCTTTAGTATGTAATCGTTTTATATTTTCAGCATTTTATGGTTAACATTTATTTAAACCAGCAGTATACAAAAATGTACCGTTGTGTCTAAAAATAGATCTGCATGATCAATATTTTAACAGAAAATGTGAGTAGCACTTTTTAATAACCATCATAGTATAGCCGGGATAATTCAGTCAGTAGAACTTGTTGATTGTTTGTGTCTGTGTGTGTTGTCAGATGATCCTGGGTTCAAATACCAGCTGAGGAACATTTCTTTTATTAAACAGATCTTAATAAATTTTAGAAATCAATATTGACAAGTATTTTGACTGTGTGCTCATTACTAATTTTGTTGTTGTTATGCACTCATTTCTGTATTTATTTTTGATGCATATATTAAATGTGAACTTTAACTGTTTTATATGTATATTGACATTAATTGGTATGGATTTCTGTATTTTCCCAGGAACTTGAGCATATTCTGAACATTTTGGGAAGACAACTACTGCTTTGCAATCAAGTCACTTAACTAAAGATAATGTTGATGCAACCCATGTGTACACAGACAACTAAACCAATGTTAACAGTCATGCATGGATCTATTTTGATGGAAATAACGACCATGACAGTAACGAAGAAGTAGAAAGAGATTCTTGTTATGATAAGATTATTCTGTTTAAACAGTCTAGCAGCTGCATCAAGAACTGCTTAGAACAACATTCAGTCACCGAGTGGCATAAGAATATCTTACGCATATGGAAATGGAAAAATCTACAAAAGAAATGTTAATAATGGCATCAACAGTCAATAAAGAAAATGAGACAACAAATTGTGAAAAAAATGATACGTCTCCAACTTTGCATTCACTTACAAAGGTTCGCAGTTATGTAAAATGTCATTCGTGCTGGTGATTTACATTGGTAAACATGTGCTTCAAATTATAGAGAAACACATACAAGAGCAAGAAATGGCACCACATGTTCATAGGAGTTTGGGAAAACGGAAATTAATGCAATTAAAATTTGAAGAGATTCACGCAGTTGTTTAATACATCAACAACAATGCAGATAATTGGTATACAGAAACCAGCGCCTCCACGTGGTGGTATAGACAGCAGATGGACAAATATGGACAGGAGTAGACTGAATCATCACAGAAGCTACAAGTGCAGTTACCTTAGAGCATATTTATCCTAGACTTGCTCAGAGTTCAACTCACTTCTCTTACAATTCAACTAGCTTCGATGTAAATAGCTAATTAAATTATAATAAGGTATAATCTTCCCTGGAGAAATCCTCTTAAAAATGTCTCATGATTTACATCAAGGGAGACAACTCAATCTTTGATAATGTGATATTAAATGACTATACAACCCTGACATTACAACTTCTAGTCTTTGACCATCCCTTATCTACAGAAGGTATTCCAGAAATGTTATGGGTAAAGTTCCTTATAGGAACTTGATTACAGTGGGTCAAATTGGAATCTTTTTTTCAATTTATCACAAAAGTGTAAATCTTTGGCCCTACTCGCCATAGGAATATTTGTTTGCAGCTAGTAAAAGTCAATTTTGAAGCTTTAGCGACATATTTTACGTTTGTTTACATTTTAAAGTTGAAATTTTAGAGCCCTTTAGTATGTAATCGTTTTATACTTTCAGCATTTTATGGTTAACATTTATTTAAACCAGCAGTATACAAAAGTGTACCGTTGTGTCTAAAAATAGAGCTGCATGATCAATATTTTAACAGAAAATGTGAGTAGTTTTTTTGAATAACCATCATAGTATAGCCGGGATAACTCAGTCAGTAATACTTGTTGATTGTTTGTGTCTGTGTGTGTTGTCAGATGATCCTGGGTTCAAATACCAGCTGAGGAACATTTCTTTTATTAAACAGATCTTAATAAATTTTAGAAATCAATATTGACAAGTATTTTGACTGTGTGCTCATTACTAATTTTGTTGTTGTTATGCACTCATTTCTGTATTTATTTTTGATGCATATATTAAATGTGAACTTAAACTGTTTTATATATATATTGACATTATTTGGTACATATTTCTGTATTTTCCCAGGAACTTGAGCAGATTCTGAACATTTTGGGAAGACAACTACTGCTTTGCAATCAAGTCACTTAACTAAAGATAATGTTGATGCAACCCATGTGTACACAGACAACTAAACCAATGTTAACAGTCATGCATGGATCTATTTTGATGGAAATAACGACCATGACAGTAACGAAGAAGTAGAAAGAGATTCTTGTTATGATAAGATTATTCTGTTTAAACAGTCTAGCAGCTGCATCAAGAACTGCTTAGAACAACATTCAGTCACCGAGTGGCATTAGAATATCTTACGCATATGGAAATGGAAAAATCTACAAAAGAAATGTTAATAATGGCATCAATAGTCAATAAAGAAAATGAGACAACAATTTGTGAAAAAAATGATACGGCTCCAACTTTGTATTCACTTACAAAGGTTCGCAGTTATGTAAAATGTCATTCGTGCTGGTAATTTACATTGGTAAACATGTGCTCCAAATTATAGAGAAACACATACAAGAGCAAGAAATGGCACCACATGTTCATAAGAGTTTGGGAAAACAGAAATTAATGTCATTAAAATTTGAAGAGATTCACGCAGTTGTTTAATACATCAACAACAATGCAGATAATTGGTATACAGAAACCAGTGCCCCCACGTGGTCGTATGGACAGCAGATGGACAAATATGGACAGGAGAAGACTGAATCATCACAGAATCTACAAGTGCATGCTCAAAAAGCTTACAGCACTTGTGTAAACTGCTGCTGAGACTACAAGCACGGAACCATAGGTTCACTATACATTTTTTTACAGTCAAAACATTTGTCTGCCGCATAATGCAAGGCAAATGGGTTCAAAGACGGACAAGATATTTGGCTTTCGGATCAACAGAATTCCAATCCAAATCAATTTAATGGTAGATGAACATGAGACAATTGGTCCCGACGGCTGTGTTGTCCATAATACAAGACGTGGCCCAGTGGAGTCATCGTGTGTAATTCGTGCTGATAACTGTCCAGTTTTTGATATACCAATTCAATACAAAAGTCACATGTTTGGGATGTTCACATTTTTTGTGCCTATGGGTTCCATAAACAGTATCCACTGGCAGCATGGGTATATCTGATATATTGGAATATCTGTAATATTTCTGGTTGTGCATATATGATATATAAAACAGTTGCATTAAGTACTTGCTACATAAATCAAACTGAGTTTAATGGCAACATATTCTTTTGTAGATAATCCATTGTATATAGTATTTTTGTTCTTTAAATAGTAAGGCAAAGGGTGTTTAAATCATTGTGTGCCATTCTTATAGTAATCCTGTGATAAGTACAAGTTTAAGTAATTGTTCGCACTTAACAAAAGTATAACCTTAGTTATATCATCACCTACATCTTATACAGGCCGAAATAAGAACAAGTTTACCATCAGAAACTTGCTATGGTGCGTAACGAAGGAAGGCACAACCAATTAGAACTAATGGTGTAAGTTCCTCTTAGCCCATAATAAAAAACTGTATCGACACACTGGCTGTTACACAAGATATTATTACACTACTTATGTATCTAAGTGTTCAACGTTACTGAGCTAGAGCAACTGAATTCAATGTCACTAACATTCTAATCTTACCTTTTATTTACCATTATTTGATTTATTTACCTGGGAGAGAAATATCTTCCTTGACACAGATAAATTTATCATGGGGTAGACATATTTACTCTGGAATAAAAACAAATAACCCTGGGGCAGATTTATTTACCCTGGGGCAGATGTATTGACCCTGAGAGAGATATTTACTGTGAAGGGAGTAACATTTATCATGGGATATGTATATTTTCTTTGGGGCAGACATTTTTACCAAGAGAAAGATATAGTTACCTTAGAGCATATTTATCCTAGACTTGCTCAGAGTTCAACTCACTTCTCTTCCAATTCAACCAGCTTCGATGTAAATAGCTAATTAAATTATAATAAGGTACAATCTTCCCTGGAGAAATCCTCTTAAAAATGTCTCATGATTTACATCAAGGGAGACAACTCAATCTTTGATAATGTGATATTAAATGACTATACAACCCTGACATTACAACTTCTAGTCTTTGACCATCCCTTATCTACAGAAGGTATTCCAGAAATGTTATGGGTAAAGTTCCTTATAGGAACTTGATTACAGTGGGTCAAATTGGAATCTTTTTTTCAATTTATCACAAAAGTGTAAATCTTTAATAAACCACAATGATAAATGAATTATAAAATTTCTTCACATCGCTACATTGTATTTCAACATGTTGTTTTTAAAAGATTGTGTGGTGTGAAGGTTGTAGGAATTAAATCAATAGTAACAATTTCAACTATTTTAGTCAGTTGAATCTAAACCACCCTGTCATAGCTTTGAACTAAGCATGGTTAAATATACATTATGTGTATACGTCAACAATAAACAACACCCTGATAAGCCAAAAAGTGATGCAATCATTCAACTACATAGAAAGTGTGGATTATTTGGTTCTGTGTGTCACATACATTTCCTGACTGATCAATTTGTGATATACTTGTATTGGGAAACCTCAGAAAACAAAGTTATTAAATAGGAGGAAAGTTGAATGTGAACTGTTCCACAATTTGTTTGTAAACCCTATTACTAGTTTCTATTCATACTGAGGTCAAATGCTCACAGACAGTATGACATGTGTGTACAAATGGGCCAATCTTTCGCCATGTGGTTTAAACTTACACAGATTGGATAAACTGGCTTGACCGACAGTTTGCAATCTGTCCACTGATGACTATAACATATATAACATGCCCAACATTGGCTCGGCTCCCTTTATGTGGCTTTCTGTTATAAAAAAGTGCATAATATTGAACATGTAGGAAACAACATGACAAATACATCAGTATGTGTATAATTAAGTTAACACATTATACACCTATGTAGATTTTATACAAGTGCAGTGCTTAGGGTTAATACAGGGACCTACCTTGCTGCTTTAACAGACCCAGTAGTTTACTGAAGAGCCCTCTGTGAGATTTACCATCAGGATGTGTGACCAGGACATCGACATCACCACAATCTTTCTTCCCTCGTCTGTACGAGCCACAAGCCTGAGCTATCACACCAGCTAGCAGACTTTCTGCTGCCAAACAAACCTGTTGGGAGAATCATTTAAATTAGCATCTTCCCCATCCCATTAACACATCATAAGAAACCATATCTTCATCCTCAACATCATCTTGACCATAATCCTTCTCCTCTTTATCATCATCATGATCAGAAACACCATCATCGTAAATATTAACATAGTATAATCATACTGGTATTCATCACTCTATTCATCATTATCATCATCATCAGCAGCAGCAGCAGCAGCAGCTATTAGCATCATCGTTATCAGCAGCCATCATCATTACTATTATTCTTATTATCATCATGATTCTTGTTATCATCATCATCAGCTACATGATCATCAGAACAATAACAGGATAATGAATTTGATACTCATCAACCATCCCAAACCATCTTATCATCATCAGCAGCAGCAGCAGCCATCATCATCAAAATCATAACCAGCGTCATGATAATCAACAGTAAAATTGAAACACGAGCAGAAAAAGTGAGCTTCTACCAGACTTTGAACCAAAGACTTCCCGAATACCAGCAGGTTTCTCTACCAGCTGAGCAAATGAGACTCTGTGAATGAACTACTAATGTAAACCACTACACTCTTCCCTCCTTACACAACGAGATTTACCCTAAACCTAATCCCTGGTTCTACTCTACAGCACTGTTGCATATCCAATACAGACAGGCTACTGCAGTAGGGCATGGCACCAAATGTAACAGCAGCAGAAAAAGTGCCACCGGGATTTGGATTAACAGTGACCTCCCCAATACTAGAAGGTCACTCTAAAAACTGTGCTATAGAGAATCTGTGAATGAACTACCAGTGAAACTGCTACATAATCATCCTGGTACTTATCACCCTGATCATCATCAGCACATTTTTCCTCATCTGCAGAAGCCATCATCATCATCAACAACAACAATGACACCATCAGCATCACTGCTTACACCACTGTGTCCTTCCTTTTGTCCCACCTTCTCAGCACCATCACCATTGCTGGTGTTGACTTCTTAATCTTTTTTCTAATTATTATCATCACCATCATGACCATCCTTCCAATCATCACCAGTACAATCATTGCAGTTGTTGCTATATTTTTTACTAACAATATGTAGGTCAGAAGATGCCATAAACAGAACAGCCTGGAAATCTGCTGAACATTAACAGTCAAACTGGCTTAATGGATCAGAGATATTAACAAAATGATGATGAAGAATATCTCACCAACTCACCACTCGCTCAATCTCACCGGCCTCTTCACGAGGCATTCTGTCTAGGAAATCATCATAATGCTTCAAGCCAATTTTCTGCTGATAAGTCAGGTGGGCTTTCTCTTGTAGGTCAGCCAGACTTCTGAAGCCCTGTAAACAACAAGTTCACAAATCAAGATGCTGATATGTCAGGTGGGCTTTCTCTTGTAGGTCAGTCAGACTTCTGAAGCCCTGTAAACAACAAGTTCACAAATCATGATGCTGATATGTCAGGTGGGCTTTCTCTTGTAGGTCAGTCAAGACTTCTGAAGCCCTGTAAACAACAAGTCCACATATCATGATGCTGATATGTCAGGTGGGCTTTCTCTTGTAGGTCAGTCAGACTTCTGAAGCCCTGTAAACAACAAGTTCACATATCATGATGCTGATATGTCAGGTGGGCTTTCTCTTGTAAGTCAGTCAGACTTCTGAAGCCCTGTAAACAACAAGTTCACATATCATGATGCTGATATGTCAGGTGAGCTTTCTCTTGTAGGTCAGTCAAGACTTCTGAAGCCCTGTAAACAGCAAGTTCACATATCATGATGCTGATATGTCAGGTGAGCTTTCTCTTGTAGGTCAGCCAGACTTCTGAAGCCCTGTAAACAATAAGTTAACATATCATGATGCTGATAAGTCAGGTGAGCTTTCTCTTGTAGGTCAGTCAGACTTCTGAAG
Source organism: Sinonovacula constricta (assembly GCA_007844125.1). Lineage (NCBI taxonomy): Eukaryota > Metazoa > Mollusca > Bivalvia > Cardiida > Solecurtidae > Sinonovacula > Sinonovacula constricta. Next base: position 1,655,486 of record CM017569.1, on the reverse strand, counting down.
CCCTGTAAACAACAAGTTCACATATCATGATGCTGATATGTCAGGTGGGCTTTCTCTTGTAAGTCAGTCAGACTTCTGAAGCCCTGTAAACAACAAGTCCACATATCATGATGCTGATATGTCAGGTGGGCTTTCTCTTGTAGGTCAGTCAGACTTCTGAAGCCCTGTAAACAACAAGTTCACATATCATGATGCTGATATGTCAGGTGGGCTTTCTCTTGTAAGTCAGTCAGACTTCTGAAGCCCTGTAAACAACAAGTTCACATATCATGATGCTGATATGTCAGGTGAGCTTTCTCTTGTAGGTCAGTCAAGACTTCTGAAGCCCTGTAAACAGCAAGTTCACATATCATGATGCTGATATGTCAGGTGAGCTTTCTCTTGTAGGTCAGCCAGACTTCTGAAGCCCTGTAAACAATAAGTTAACATATCATGATGCTGATATGTCAGGTGAGCTTTCTCTTGTAGGTCAGTCAAGACTTCTGAAGCCCTGTAAACAACAAGTTCACATATCATGATGCTGATATGTCAGGTGAGCTTTCTCTTGTAGGTCAGTCAGACTTCTGAAGCCCTGTAAACAAAAAGTTCACATATCATGATGCTGATATGTCAGGTGGGCTTTCTCTTGTAGGTCAGTCAGACTTCTGAAGCCCTGTAAACAACAAGTTCACATATCATGATGCTGATATGTCAGGTGAGCTTTCTCTTGTAAGTCAGTCAGACTTCTGAAGCCCTGTAAACAACAAGTTCACATATCATGATGCTGATAATGTCAGGTGGGCTTTCTCTTGTAAGTCAGCCAGACTTCTGAAGCCCTGTAAACAACAAGTTCACATATCATGATGCTGATATGTCAGGTGGGCTTTCTCTTGTAAGTCAGTCAAGACTTCTGAAGCCCTGTAAACAACAAGTTCACATATCAAGATGCTGATAATGTCAGGTGGGCTTTCTCTTGTAAGTCAGCCAGACTTCTGAAGCCCTGTAAACAACAAGTTCACATATCATGATGCTGATATGTCAGGTGGGCTTTCTCTTGTAGGTCAGTCAGACTTCTGAAGCCCTGTAAACAATAAGTTCACATATCAAGATGCTGATAATGTCAGGTGGGCTTTCTCTTGTAGGTCAGTCAGACTTCTGAAGCCCTGTAAACAACAAGTTCACATATCATGATGCTGATATGTCAGGTGGGCTTTCTCTTGTAGGTCAGTCAAGACTTCTGAAGCCCTGTAAACAACAAGTTCACATATCATGATGCTGATATGTCAGGTGGGCTTTCTCTTGTAGGTCAGTCAAGACTTCTGAAGCCCTGTAAACAACAAGTTCACATATCATGATGCTGATATGTCAGGTGGGCTTTCTCTTGTAGGTCAGTCAGACTTCTGAAGCCCTGTAAACAACAAGTTCACATATCATGATGCTGATATGTCAGGTGAGCTTTCTCTTGTAAGTCAGCCAGACTTCTGAAGCCCTGTAAACAACAAGTTCACATATCATGATGCTGATATGTCAGGTGAGCTTTCTCTTGTAAGTCAGCCAGACTTCTGAAGCCCTGTAAACAACAAGTTCACATATCATGATGCTGATATGTCAGGTGGGCTTTCTCTTGTAGGTCAGTCAGACTTCTGAAGCCCTGTAAACAATAAGTTCTCATATCAAGATGTTGATATGTCAGGTGGGCTTTCTCTTGTAGGTCAGCCAGACTTCTGAAGCCCTGTAAACAACAAGTTCACATATCATGATGCTGATATGTCAGGTGAGCTTTCTCTTGTAAGTCAGCCAGACTTCTGAAGCCCTGTAAACACAAGTTCACATATCATGATGCTGATATGTCAGGTGAGCTTTCTCTTCTAGGTCAGTCAGACTTCTGAAGCCCTGTAAACAACAAGTTCACATATCATGATGCTGATATGTCAGGTGAGCTTTCTCTTGTAAGTCAGTCAGACTTCTGAAGCCCTGTAAACAACAAGTTCACATATCATGATGCTGATATGTCAGGTGAGCTTTCTCTTGTAGGTCAGTCAAGACTTCTGAAGCCCTGTAAACAAAAAGTTCACATATCATGATGCTGATATGTCAGGTGGGCTTTCTCTTGTAGGTCAGTCAAGACTTCTGAAGCCCTGTAAACAACAAGTTCACATATCATGATGCTGATATGTCAGGTGGGCTTTCTCTTGTAGGTCAGTCAGACTTCTGAAGCCCTGTAAACAACAAGTTCACATATCATGACGCTGATATGTCAGGTGGGCTTTCTCTTGTAGGTCAGTCAGACTTCTGAAGCCCTGTAAACAACAAGTTCACATATCAAGATGCTGATAATGTCAGGTGGGCTTTCTCTTGTAAGTCAGTCAAGACTTCTGAAGCTCTGTAAACAACAAGTTCACATATCAAGATGCTGATAATGCCAGGTGGGCTTTCTCTTGTAAGTCAGCCAGACTTCTGAAGCCCTGTAAACAACAAGTTCACATATCATGATGCTGATATGTCAGGTGAGCTTTCTACTCATCACCAGGTACTATAATACATGCAACAATTTATAATGTGGATAAGAAAATTAAATTTAGGGATATGATTACAATCTTAAAAGAGAATTAGGTGTCTATGCTCTCTACATCGTCTCATTACAAAGTAACTTTAGAGCAGTTTTCAGTAAATCCACACAGTAAATATAAAGTTATATTCTTAAGAAATAAATCAGAGAGATAAATTAGGTCAAATGCAGACTGAACCTGAGCCCTACATTACTGCTCTCTGAAAGAAGTGAGCATTCACTGGTTATGGATAATTGCTTCCACCTGACTTCAATAAAGGTTCTTACCTGCTGGTACCAAGTGCGTGCAGTAGTTGGCCCAGCCCCCCACACATTGGAAAACAACTCAATAACCTGGATGTCATCTGAAGACCTCAGCTCGTGAAGCTTCCTTAACTCTCCACTCTCAGCTATCTCCCAAATCTTCTCTGCAAGACGCTTCCCTATCCCAGGAAGGGCCATAGCCTCCTATATAAGGACAGAAAATGTTTCAAGTTGTAATAAGTGATTATCACTTACCTTGCCAGTCATAATAAGCATGATAATCACAATAGATATAATGCAAGCATCAACAGCAAACAGTACAGAATCTGCTCAGATGATACCCAACTTGCTTTGGATCTATATTAATTGATAATTAGTTCTGACAATATCATGCTTATCTAGAGTTAATTATACCCTCTTTGATTTATTACTTATTTACTTGAAGCAAATACACAGCCGCTTTTACTGTTGATGTGAACATATATCTAAGTCACACACCTAGTCACACTATCCTGGTAGTGACTGTGAACAATAACTTGGTCACACACACAGTCACACTATCCTGGTATTGACTGTGAACATATAACTTGGCCACACACACAGTCACACTATCCTGGTATTGACTGTGAACAAATAACTTGGTCACACACCCAGTCACATTATCCTGGTACTGACTGTGAACATATAACTTGGTCACACACCCAGTCACACTATCCTGGTACTGACTGTGAACATATAACTTGGTCAAGACAACCAGTCACACTATCCTGGTACTGACTGTGAACATATAACATGGTCAAACACACAGTCACACTATCCTGGTACTGACTGTGAACATATAACATGGTCACACACACAGTCACACTATCCTGGTACTGACTGTGAACATATAACATGGTCACACACACAGTCACACTATCCTGGTACTGACTGTGAACATATAACATGGTCACACACACAGTCACACTATTCTGGTACTGACTGTGAACATATAACATGGTCACACACCCAGTCACACTATCCTGGTACTGACTGTGAACATATAACTTGGTCAAGACAACCAGTCACACTATCCTGGTACTGACTGTGAACATATAACATGGTCACACACACAGTCACACTATCCTGGTACTGACTGTGAACATATAACTTGGTCACACATCCAGTCACACTATCCTGGTACTGACTGTGAACAAATAACATGGTCACACACCCAGTCACACTATCCTGGTACCGAAAGACTAGTCTTAGAGCGTCCATTATTATCACTTCAACATAAGCAAAGGAGGTTAACCATTACCATTTTTTTTACTTCGGTATTTCTTGGGCTGGGTATGAACCCATTGGTGTCCTTTATTTGGGGCCCTCTCTCTCTAGTGTTTGCACCACTGAACATACACTGAAAAGATATAATAGATCCTGTAATACATACCTCAAATGAAGTGATGGGTTTACTCTGCCTCTTGAGTACCTGTATTGCTTTCTGGTAGCCAAAGGCTCGCCATTTGTCATTGGTTGTCTCATATGTCTTCACCATCTCCTGCAACATACAAGTGAAGAGAGAATAAATGAGAGATATGCAAACTTCCATTCATTTGTTTTCTAATTTACGTGGCTGTGTTAAGCTTTTCTGTTGGCAATTGTGGAATGGATGTTAGGATAATTTTTCACATTAATCATAGATCAACATCAGCTCTCAATGCAATGAGCTTAAAAGTGTCAACTTAGTGACAGGTTTGTCTATTTTGACACACAAACTGTGGGTAGGGTACAGTTTTACCAAAAATGATAACTATGTCTGCTTTCTTAAATATGTACTGATTCCAGTAAAAAAGGGTGCAAATAAATCATCAGTTACAATTACTTTAAAACCCTATTCATTATTATTCTAAGTCAAATGACTGTTGTATATTCTTTTCACATACTTGCTTTCTTGTATAGGCAAATATTGTATTATCTGTATGGAAGGATATCCACTGTCACAATATAAGGGATATAACTCTGACAGAAATGACATTTTTGTCCTCACAGGTTATCTTTCTTTGCGAATGATTAAATAGGATAAATCTATACTTACAATTCTCAGGGCAAATCTATGCAACTTCATGCATTTTTTTCATTAATTTCAACACTAATACTACTGCTGCTTCTGCAACACAAGTTTTAGTTATACCTAGGAGCAATGAAATACATGAATGACTTTTTTTAAATTAAGTGGTTTAAGTAAAGTGATAGCATTTAAATGACCTCCTGGTAAAGGTTATATTGATAAAAAAAAATCGACTGTACCTAAGGAGTTAATGAATAAACTGGCTATTGTCTGGAATGTACATGATGCTTCGGACCTGTGATCTGCACTATGGTGGTTAATTGTTGGTGCAATAAGAGTACTGTTTATGACTGATGTATTTTCACCCAGACATGTAACTGTCATAACTCAATCCTAATACATACTGGGAAGAAAGTTTTTAACAGTTGAAAAATCTTGAGAAGCATTTTAATGCTTTAGATTCACCTAACTAAAGAACAAAAAGATATCTATGCATGCTCACATAAAACTGAGTTGCAAATATGAAACTTCAAACCATGATTAATTTTATGCAAATGTAAAAAGAAACTGTTTCTTGGCTGCTTATTAAATGATAAAAAAAATAATAATAATAAAATAAAAAAATAAAATAAAGTAATTGTTTATTAGAAAAAAATACATATTTCAGAGAACTGTGACATACCTTTAATGTGTCTGTAATGTGCTTGTTTACATTTTCAACCTGAACCTTGGAAGACTGTGCACAGATCCAGTTTCCCTTCTGAAAGAAACAAGGAGGGTTCAATGAGAAATTAGGAGGAAATTGATCAATATAAACTTAATGTAATTTGTTTACTAAATACTGGTAAATTAATTACATGTTTACAATAATTTCAATCATCAAAAAGTGAGATGTCATATGGCAGAGAAAAGATAAAAATGAGATATAAAATAACTCTCCAGAACCTGCCAGCTTGTTGTGCCTGAATGTAGCTATCATGGTTACCCTTAATGTGGAACTTGTCAATAAAATTGAGTCAAATATTTGCATGTATATGAACCACAAGTGGGGCCTGTACCTAGGCAGTTAAAACTCAATTTTCCAACTTTCATATAAAACTTGCTATTAATATCTCTATCTTACAAAAAGATATCTATTAAACTTGCTATTAATATCTTTATCCTGATTGAATAAAATCTATGAAACTTGTTATTAATATCCTTATCCTGATTGAAGATATCTAACAGAAATGTCAAATCTTTTTTGGTGACATAATCACATTGACTTGACCCGAATGATCCCAAAAGCAATCTCAAGCTTTCTGTCCACATAAAAGGAAAATGCATAAAATAAGATATTCTACAAAAAGATATTTGATGGAATCATTTCATGTAGATTGTTGCCCTTAAAATAAGTGTTTTGTTGTTTTTGTTACAACACTGACACAATTATGTTTATATTGGCAATGTCCATCAAATTTTTGGTGGATAAAAAACCAATGCCTCTGCGTTGAACCACTGGTGCATTGCAGATCAACTGGATCACACACAGACACATGGAAGTTTTTGCCCAGATGAGGACTACAACCAAAGCCGAGGGGCTGAGGTATTGCAAGTCAACAACTTTAACACTTGGCAAGAGCATCCCCCATGATTTTCAGTTAAAATCCGATTTTAAAGTTCTTGATTACCATCAGCTTGTTTATTTTTTGTATTCCTGTTCATGTATGTATGTAACTCTACATTTATTAACAAGCAATACAAAATCTTTAAAAAGTTATCTGCGAAGGACTGCATGCCAAGGTAACAAGATATATCGCTTAAAACTGAACATTAATTGTGTAGATCCTGATTAAACAGCTTTCAGCTAGAGATAGATGATATGGATCTACATATTTTTTGTCTAAGCCTGATCAAATCTTGCTTAGCAGGTTGAATTATACAGACTGGTTTGGGGAGGTCACTGCTGGTGGAAGGCTGCACATGTGACTGGTCCTCCCCATCACTGGGATGATAGTCACTGTCCCTATCTTCAGATACATGTGGCACTGGCAATGTATTTCCATGTCCAAGTATGATGCCAACCTTAGCATTTGTTGGCTCGCCAGTTTTTACATCTTTATTTAAATTATATTGACTCTCTGTCAGTTCTGATACTTTGGAAATTACATTAGGATCTGTCTCTTTTTTGTTTGAAGGCATTTCTAACATAAAGCTTACTGCGCTCATTTGTTTTTTCTCATGGAAACAAGTGCTTAGCCACTTGGATTTAACAACTGTTACACCTTCCGGAACTGAATTAACTTTAAGAATTTTTAATAAACGCTCCGGTTCCATTTTTTCATCAACAACCAGATGAGTGGTGTCATTTTCTAATGATTTCAAAAATTTACCACCATATTTAATTAACTGTGTTTCAAATATCTGCATTCTCATTTTTTCTATACCAGCTTGTAAAATAAATGCTTTGACTGAAGAAAGAAATGGTTCAACACAAATGGATTCCTTCTCATTTTTGTCATTTTTATGCCGTTTTAAACCTTCTCTAACATCACTCTGGGCTGTTTTTCGTTTTGATGAATTCATTCTAATGGTATTCTTGAACTGACAACGTGCCACTCCAGTAAATTGTCGCAGATAAAGGACTTGACATCTTAAACTGGCGAGCCTTGCACCATTTTGTACACAAAGGGAGCCACAATTATTTCAAGCTATTTTTATTCTAAATTAAAATAGTATGAAATATTAACACTTGTTTCATGCTATAGAAATAAAATAATAAAAAAGAATAGTAAGTATTGCAATTATGAGATGCATCAACAATAGCACACATGGCTCCATAAACAATAACTGCTCCCAACCATGTACCACATGATACCTGTCACATGACTAACCTAGGTTGATTCATGTTGCTGTCAAGTAAATCGATACAAACAATAGACTAGTGCACTCTGGAATATTGACTCATTCTGCAGAAAAGAGACAACTGAGGCAAAATGTATCGGAATCTGATGGAGAAAGGAGGCATGGAAGGCGAAAATGTTTATCATAAGGTGAATTTGAAAGACCTTCCAAAATATTCTGACCTGAAAAAAGAGGTTGACAGAATTGTGGAGAGCAGTTCATGGTGGGAGAGGTATGGCATGGACTGGTTTGTAATTATAATGTTTTTGCTGATGGTACCAGGCTCATGTATGCTGGCTGGATCTGAATCCTACCTGCTGATAGCTGTCGGAGTGTTCCTTATTGGATGGGCCCATAGCGCTTTAGCAAACAAGGCTGGTCATATTTCGTCTCACGGCGGCTTGACAGAAGACAAGCGATGGCAACGCATACTCTGCATCTTTTTTGTAGAAGTGATCGGATCCTTTTCTGAGTACCTTGCATATGATATCCACATCAAAGTGCACCATCCCTATACCAACATCATTGGTCTTGGGGACTCCAGCACCTGGAAGATTCCTTTTCTCCCCAGTTATGTCTACATGTTCCTGACTCCCCTTGTTCTTCCACCAATGGTTATTGTGATATCCATTGCTGGTCTTATTGAAAAGATGGCTTACTTCGAGCTGGTCAAATATGTCATTCTGTGCGGGCTTGGACTATATGGATATATTTACCTTCTGATGACCCTTGGCAGCCTTAGCCTCCTGGGAGCCATAGGCGTCATTTTGCTCTCCAGAGGAATTTTTATGATCCCATACATCCATGTGAACATCTTCCAGCACATTGGTCTGCCAATGTATTCAAAAGAAAGCAAGCCTGTTCGTCTGTACCAAATGGCAACTGGAGTGCTGAATCTTCCGCGAAATTTCATTCTTGATTATGCAATGGGCCATTCTCTGATAAACTGTCATGTGGAACATCATCTATTTCCAAGGCTGTCTGACAACATGTGCCTGAAGGTGAAACCAGTTGTGTCTAAATTCCTAAAGGAGAATGGTCTGCCATACAACGAGATGACCTACATGAACCGACTTACCTACTTTCTGGATAAGTATGACGTGTTGATGGTAAAGGCACCACCAATAACTCACTTCATCGGTTTACAGTAGATATGGTCTGTCCTCTGAATATTTTTTATTTCCAGAGGGCAAAAGGTTGTGAAGCATCATCTCCTCTGTTTTCACACATTAGCTAACTACAATTTTTAAAATAAAAACTATTTTTACCACAGATAAATTTTTACACTGTATGATAGGAACAATCTAACTTTCTAAAGTACAAAGTTAAACTGTTAAGAACACCAATAAAAATTATCTTATTATTATTTATAGTTATTTTTATTTTTAATTATTATTGTTATTATTATTATTATTATTATTATTATCATCATCATCATTACTGGATGAGAAGCTTCATATGAATACCAATAGTTTCCTGGGACAAAAAAATGCAGGCAATTCCTACCAAAAGTGCACTTGGCTACTGGGGATGTTCTAGAGAACATTTTATGTAATTTTTATTGTGACTCAAGTGAAACTGTTCAAAATTAGTAATGTATTTATAACCCTATTAGTCTTGCATATTATAAGATCATATCATCAAATAAACATGTAGTGATTAATGCACATTAATGTGTTGTTAAAGGCTTAGAGTTCACATGATATTTGTAGGAAACTCGATAGAAATCTTAGAGTGCACAATTCTTATAGAATGTATATCAAAACAGTTTCTACTTTTTTGCTGTAAATTCATTAAACTTTTATTGCACTTTTGAGGACAGTGATGCTTATGTAGGAAGTTGAACTTATTGAAGGAAAAGTTATACAGACAGTATTATCATTATAGTGAAAGTTTATTGTTGTACTGACCATAATCCCTTTTTCACACATATACAGACATAGTTAATCTTACAAAGAAAATTATTTTTTAAAGAAACCATTAAACCTGTAAAGAAAGTTAAAATCGTTGAGGTAGATGAGTAGACGGTGATTTGTTAAACAGTGAAGCATGTGACATAAGGATGACCACAGAGACATGTTTGTTCAATAAAATGAGTGACCATGTGATAAGAAACCATTGCTAGCTCACACTGATGCAACATGCAATGCAAAAATTATACATGTAGTCCTTGTATATTTATGTTATGTTTATAAATTTTGCTTGCACACTTGACATAAAATCCGATCACTTGCACATCTCTTATGATTTTTTAATGTGTGTATTTTGTAACATGTAGTAGATTTATTGTATAGTTGTAACCTGCCTGCTTTAATATTTACTATTTTGTCATTTACATACAATATTATTATCAAAAATATGCTTTATGCTGAAGAAGGCTAAAAACTGTTTTCAGTTGTTGTTGTTGTTGTTTTATCTTAAAGGCCAAATATTTAAGTGAAAATTAGCATTTCAACTTAGATTTTCATACAAATAAAGTGTTTCTAACAAATTCATGTCAATTACTTGTAGGCATTACACCATGTCCAATTTATCAGGTCTTTCTTTATACATGTAGTTTACATGTTTTGTATTGACATACCAGTACATGTTTTGGTATATTAGGCTGGTTGTGGTAAATTATTGAACCATGATACTTGTACTGCAATTGGATTTTTGTCTCATGATAATTGACACTCTTAAAAACAGAACTGTTGCTAATTATATATACCAATGTGATAATGTTTTGGTGAACAGCTACAATAACTATAAAATAAGAGAAATTTTATTTTGTTATTTGTTATTCTATGATTTTTGTACTATTTACTATATTCTTGTTTTCTTGACAATTTATATTGTTGTGTTGTTGTTGTTTTTTTGATGTTAATTTTGTCATTTTTGTTTTCCAAGGATTTGACATGGTAGATAGCATTTTATCTGCCTATATAGTTAGTCTCCAATCCTTTTTTATTCCAAATATTATGTAGGTAAATCATGACAACATTAAACTGGCACTCAAACATTTTAAACTGTTTAAAGGAGAACTGGCAGATTTCATGGACATCTTGGATTTATAAAAAATAAAATGTGACCATTGTTTATACAGACTATAGTGGACTTGGGATGAGAACATCAAGTATCTGAATCTGTTACCATTGTAACTGTTGTTATTGCCATTTCTTCGATATATTTATCCTTTTATTTTGCTGAATTTGTTGTCAATATGATCACTGTTATTGTTACCTTTCTACCCCATTGCATACCGTATTTGTTGAATGTTTCGGACAAATCTTTGAAAATCTTGACCCAATCCATTTGTCTCTAAGAATAATTACCATATGCATAAGTGTCAGTTCAATGTTGTCAAATAACCTTTAGCTAGCTATATTTTGTCAAAAACCCATGCTAAATTCTGTGTCAGTTCAATGTTGCCAAATAAGCTTTAGCTAGCTATATTTTGTCAAAAACCCATTCTAAATTCTGTGTCAGTTCAATGTTGCCAAATAACCTTTAGCTAGCTATATTTTGGTAAAAACCCATGCTAAATTCTGTGTCAGTTCAATGTTGCCAAATAACCTTTAGCTAGCTATATTTTGTCAAAAACCCATGCTAAATTCTGTGTCAGTTCAATGTTGCCAAATAACCTTTAGTTAGCTATATTTTGTTAAAAACCCATGCTAAATTCTGTGTCAGTTCAATGTTGCCAAATAACCTTTAGCTGGCTATATTTTGGTAAAAACCCATGCTAAATTCTGTGTCAGTTCAATGTTGCCAAATAACCTTTAGCTGGCTATATTTTGGTAAAAACCTGTGCTAAATTCTCAGGATTTCATGCTTGAATATTATATATGTTACATGTCAGGGTTGATTTACTTATGAACTCAGACTGGGCAGCAAATAGTGCAGATCCTGATCAGATAGCTCCCAGCAGGCATTTGGCTGATCTTGAGCTACATTATTTGCTTAAGCCTTATAAATACATGAATAGAGATAATACATGTAAAGAGAGCCTTAAGTTTGTGTTGTTTTATAAGTTTCTTAGTTGTTGTTGTCGTCTTCTTTTTTATGCAATTAAGTATTATCATAATATATTATTGGAAAAGAAATCGACCATTAGGAACAGGCTGTATCTTAGGCCCCTGTTATCAAATGCTCCATTGGCATATGATAAGTTAGCATAATATGATACAGGTAGACAATGTTTAACAAATTATTTTGAATGCTTTGTCTCATCAATTTTTAATCTGAAAATAATTATACAAATTAAAATAATTTTAAATGTCTGCCTGTTTTATCATAAAATTGTTTGCTTTTTTATTTGTTTAAAGTTGTTTTGTTTAAAATATTGTTATAATTATACTAACTATTAACCATTAAAAAAACAGGTTACTGTTTCTAAATATAGTGTTATGAGGGGATTTTAATGTATTTGTCTACTTTTAAATTAACACGATTTAATTTGCTAATCAATAAACTGGTTTAACAAATGAGCAGGGTTTTTATGAGCAATAATTCCAATGTACATTAATATATAGCAGGACAATTAACAACTTTATGTACACCATTACATAAACAGTACTTACAAAGACTAGTGACATAATAACATACATAGTAACTAAAAAAAATAATGTACATTAATATATACTTTCAGTGGGACGATTAACCCATCAAACAAACAAACGTTAAATATATCAACAGGCCATAAAGAGCTTAATACATGGTACACAAAAAGCTAAATGCTCATCAATATATACACAGTACACAAAAAGCTAAATGCTCATCAATATATACACAGTACACAAAAAGCTAAATGCTCATCAATATATACACAGTACACAAAAAGCTAAATGCTCATCAATATATACACAGTACACAAAAAGCTAAATGCTAATTAATATATACACAGTTGATAAAAAAGCTTCATAGTATATTCATAGTATATACACAGATGTTTTTTTTAATCAGGTAAAACAATGCTCACATTATAATTCATATGCTCAACAAGCGATCAAAGGACAAACATGTGCACCATTTTTGTTATGTGATAAATCAAATAATTCTTTATTAATCAATAATAATATGCAATATTGATTTGCAATTTGTTGTGGATGTTTGCTGTTAATCTCAAGTAAAATAAAAATAGAATATTTTTTATGTTGTTTTCCTTTGAGCCTATCTTACCAGGTGTTAAATCATAAGGCAAATCTAACTGTAATACCAAGTTTTACACTGAAGTTTAAGAAAACTTGATTGTGTATGGTCTTTCACCTGATCTATGATGTGACAGTGGTTCTATCCAGACATTTGTCGGCGAGTCGGGAGAGATAGCTGGTTGTTGAGCAAACAAATGACACGGGATCCCAACTGAAAACCCAACACACATTTATAAATTGACTATGTGAGCTGTGGTTAAGTATCATGTACATTTTACCCCAAATACAGTACACTCTGATATTAGTGTCAGTATTATTAACTGTTTTCAATACAAGACAATGTATCAAGATAAGTGTGTTTGCAGAGATCAAAGCCCTCTGATATCAAACAATGTGATGGTAGTGTACGTCTTGACACACACTGGTACTGATTTATTGACCCTACCATTCATGCTATATTAATTTATTATCTTATAAAGTCTTAGTAACTTATTAAACACAACAGGTGTTGGTAACTATAGGCACTGGCAACTACAGATGTTGGTAACTATTATTGCTAGAGAGACAGCAGCAAATAAAGCCAAAGCTGACCAGACAGTACCCAGCAGCAGCTTGCTGACCTGACAGCTCCCAGCAGCAGCATAAGCTGACCTGACAGCTCCTCGCAGCAGCAGCTAGCTGATCTGACAGCTCCTCCCAGCAGTAGCTAGCTGACCTGACAGCTACCAGCAGCAGCTTGCTGACCTGACAGCTCCCAGCAGCAGCTAGCTTATCTGACCATTCCCAGCAGCATTAACTGACCTGACAGCTCCTCCCAGCAGCAGGTAGCTGGACTGACAGCTCCTAGCAGCAGCTAACTGACCTGACAGTGTTTATAATTACAGGCTTTGGTATCTACATGCATTGGTAAATACAGATGTTGCTAACATATTGCTAGAGAGACAGCAGCAAATAATGCCACTTCTGACCTGACAGCTCCCAGCAGCAGCTAGCTGACCTGACAGCTCCTCTCAGCAGCAGCTAGCTGACCTGACAGCTCCAAGCAGCAGCTAGCTGATTTGACAGCTCCAAGCAGCAGCTAGCTGACCTGCCAGCTCCTTGCAGCAGCATTAGCGGACCTGACAGCTCCTCCCAGCAGCAGCTAGCTGACCTGACAGCTCACAGAAGCAGCTAGCTTATCTGACCGTTCCCAGCAGCAGCTAGCTTAACTGACAGCTCAAAGCAGCAGCTAGCTGATTTGACAGCTCCCGGTAGCAGGTAGCTGATCTGACAGCTTCCAGCAGCCACTCACTGAAATGACAGCTGATGTTAAAGCTCCCAGCCACAGCTAGCTGAACTGACAGCTCCCAGCAGCAGCTAGCTGACCTGACAGCTCCCAGCAACTAGCTTAACTCACAGCTCCCAGTAGCGAGCTTAACTGACAGCTCCCAGCAGCAGTTACCTGAACTGACAGCTCCCAACAGCAGCTAACTGACTTGACAGCTGATGTGACAGCTCCCAGCAGCAGCTAGCTGACCTGACAGCTCCCAGAAGCAGATAGCTTATCTGACCGTTCCCAGCTGCAGCTAGCTTAACTGACAGCTCACAGAAGCAACTACCTGATTTGACAGCTCCCAACAGCAGCTAACTGACTTGGATCTACACTATTTTCCAAACCTTATCAATTGGTTTTATTAGAGTAGACATGTCCTCTACTGTGAAAGCTATATTTAGGAGGTATCCAGGCAGAACGATAAATGTCGAAAACCTGTTTCTCATCAGCAACCTTACAACTGTGAGTTTAAAATCTGCATACCGGTACATGTAGTATGAATTCTGTAAAGAAATCTTCTAGCTTTCATAATCTATCAGATCTACATAAACACAATACCTTTTCAACTTTTTTTTCAACAGACTATAATAAATGTAATTGAAATCTTTATGACTATGAGTTATAGAGGATCAGATATTCGTTTTCATTTGTTTTAACTAAATACTGAAAATGTTGGATAAAATGGTCAGCTCATATGTTGGATTCTTTTGATCCCATTACCAATAAATGAGCTGTTTTTGTTGACTATGAATCATTATTGACTTTGTATCACCTTTGCTACTCCATAGCTAACTAGTGAGTTAATGGAAATAACCAAATGAGTGTTACTTGGTGAATACATATCATGTTACATGATAAATTTATTTTAAACACTTTTTATAAAGCCTAATGTTCCATTTTATCATAGAAAACTATAGCATATAGACTCAAAGATGTCTGTCCGGATTTTCTTGAAGTGTTAGTAGTGTTAATTCTGCTACTGCTTTTTATCATGTATTTTCCAGATATTTTTTGCATTTTAAAATTGAATACTTGCTGGGTGTTAGTCCCAGTTGGGCTAAAACCGTATGTCCTTATGTGAACTTGGCAAATATTTCATTTAAACAAAAGAATACAATAATAGAACTAAATGGTACATTTGCTTTTATTGTTTAGTTTTAACTCTTATCTTGCAACATTTGTTAATAACCCAAATAATTCCTAAGTCATCTTCTTACAGTAACATGCAAAGGTGCCAAGACATATTGCTAGAGACTCAGCTGCAAATAGTGCAGATCCTGTTCAGACAGTTCTCAGCAGGGAGCTGGCTGATCTGGAACTACACTATTTGCCTAAACCTTAAAACTACGAGAATAGTAAGCTAAGAGTTAAATTCTTCATATTTAATTTGTTTGTAAACATGCAATAACATTTTTACATTAATGGATTATTTTGAGGATAAGCCATGGGATAACTCTTGCAGTGATTAAAAATGATGGTAAAACCCTACTTGTTGACCGGATATCTAGTTCTCTAAGGGAGATATAAGTATCCTCGTATCATCGTTGTTGATCCGGATATCTAGTTCTCTAAGGGAGATATAAGTATCCTCGTATCATCATTGTTGACCGGACATCTAGTTCTCTAAGGGAGATATAAGTATCCTCGTATCATCGTTGTTGACCGGATATCTAGTTCTCTAAGGGAGATATAAGTATCCTCGTATCATCGTTGTTGACCGGACATCTAGTTCTCTAAGGGAGATATAAGTGTCCTCGTACCATGGTTGCTGGGACACTCATATAACCTTGGTCCACCTTCCTCTATTTTGTGGTAGCCCTGTCACTGGCATTTTTACAACTTCCTTTCCTGAGAATGTTTTAATGTTGTTTTAATGCAATGTATCATATGTTCCTACAAAGTATCACATATTTCTACTTTCAATAATACTGTTCTAGCTTACAGTCCTGTATACATTGTTATTTACCTGTTACATATTTACTGTTATAATTATTTGATATGGGGAAAAGACATCATCATTTTTCAGGAACTGGGACATTCTAGCTAGCATGGCTGTGTTCTACATGTCTATGACTTTTACCAGATGAGATGATTGATGCATTGCATCATTAGCTAGGTGGTTTGTTTAAGCAGCTCAGTAAGCAACTTATTAACATTGTTTAAGTATTATAGAAATGGGCCCATTTGCCACATTTGCCTGAGGTCATAGTTTTTCAAATCTCCCCACAACTTTGATTTTTAATATTTAAAGTTTAAAAACATAGGAATATCAATGAGACAGGTGGTTTTTATTTGTATTTCGTGTTTAATGTTTCTGAAGACAAATTGTAAAAATTGAAAGTCAGTTTTATAAGATTTAAAAGATTTAAAATATTATTCAGATTTGTGGTAATATTGAAAATTTCTAAAATGATAGTTCTGAAATATAAATATTGTATTAATGAACTTGAAACCTATTAAAGTCAGATATATCAACATGATGAAATTCAAGGTCAGTTTACGTAGGGTTAAACTGCCCCTCCCATGAAAATATTATCAATCAGTATTGGACTGATAGCCCAATTTCTAATCCATGTATAGCGTCCATCATGTTATCTAGCAATAGGTGTCTTGCAACTAAGTGACAACAGTTTCTACCTGGTCATAAACAGTGTAACAATGCTATTAAATGGGTGATTCAATAGTGACCAAGGACTACCATATTGGCCCGAAGGTGTAGGGTGTGAAGCAGTACTGCTGTCCAAGGCCAATTCATAGGGTCAATATCAGTTCATCCAACCAGTTTTACTAATCAACTGCAAGAACATAAAACATTTAGTTATTTTTGTCAACATAATTTTTATTTTTATTTATTTCTTAATTATTGATAGGATGACATCAGCATATGGGAAATGAAGTGACACTGTCATTGTCAAAGTGTTGTTGCATAAGCCAATCAAATTGTTTCTTTCTCTATTGGCTTTGTTGATTTAATCAGATCTAGAAGAACAGATTTTCTTTCCTTGCATCAAATTATTAAAGTATTTGCAATGGTTTCAAGACATGCAAATATAATTTGTATAAGTTAAGGTTATGACAGCATTATACAGTACCTCTTACTTAAGTGTCCAGAAACAGGCTGAGGCATTGGTTCTAATCCTAGTGTTGCCAAAATGTTTGTATTTTCATAGCCTCTCTCAATTTCTGTATAACTTGTAGCAGAGAGAAAAGTTTTTATGCTACTTGGTGTGATAAGTATTTATTGGATAAATCATTTGTGTAAGGCCGATTATCCAGGAAAAAGCTCTGCATTTTTCTGAAGAACTAGGTTTAACTGAGTTCAAGGCCTCAAACAAGTGGCTAGGCAAGTTGAACAATCAATTTTCTATCAAGGAGTTTGAAGTGTGTGGTTAAAGTGCTGGAGTTGATGTGAAAAGTTGATGAGGTTAAGTCTAGAATTTATGACTTTGTTGAAGAGTGGGGTTTGGCAGACATCTTCATCTGTGATCAAACTGCTCTTTCTAAAAAAGATTTAAGCAACATTAGGTTCATTACCTCAAGCCTAGTTCACACTGTACCGGTAAACAGCCCAGGTGCATCCCTGTTTGGACACCAGGGCTAACCAGTACAACAATCATAGCAATGCCGTGAAAAAATGTACTGAATTGGGATAAACTGTGTTGAATCAGTGGTTACCAGGGAGTGAAACCAATATCGGCTTTTCTGGGGCATCACCGTAGCTCTTCCGTCATGATCTGTCTCTCCACCCTAAGACCACCTGATGAAACCATTGTAAACAGGCATGTGTCCAAGGTAGAGATACAGTGACTCCAGGTTTGACCACGGTGTGTCGAGAGCCGATGTAACCATTGATTCATGTCGGTTTAACTACGGTTTGGCAGGGTAGCAGTCGGTAATTGCCGGTAAAGTAACAGTTAAGCCACAATATGTCTACGGTGCACGTCGGTGGATATCGATTCAACTACGGAAACCGTATTTAAACTATGATTTGGTGATTTTGGTTGGATGTGGTGACTGTGTTGTGTGCATGTAGTGCAGGTGAAGAGAAATTAAAACCACTTGCACTTGGAAAGTCAGAAAATCCCCAGGGTTTTAATAATGTGAGGAAATGTGAACTATGTGTACAGTATGTTGTAAATATGAAAAGCTGGATGAACAGCAGAGTGTTCTCAGACTGAATAGTCCACTTGAACAACAACTTATCAACTGAATAACGCAACATCTCATGGCAAAGAAAGTGATTACTCCCTCTCCTGTGTACAGATAAAGTCGCTGCTACAAACCAACCACTAGACCAAGGCATCACAAGAGCATTCAACAACAGGAAGAGTCTGCTGAAGTCACTTGTCAGTCAGCTTCACACTGCCAACACTGTGGGTGAGTTGTGAAAAAGGATCAGGGTGCATCCTATTCAGTGAATTGTTATCATGTCTAATGATGTTGTAAAGTGCTGCTAGAGTGTCGGCTTTTGTGACTCTGACACCAGTGTTGAGAATGCTGAAGAGGACGAAGATTATGATGATGATGATGTTCCACTTGCTATACTGACAAAGTCTTTGTTCTTGAGAAGAATTTGAAAAATTGGACTGATCAGCCAAGAGAGGATGAATGGGAGAGAAATTTGCAGGACTCTCACAGAGCCAGTGAGTCTCGCCCTAGTGAGGACCAGGAAGAGGAGTTTGGGGAAGAACCTAAGATGTAGCCATGAAGCCAACTACAGCATCCTGTTAGTTCATTTGAGGAATTTTACAGAAGAAAATGATGGAGACATTGTTGAGAAATTTGCTGAACTAATGACCATGACTGAACACAAGTTGTCTAAGCTAAATGTACTTTAAAGCAAATCACCCTGGACTTATTTGTTACTGTGATTAAGAGATGAATTCTTGAAATTTAACATCTGAACATTAAAATGAAATAAATTAAAAGTTGGATAACAATGACAGCAATGTATAACAATAGTGTTTGCCAATAATAAATTACCAAGTTTATGTTTTTAATACATGCTTGTTGGTACATGTACATTCTTTGCATTGAAAATGCCCTATTGCCATATATAGAAGTTGAAATCCATGGATGCATCTTGAATGACAAATGAACTTCAACTTCGAGCACAAACAACAAAGTTAAGGGTGGATAAGAATCGCTTGAAGGTCACCACTGTGACCTTGACATTGAATGTAGTAATCTACATCATAAAAATTGCATAATATCCAAAGTTTTGAAAATCTTTTAAAAGATGCCAAGAACATTTTTTTCTATAAATTTAGACATTTTCCACCATTTCAATTGCTTGTGAATAAAATATTTTTCATCGACCAATTTTTACTGTCTTCATTTTTTTTTACTGAAATCGTCATTTTGCACGATTAATTTTTTTTCAGTAGCTTTAATGAATGCTTTTCTGAATAATACCACTATGAAATACACTATTCCCATTAAAATGTTTTATTGCAAAAGTTGATATTGTAAAAGCTGTTGGACATGTCAATTGTTGTTTGCAATAATCCCAGCATTTGTTACAATTTTTGCAATACTTGTTTTTATTGCCAATATCAAATATCCTAGTTAAAACAACACTATTAGCAGTCAGATATGAATATGACAGACAGAAAGGCAGTTTTAAGAGAGCTGTTTTGGGGGTTATGTCTTAATGTTTTCTATATACCATTTTTCAACCTACATGCATCAATATATTCAAACCTACCCCCACACTAACCAGTTCCAAAACCATACCCTAACCTACACAATGTGTGTTTGTAAGGACAAAAAGATGTACAGACAGTACAACAGTTATATGTCCCATCCTGTCCTGAATTCAGGGAACATAAAAAAGGTTATTTCATTGTTTCTTAAGAAACATTTATACTGATAGCACATCATGTAAACAGATATATCTTCCAACTTACCAGATGTATGTCACCGGCCCCACTACTAATAATAGTGGACAAGGTCCCAGTTGTGGTTAAAATAATGCACTGAAAAGCTTACACCGTTCTCAAGAACAACTACTATTTGAATTTTTCATACCAAGGGCTTTAAACTGTCAGTTCAAATCAAATATCTCTCATAGGAAGTAAATAAGGCACAACAAGATCAACTTATTGAAATGTTTTATTAATAGATATACAGAGTGTTAGTAATCACAAATAAATCACAAAGTGAATTAAAAATAAATGCAATGTAATAACAAAAGGCACAGTTTTACCAGAAGAGTAATTTGCAGAAGATAAATAACAAGTCACATACAATTTTACTTGACAAGTGGATACACAGAACAGGGGGACTTGGATATTATTCATGAAGGATTGTAGTTAATTTTACAGACATAAACTAAGGTTTTGCTTACTTTTATAATTATTTTCCTAGATATGGGAAATGTTCTCAAGTTTAATCCATGAAATCATTTAATCAAAGATATTTCTTAGTAAATTTCAAAATTTAAATAAATATCTTTGTTTAAGTAAGATCACAATGATTATATATAGATTCAAGTCCAGATGTACATCAGTTACATAGGTGTAAGTCTTCACTTTAGCAAAAATGGGAGAAAATAATATCAAAATTACATCAACAAGTATTTTGTTTAATGGGTTTATTATCCCACCGGCAGTATTTCAGTTATCTGGAGACGGTGTCCACTTGATGTAGATACAGTACTGCCTTCACTGGGTACAGCATGCCGTGAACATGTGGCATCATACCACACATACATTAGCCTGACAATGGGTCAACCAATCATGGAACTGGCCTTTTATTTGCTTGCCTGTTAGCAAGGGAGCTCTACCATTTTTAAGGACTTTGGATCGAACCCAGGGCCTCTCGTACCTGGAGCCGATGCTCTACTGATTGTGGTACCAGGTCTGGTTCAACAAGTTTAATGATAAAAAATGAATATGAATTAAAGAGTTATAAAATAATATCATCAATTATACATATTACAAAAATGGGAAAACTGTGTACAAAATCAGTCATGTACATCCATTTATTTTCACATTATTGTTTAACATCTCTGTGTGTGACAAGTTGGTAGCTGTATCATTAACAGGATTTTAAATCCACAAATATAGTTAACTCATTAAGTCTTAACTATACAAAAAACTTAATCACTTGTGTAATTAAAATAAAAGAGAAAACAGTGTATCGAGATATTTAAAATAAAAAACAATACAGCGTACATCCAACCATCTTCCCATTTCATGTAGGTGATGATCACATAGAGCTCAAAGTTGACATTTTCAAAAAGAAATGTATTATCTCAGTTGATGTTATGTACTGGTATTTTCATACACTTTATATAAAGTATTCTTTATTTTATATTTAGTTTGCTTATCTAAAAAAATCTGTTTAAGCACTTAAATTCATTCTTATCTCACTCATTAAGATACAGTTTTATATGCATGTTAAAGTGTCAAGTTTTCTCAATTTTAAACGTAGAAAAACAGCTAAATTTTTCTACAGTAACTATAAACTTGAACTGAATAACTAGTCAAAAGAGAGGTAAGAAAGCAGTACTTGAATCATTAGAGTAACATCCCTTTTATAAATAACAAAAAAAGGAATGGTACTACCTAAACTGTAACAGACTTAGCCCTATTATTTCAATACAGGACCAAACCTCATGGAACCCCATAAAGACTGTATTTATCAGTTTTGACCTATTCTTTTTCCTCAAATTACCAAATAAGTCACTGTTACCTGAAAAGATCCTGCATAATGCTGTTTATTGATGACCTAGATCTGTGTGAACATAGAAGCATAAATCCCCATTTGCCATTGCAAACAGATAGATTTCCTATCTGAGCCTTGCTGCAGAGACAGCTATTCTTAAACTATGAAAACCAAGTTACCACTTACTTTGAGATCACGTTGTATTGTCATCCAGGTAATCTGCTCTATCGTTGATAACTAATTTTAGCAGAGGTCACAGTTGTTCTTACTTATAGATTTGAAAAGAATGAACTTTTAGAGTTTTTGTGTGTGTTTATTATTTCAAGATTTGTACTGTCTGACAAAATCTGTGTTCAAAACAGCCACCATAAATAGCTCAATAAACCATAATTAGTTTGAGTTTTGTGAACTCTTCTGGATATAGATTGGAAATCAAAAACATGTTTAAGGTTGCTGTTACCTTAAACTTGCTGCATCTGACCCCAATAGGAGCAAGTAGAGGTTATCTACTCATCATGACCTATATCCCTACCAAGTTTGAGGAATGTGAAGTCAGGCAATCTCTAGTTTATCAGCAACAAAGTCGTCTACCAACCAACAAATTGACAATTCTTTAAGGGGGGCATTATAGGTTAAACCACACCATTGCCTTGGTAGCTAGGCCAGTTATGGACCCTAACCTTGGAGGTAGAGCTAGAAATAGTACTGGTATTGATTTTATGAAAAGGGTGTAGAGATCAGGTTGATTTAGGCAATAGCCACAAAAGGAATGATAAAGAATATCTTAACAAGCCTGGGTAGAACATGTTAAAATAGCAATCCTGAATAAAATCTTACATCACTTCTTTCAGCCAATATCAATATTAAAATAAAAGCGACAAAAGGCAGAGGCCTCAAGTTATCCTAGTTACTTTTGAAGTAGCGGCAAATATATGAATGTAACAAATTTTCCTTGTGAACGTAAAGTTTTATCACTTCCTCATGATCTTTCTAGAAATATGATTCATGCAGCATTGGTTCTTGGAAGTGGTAAACAAACCCATCTTGATATATAATACTTCAGAAATAGAAAGGTAACATGAGAACAAATGGCGTACAATAAATTTGACAAAAGCTTATAAAGAATGCTGCAATGAAAAACATGTGCATGGAACAATGTAAGATGAAACCATTGATGACAAGACCGTATATATATCCATATTATCCATATACACAGTCAATAGTGTAAATAAGTTTTGTGACAACTTTATTTGTTGGTTCAAACATCTATTATGCAAAAAAATACCAAAAATAGTATAAAAGTAAGCATTTCATACATTTAAACATTTAACATAGCAAAGTTTTCAAGAAAAGTGTACATACAGTCAGATCATTTGGACATAACAAAACACAAAACAGACAAATGTTGAATACTTTTGGACCAGATAAGTACTAAACATGGCATTCCCTAATATAACTGCTAGATAAATCAAGGTCTGTATTATTGATACATGACACAAAAATAGTTTTCAAATAATTCTCAGTTACTAATTTGATGTATCAGATGTCTTGGCTATAAAACAAACTTTTTGACAACACAGGTTCACCATTAATACATTTTAACAGCTGTGTAGCAGAACATTAGACACAATACTTTCACTGTACTTCAAAATAATGTTTGTTACACTTTTTTTCTTCAAGATTTTGAATAAGCCATGACAAATTGCTAATGATTCATTAAGAAAAAAGATTTTACTAATTCTGAATGTATTGCCAGGTCAGGTGCTAAGCCATTGCATCGCCTTTCACTCATACTTCTTAATGAAAACCTCAATTACAAAACTTATAAAATATTGTTCTTCTAACATGTTGGGAAGGATATCAGGACACAAAAACCATATCAAAATAGGTACATCATTGCATGGTCAAAACTGCCCTTGTATAATGAAATAATAAGAAACTACCCATACATCATGCACATTCAATTTAGAAACATATTTGTGAAATTTCACAGTTTAAGTGAAAATGTTTACTGTACATGTAAATTAACTAATGTAATGATTAGCATGAAATTGTCTGGTCTAAGCCTGACAAAAAATATCCAAATTATCTCTTGCACTTCAGCTAGTTCCTTTTATTGACAGGACCCCCAAAAAGTGTTGTCAGCAAATGTAACTGAATAATGGCCAATATTGGAACACACCTGTAATTCGGCTGATAAAAATCATCATTAAAATTTGCACCATTTTCAATGGGCAACAAAACAAGTATTTTGAATTTGATTTTTTAACCTTTATAACAACAACAGTAAGTCAAATAAAAACGACAACATAAAAACATAATGCACAAAAGCGTGACAAAAATAGGCAAATACTGCATAAACTTGTCAAAGAATTGATAAAAGGTTGCTGTCATCTCGACTTGACAGACCACACATAGTGTTTACACAGTGACTTGTGTCACATCTCTGTGAGATAGGCAGACGGTACCCAGCCCTCCTGATTGTTATACTTGACAAACCACCAACCTTCCTCTTCCTTCTCCTTCACTTCCACCTCCGCCCCACATGGCACACTTAACTCCCCCTCCTGCTGCCCAACAAATTCAGAACATGCTCTGTACGAATTTTGCTTTTTTACATTTTGTGCAAGGCTGACCCTATCCGCTACAAGAGTTGGCCTAGTGCCACCATGTACTTTCTCAAGAAACTCTGCCGGGGCCCAACCCTCCACCCCATGACAGGACACGTACCACCAACCATCTGCCTTCTCCAGCAATGTCACCTCCTGACCTAAACTTAAAGCAATCTCACCCTCACTTCCACCATTATATGCCATTATAGCACGATAAAGGTTGCTACTATTTCCATCATGCTCAATTTCAGTGTAATTTTCCAGCTGACCTGGCACATCAGCTTCTAGTGTAAGTTTAATAGCAACCTTAGGTTTTACTGGAAGCGAGGGTTTTGTGTCCTCCTCTGAGGCTACTGCAGGTTTTGGAGGAAGTGGCCGAGCAAGATACTTTTTCGGATCTAATGACTTATTAACACTGTCGGACTCTATTGCTTGTTCAGGTGTGGGTTTGTTAAACTTAGGAGGAGCTACTGGTCGCTGTGGCCTGTTTCCTGGTGGCGGTTTAGGTTTTGGTGGAGTTTTAACAAGAGGAGGTACCACAGCACTGGCCCTTCTATCGTTGCCTGCAATGTCTGCTGTGGCTTCATGGTCATGCTTCTCAAACTTGGCCTTCAAAACATTTGCTAAATCACTAACTTTCTGACTAGGAGCTTCTATGTTCGAAGGTTGCTTTATATCAGGTGGTTTGTTAAAATGTTGTGTTTTGTTTGAAACTGCAGGTTTGGGTTTATTCACAGCATTAAAAATGTCAGGTTTCTTATCTACACTAGGTTTTGATGGTAGAAAAGGTTTGGGTTTTTGAGATAACTCTGGTTTGGTTATCCCAGAGTCTTTGTTTTCAAATTTTGCCTGCAATGCATTTGCTAAACCCGACACACTCACACATCTAGACTGATCTTCACTTTCTGGTTCTTTTGTTTCATTAGAGGTTCTAGGCCATTCATTATACTTTGGTTTTGCAGCTGGCTTCGGTGCATGCGGGGATTTCAGTCCCTGTGCTTGTGCTTGGTCTATTTCCTTGGCCTCCAGCTTAGCTTTAAGAGCACTTGCAAAATCAGATGGTGCAGGTCCATTCTCTGAGTGTGACATTGGTTTAGGAGGTAGTTGTACCTTGGCTGGAGGAACTGGTGGCATTGGTTTGGATGTAGTGGAAGGCTTGGCAGGCAAGTGTCGGTTTCTTGCTGGATTTACAAAGACAGCAGAAGGGTTGTTGTCAATGGCTGCAGACTTCACAGGAGGTGCTGGGGGTGGCATCGACGGTCTGTTGCTTGTATTCTTAGGCATTTTAGATTTAGGTCTCCTAATATTCTCACTGGAGTCAATGGCCAGTAAATCATTTTCAGACTTGGCTTTCGATACTGAAGATAGATTGAGGAAATTATCTGATGCACTGGACATGTTGCTATGATGGTCATCTAGAAAGTCCTTCCTGGGAGGTGCAGGAGGAGACTTTGAGCCCTTGTTCTGCTGTATCTGCAACTTGGACTTCAAGGCACTGGCTAGGCCACCGATACCCGAGATCCTCCGACCAGAGGACTTTGCATCATCATCAGAGTTGATTACGTCATCCCTGCTGCCAGACAGTGGACTAGATTGCTGGAAGTAGAGAAGTGCAGATTATATAGGTAAATCAACAGTTGAAACTAATGTACACTATAAAATAAATTCTATAATGTTTAAGCAGTGCATGAGCCGCAATCTACTGTAACCTTTATTTAATATTTTTATCTCATATTTGTAATGTTATTGATTTGAACTTTTAAACAAAAAGTGAAAATTGAAAAAAGAACATGTTATTATTTATAAACAGAATTATTATCCATTTTATTTCATAAGTACATTTATTTCATTTCTTATAAACATGCCTTTCTACAAAGATACACTGGCTGTTTTAATATGTTTAAGAATGGCAGTCATTAATGCATTTCACTAAGAAAATAATATTTATCAAAAGAACAAACACCTCAGTTATCTTGTTTTAATAATTTACAGTTATTCAGTAAAAAGCTGTTATCAATATAATCTGAGTAAATCTGTGGGCCTTTCAATTCTTTGATTCTTAACAAAACCTTCACATCATGTACTCGTAAAAAATTGACACTAACACAATAAATTTATGACTTCACTTCCTCACAATGTTTAAATATAATAATTCTAAAAACTGTTTCCAAAACAGGATGTTTTTAAGAAGTTTACAACTCTGTATTATATCTAAAGCCAGCTTTTACCAATGCAGAAGATGCTGCTTTTGTCTTCCTCTCCACTATATAGGAGGCCGGTGCCCAGCCCTCCCTATTGTTGATCTCCACATACCACCAACCATTGTCACTCTTCTGGAGAACCTGTAAGGAATCAGTTGTTACTAACAAAGTACACGGTAACAAGTCATGTTTAGCACTATTGTCCAATTAAAGTGCTACAAAGATCACAGAGCCAGTAAGTGCAACTCAAAAAAAAACAAAAAAACATACAATGTAATACAACCACACTGTGTTGAGGAAAATTAATTTTAAAAAAGTAGCATATATAGGGGGTGCCAGGGCATTGATAGATAACATTTAATTAGAAAAAGTCACTTGTAATCAAGTTTTCGCAAACTATAGTTTGTTTTGTCACTAGATTTAAAATGGATTATAAAGCTAAACATGCAAGATACTTAAACATTGAATTACAAAGGAAGGTTTCTGTACCTTGACTGGTTCATCAACATTGAAGCTAATGCCATCACCAACGGCATCTGAGAACGGGGCAACTGTGACAAACTCATGGTTGAAAGAGTCTGAGTGGACCAGTGGGGGACGATCTACCAGCCCAGGTGTCTTGGAATGGTTCTGAAAAATACACATTTTTTAATAAGCAACACAAAATACGCCTGTCAAAAATTTTGATAATTTTTATGTGTGTAAAAATTAAATGCCATAACTCTGAAGAAGTGTGAGGCTATTTTGCTAGTTATTGAATGTGGTCAAGATATTATGCCTATAAATATTTTCATTTTTTTTTATAAATAACTCTGAAGTGGCTGAAGTGATTTGGCTGGTTA
This sequence comes from Sinonovacula constricta, assembly GCA_007844125.1. Taxonomy (NCBI): domain Eukaryota; kingdom Metazoa; phylum Mollusca; class Bivalvia; order Cardiida; family Solecurtidae; genus Sinonovacula; species Sinonovacula constricta. The sequence continues at coordinate 1,627,992 of CM017569.1, read as the reverse complement.
TCAATCCTGGTCAAGATATTATGCCCATAAACATTTCCCATAAACATTTTTATGAAATGTCATGAAGATCGGAAAACAACTGTTTGAGTTAGAGATCTGACAAGGCGAATTTGCGATTTTTTGTACAAATAAAGGACCATAACTCTTAAGTGGCTAAAGTGATTTGGCTGGTTATCAAACTTGGCCGAGATATTATGCCTATAAACATTTTCCTCAAGTTTCATGAAGATTAGACAAGAACTGTTTGTGTTAGAGAGCAGACATCGCTCTGGACGCTGCCCTCCTGCCATGGGTGTTCCCATAATACGACCCATCTTCGACAATATTTAGCCAATGTTTTTTAAGTTGGAGAAACATCACAAAATCTTGAACTGTTGTCAGAAGATTACAATTGCTGGGCACATTCTTGATAATGTGTATCATAAAGGCCATTGTAAAGGATGTCAAGGAATACGATTTTCGCTATCAGTACAACCATGAACACCGTCAGGATAATATCCTGTTAACCAGATATTATGGTAATCAGAAACATTTGGCATATTAATCAAAACTGGAACAGAAAGGTATAATTTTTGCAAATGAGTTTGTAGGTGGGCAAATGCTGCAAAACATAGTCTAGTTAGAATATATCGTGGCACCAAAATTCACTGATGTCATGCTGATAAATCTAACTTCTTGCAGACAGACAAACTATAGTCAGTTTTACACATGTCAACTGTTGCCTGCTACTTGTATAAATATAAGGTAAGGGAAACATGTTTCAGATTTATTTAGTGGAATTTGGAAAAATATCTTGCAAAAAAAAAATCAAAAAAAAAAATCAACAAACACACGCTATAGATAAACAAGAAATCTTTCAGTGCCACAAAAACAGGTTTTCAACGACTTAACAAACCCAATCCAAAATTAGGTCTTCATGCAAGCTTGCTTTATTCAAAGTTTTAGCAATATTGGTTTATCCAAACTGAAGTTATTGACCAAATACCCTCTGTTTGACACCCCCGCCTGCCATACCCTCAATCTAATAACCAGGATTTTCGCTGTAAATCTGGTTAAAAAAGACAGTGTTGTAATTCATTGATGCTGCTCTGAAGAATGGGAAGATGTATTGAGAATATATCAAAGATATGGTGTATATAAAAAGTTTTAAACTTTTATGTGAAATTTATGTGTATTTATGGCAAAAATTTAAGATTTTAGATATGGAAAAAACAAAGATATGAAAAATGTCAGAAAATTATCAATGTATTGCATTATTGAATGGAGAAAACAAGAAGAAGAAGGAATCTGTTGACGAAAGATCAAAACTGACATAAGTTTGTTAACGTGGTAATTGCTTAAAGTAACATTTAAAAATATATACAAGATTAGGATTTATAATCTCTGACACAACAACCACGTTATAAACCATAGGTCTAGTATGAAGATCACATCTGTTTCCTTTATTTCCATTCTAAATGCCATATTGTTGGTGCTCAATATAACAATCTCAATATTAATGTGTACCCAATAACTGTAAGCCTATCAGGTCATGGCAAACAGTGTAGTTCCAGATCAGGTCATGGCAAAAAGTGTAGTTCCAGACCAGGTCAAGGCAAACAGTGTAGCTCCAGATCAGGACAAGGCAAACAGTGTAAATCCAGATCAGGTCAAGGCAAACAGTGTAGATCCAAATCAGGTCATGGCAAACACTGCAGATGCAGATATGGTCAAGGCAAACAGTGTAGATCCAGATCAGGTCATGGCAAACACTGCAGATGCAGATATGGTCAAGGCAAACAGTGTAGATCCAGATCAGGTCATGGCAAACACTGTAGTTCCAGATCAGGTCAAGACAAACACTGTAGTTCCAAATCAGGTCAAGGTAAACAGTGTAGATCCAGATCAGGTCAAGGCAAACAGTGTAGAACCAGATCAGGTCAAGGCAAACAGTGTAGATCCAGATCAGGTCAAGGCAAACAGTGTAGTTCCAGATCAGGTCAAGGCAAACACTGTAGATCCAGATCAGGTCATGGCAAACAGTGTAGATCCAGATCAGGTCAAGGCAAACACTGTAGATCCAGATCAGGTCAAGGCAAACAGTGTAGATCCAGATCAGGACAAGGCAAACAGTGTAGATCCAGATCAGGTCAAGGCAAACAGTGTAGTTCCAGATCAGGTCAAGGCAAACACTGTAGATCCAGATCAGGTCAAGGCAAACAGTGTAGATCCAGATCAGGTCAAGGCAAACAGTGTAGTTCCAGATCAGGTCAAGGCAAACACTGTAGATCCAGATCAGGTCAAGGCAAACAGTGTAGATCCAGATCAGGACAAGGCAAACAGTGTAGATCCAGATCAGGTCACGGCAAACAGTGTAGATCCAGATCATCCTGCTCCTGCTGGGACCAGTCTGGTCAGGATCTGCATTATTTGCTGTTGAGTCTATGGCACTATATATTCTTATATATTTTTATCAACATAAAAAAGGTTTTTGAGTATGATCAACCATTAAAGGTCAAATAGGCACACTTAATCAGACTGGTGACATCTGGAGTATGCATGCAGTATAAAGGATGTATAATCTAGGACTCACCTTCCTCATGGACCGTGGAGGGGGGCGGGCAGATCGTTTCAAGGACCGTGACTTCATGTGGTGGATGCTCTCATAAACCTCGTCTGTCTCGGCACTGCCTCTGTTGTCTGCCCTCAGGATCTTGCTCAACTCATCGATAGAGTAAACGTTGTCACCATCATCAAAGTCATCCTTAAACTCCAAGACATACTCATCCTCCTCAGCATTCATGTTGTTGTTAGGCTCTGTTGTGGGCTTCGTACTTTCCTTGTCCTGTTATTGACAGTAGTGGGTGGATTATCATCAAAGGTCATACATATACAACTTTCTCCAAAAAACAGCACTGAAGTGAATGTTAAAATCCAGGGTTTCAACTTAAAACTCTGATATAAAATTAATAAGAAAAAAAATTATATCCCACCAGCAGGTGAAACATACCAGGCCTCACTGAAGAAGTCATGAGGTATTATCTCCCTTTATACATTTTAAATAACTATTTATCTCTATTATATTTTTTGACTGAATATTATTAATTTGTCAAATCTCATGCAACTGGAGCCTGAAGCATTTAAAGACTAACTGTTCTAAACTCCAATTTGAATTTAAATTTTCTGTAGCAGATTCTTAATGGGCTAAATTAATAGGCTTAATTAGCTTATGGGCTCAAGTAATTGGAGCACTTTGTTTTACATTGCCAAACAGTAACTAATACATTTTTTCAGAAGGAATAAATCATCAGTAGGGCATGGCAGCACCTTAAACAGCAAGAAAACAGTACCAGATAGTGTCAAAAAAGATCTGTACCCTGAGCAAGTCACTGATGTCATGTAGGCTCTTGACGATTTCAGGCCCACCAGTAGGGCGTGCAATCTTCCTGGTAATCTTGAGAGCTTGTGTCTGTACCAGGTACGTGGCAGGGACATACCCTTCCAAACCATTGTACCTGATTAAAAAGAATTTAATAAACCTTTTAAAACAAAAATAGCTCCCAAACATGTCAACAGCTATATCTGAAAAATTATGCTAGAAAAAAGTCAGTTAAAGGAAAAAAGCATGGTTTGAGAAGATGTCATCATGCAAACAGGATATTAAACATTCTTTTTTCATTTTATTGTAATTCATGATAATGTCATAATTATTATTTACAGTCCAATCATGATACTTTGAATCCCAATCATATAAATGTATGGTATACTATGGTTGCAATCGCTGGTCCCATCATTATTTCAATATATTATATGTAGAAAAAGCGATACTTTGGAAAACTACACTTGATCGGATGATTGTTGTGGTTCGTCAAACCAATTATTAATTATTATTATTAATTAAGTCACAGCTGTACAAATACTGAAACCCATCACCATGTTTTCACACCTTGGTGAGTGATATCAGGTCCACTTGCTTGCCAACATTAGCTTTGCTCATGCGATCATGACTGCAACTAATAATAAGAACATTGTTCTCAGTTTGATGTTGACATGGTATTGAGTAAATTAAGTAAGGGAATAAATCCTGAATATTCAATAAGCAAATCAGTTGTCTGGCATATGTCGAAAGGTGAAAGGTGAGGGGTCAATAAAGCCATTTGGTCGGCAAATCAGTATCTCTCTTTATACTCTTTTTACCAGCCTATGAGGCACTATCATCTAATAATGTAGTAACAAAGTTCCATGTTATTTGTCACATTCCCTGTCGTTTACGAGAATGAAAAGCCATGTTTTCTATTTAATAAAAAAAATAATGATAATTCCATGCAATTTATTTTATATATATAAACAAAATAATATAAGCTTGCTTTAAAAATTTGTTTACCATATTATAATGACGAAATTAACAATAATGACAACCATATCAGTCAAGTAGAAACACATTTATGGTAACTTAATGGATGACAGCTGTAATCAACAATGTCACTGAGGTAAGTTATTATACTTGGGATTCTACAATCAAACGGTTAATTTGGCCAGTCCAATGGAAATTCGTAGTATCGTGATTTCATTGTAATTAATATTGACTTTCTTATTGTACTTGTTTTTTTTTATTTGTGTATTAGGTTTTTCATCCCACCAACAGTATGTCAGTTATCTGGAGACGATGTCCACTTGAAGCAGACATAGTGCTACCATCACTGTGTATAGCATGCCATGAACACCTGGCATGATACCACACCCAGTCACATTATCCTGACACCAGACCAATAGGTCATGGAACTATGGTTACCCTAATACTTGCTTGTGCATTAGCAAGAAAGCTATACAACTACCATTTTTTACAACTTTGATATGTTGTAGCCCAGGATTGAACCCGGGGCCTGCCGTACCTACTCATGGTTGTTATTCAGGATGGAAATTGGACATAGGCTAAAGCAGACATTTTAATAACAAACATGTTTAAATTGGAGTAAACTTACTTTATAGACATAACCATATGGAAACTGATTTGTATTGCTAATTTAATATTTTGAAGAGCTTATATGTCAAATTGTATGGAGATGTCCTTATAAATACTAGGTCAAATTAAAATCAAAATCATTCACACACAAAAAATGTTGTTTATTATTGCAGTGATAGACATTAAAACTACTTAAATGTACTCAGAGAAGGTTTATATTTTTTAAAGCTGTTTTTTTCTAGAAAAATCTTTGGCTGAACCAATACTCAGTATTATAGCCTGACAACAAATACAATATGCAACAACAGACATATCTCTTTATCACTGGATACTATGTGTCTTTTCATATAGTTGTAGTATCAAACTATGGGTCACAGATGACTGTTTGTCAAAAATCCAATTCTTCTTCCAAGTTCTAAGCACAAGTAAGACCATACCTGACCAGCCACCATCCCTCGAGATTTTTCTCCACCACATCGACGACGGCCCCTCTCTCCAAGGACAACTCATCTTTTCCCTCTCCCTTGAACATCTCTGTGCACAGGTACTGCTCCTCTACAGGGAGAAAAACAAATAATAACATGGGTGGAACAGGTAAGCAACAGTATTGGAATTGTAAATTAAAGAGATATCAGGCATCTCTCTTCTTTACCACTCCATACAAGCAAAACAATCTTATGTGATTGTCTCCTTAACATTGATAAATATAATACACAAAGGCTCCAGGTACGGGAGGCCCCGGGTTCGATCCCGGGCCACGACATACCAAAGTCGTTAAAAATGGTAGTGGTATAGCTCCCTTGCTAACGCTCAAGCAAATATAAGGGTAGTTCCAAGACTGGTTGGCCCGGTGTCAGGATAATGTGACTGGGTGTGGTATCATGCCAGGTGTTCACGGCATGCTATACACAGTGAAGGCAGCACTATATCTGCTTCAAGTGGACACCGTCTCCAGATAACTGAAATACTGTTGGTGGGATGATAAACCCAATAAACAATAAACACAAAGTCATCTGACATTCTATACAAAAGCAGAGAGTGGCAGTGGTGTTATGACCCTGTTGCAGGCCAATCAATTCTTCAAGCTTTGCTGATGCTGCCTATTGGTTCATTTAATTCAATACAAGCATATACATTAACACTTAAGGGAACTAACCCATTCTGTGCAACAATCTGAGACACTTTGAAACATATAATAGATGTAATGCTCATAGGTTGTGAAAATAAAAATGCACAAAAAAGCATCAACAAAAAGCTGTTTCAATACTAAACTTGCACTTAAGAAAGTAAAGAGCTTATCATAAAAAATACTTTCAAAACAATAAAATGGAATCTAATGTATGCAATGTGATGCTGGACACAAAATAACATTTGCTGTTTTTACAAGAGCATTCTTTCCACTGATGTTAAAAGAACACCCAAATTTTTTTAATCTGTTTCAATCAAAATGTACATATATTTTATTTAATTTCTACACATAGTTTCATTTTATTCTATAGAATAAGATCTGCAAAGGTTCCAATCATAGTTTCAATGTAAATGGCACCATTTTGGCCATTTTCTGTCTAACCTTTTTACAGCAAGAGCTGGTTGGTAATGTAGGTGTGGCTAATGTAGGCGTGGCTAATGTAGGCATGGCTATAGCCCATTTGATGAAGGGTCGATTGCTAAGCAAGTATCTATAAATCTCTGGCAAGTGTTGATCCAGACCATAGATCCCCTTGGTAGGGATCTGATCTGGAGCTGCATTATTTTCTCTTGAGTCTCTAACAATATGTCTAGGTATCTTAGCATGTCAATGGAAGAAAATGACGACTAAGAATAAATCAGTGTTATCAACAAATGTAGGAAGAGGAAGGTTAAGTTTATTTCACCAGTTTCAAAGATCAACTCTTCTGCTTCCTGGTAGACAGGAGACAGGGCAACAATTAACACTTGATGTCTAGGATTACTCATGACACACACGACAACACTCCAAATAAAACAGTCATGTAAACAAAGCATAGTTCAGAAGTTACATGACTTATTTCAAGTGTCATAAGAGGTAGTATAAGCTTTTCCAAGAATAAAACTTCCAATTTTAATTAAAACAGTTACCATAGTGATCACAGGATTATAACAAAAATTTTAACCTATAGAATATTTAAAAACAAAGAGAACAATCAGATTCCAGAATAAATAAAAGCTTTTCTCTCCATGTGAAAATGTCATTGCTTAAATCATAAATAACAAATAAAATAAAAATAGGAGAAAAACATTCCCTTTTATAAAAAATCTACATAAAATTATTTTATGATTAAACAGATATGTTTACAATTGAGGTATACAGTTATAAAGAAATAAAAGTAATAATATAAATAAATAATAGTAATAATAAAGCACATTGCAATATATTTTAAGTTTAAGCAACAACAGCTGCTGCTCTGCTCTGGAAAGAATGGAAAGCAAAGTGTTGTCAGGTATATAACTGTGAATTTTTCTCAGGGATGTATGGTTACAGCACACTTTTATAAAGACTGTCTTTGGTGAAATGTTTATTTAGAGCTAAATTTCATTCATGGAACAGATAAAAAAATAACTTCCATTCATGTCAGGGAAATGTACACTACTGAAGGTAAATGTCTTAGTCTTAATAACTCTTAACAAACTTCTATAGATTAATCATAGCATGGCTAAAAAGTGTTGATACAAATCAGCCAGCTCCCTTGTGGATGTGCACTATCTGCTGCTTAGTTTCTAGCAATGATTATAATTACTGTACATATTAGCAAGAGAGAGAGAGAGAAAGCAGATAACATATAATTATTTGAAGTTGTTATCAACTTAAGCAATTAAAAGGGTTGGATTGTTAATATATAAAACCTCTGATCTGTATTGTAGTACAAGCGTACCTTCACCAGGAGCAAACTTGATTGTGGTGTCTTCCTGAAGACCATCCTCTCTCTGGAGACAACTGCTTGGCACCCAGCCCTGATCATCTTCCACATTCACAAACCACCAGCCTGAAAACACCAACAGCAGCTTTAACATCATCATAATCATCATCATCATCCATCCTCCTCCTCCTCATCATCATAAATCTTAAATATTACAATCATTAAAGGCATAAAAAAGTATATCGTATAAACTGTTGTCTGAAATAAAAAATAACTTAAACAAAAACTTCAGCTAATAACACATCAAGTCATAGAATGCTGACAATGAGTCACTCCTGTCTTAGAACTGTTTCTGGGCTGAGTGTAAGCAATTGAGAACAATACAACCTTTGTAAAAACTTTGTCTTGGCATTAAGTTGAACCCAAACAAAAATACACAAAACTAAGACTCTTCTGAACTCAACATTTTTGGGGGAACTTTAAAAACATTTTATAAAATAACCATTTTGCCAGTAAAAAGTATTCAGACCTTCAAACAGATGATATGAATATGCTAGGCTGTCATTTATGTCAAAGTTTGGCTTGTCCTGACCAAGAATGGAATGTACACAGAAACTGTGAAGGGAACTCCATGGGTAGGATCATTCACTTAATTACTCAACTAACAATTTTGCTTCAAAATTATTATGTCCTCAAATTTTGTTTCTCTGAGCATACCTGTCTCTGTTTTCTCTACAATCTCCACCTGCATGCCAACCTTGAGGCTGACCTCCCCCTTCTCCTGGCGCTGGTATGGCGTACATGCCACATACACCTCAAGGGGCTTTGGGTTGGAGATGGTGTTGCCATGCACAGCCTTCTTCCTGAAACAGATCAGTCAAAAGTCAGAAGTCACCAATGTACCTGTTTCATCACTGACCTCTCACACCCTCATCCATCTAACGCAGACCATTACACCAATGTAGCTGTTTCATCACTGATTCTCACACCCTCATCCATCTAACGCAGACCATTACACCAATGTAGCTGTTTCATCACTGATTCTCACACCCTCATCCATATAGTGCAGGCCATTACACCAATGTACCTGCTTCACCACTTGGCTACTGGTCTTGGAATACCCCTATCAATCTTCTACACCAACTTATCTGCATTACCAATGTTCTGCGACCAATGATTATCATTTAAGCGTCGTCCAGCTAATTTGGTGGAGGAAGACCCCAAACAAATGTCTGGGTTGAACCACCAGCACAATGCAGGTTAGCTGAAAGACCTTCCCACATTTGGTCCTTAGCCCCGTTTGGGACTCGAACCCATGTGGTGAGAGGTGAAGCAGTCAGAAGAGTTACAAGTCAGTGACTCTACCACTACATCATGGGTGCCCCCACCAGCATCCATCTACTGCAGGCCATTACACAAATATACCTGCACTATCACTGTTCTAGTGGCCTCCTATATCCCCATCCATCTACTGCAGGTCACTACACCAAAATATCTGCACTACCACTGTTCTAGTGGCCTCCTATATCCCCATCCATCTACTGCAGGTCACTACACAAATATACCTGCACTACCACTGTTCTAGTGGCCTCCTATATCCCCATCCATCTACTGCAGGCCATTACACAAATATACCTGCACTACCACTGTTCTAGTGGCCTCCTATATCCCCATCCATCTACTGCAGGCCATTACACAAATATACCTGCACTACCACTGTTCTACTGGCCTCACAATATCCCCATCCATCTACTGCAGGCCATTACACAAATATACCTGCACTACCACTGTTCTACTGGCCTCACAATATCCCCATCTATCTACTGCAGGCCATTACACAAATATACCTGCACTTCCACTGTTCTAGTGGCCTCCTATATCCCCATCCATCTACTGCAGGCCATTACACAAATATACCTGCACTACCACTGTTCTACTGGCCTCACAATATCCCCATCCATCTACTGCAGGTCACTACACCAAAATATCTGCACTACCACTGTTCTAGTGGCCTCCTATATCCCCATCCATCTACTGCAGGTCACTACACCAAAATATCTGCACTACCACTGTTCTAGTGGCCTCCTATATCCCCATCCATCTACTGCAGGTCACTACACCAAAATATCTGCACTACCACTGTTCTACTGGCCTCCTATATCCCCATCCATCTACTGCAGGTCACTACACAAATCCCCATCCATCTACTGCAGGCCATTACACAAATCCCCGTCTATCTACTGCAGGCCATTACACAAATCCCCGTCTATCTACTGCAGGCCATTACACAAATCCCCGTCTATCTACTGCAGGCCATTACACAAATCCCCGTCTATCTACTGCAGGCCATTACACAAATCCCCGTCTATCTACTGCAGGCCATTACACAAATCCCCGTCTATCTACTGCAGGCCATTACACAAATCCCCGTCTATCTACTGCAGGCCATTACACAAATCCCCGTCTATCTACTGCAGGCCATTACACAAATCCCCGTCTATCTACTGCAGGCCATTACACAAATCCCCGTCTATCTACTGCAGGCCATTACACAAATCCCCGTCTATCTACTGCAGGCCATTACACAAATATACCTGCACTTCCACTGTTCTAGTGGCCTCCTATATCCCCATCCATCTACTGCAGGCCATTACACAAATCCCCATCCATCAACTGCAGGTCACTACACAAATCCCCATCCATCTACTGCAGGCCATTACACAAATATACCTGCACTTCCACTGTTCTAGTGGCCCCCCTATATCCCCATCCATCTACTGCAGGTCACTACACAAATCCCCGTCTATCTACTGCAGGCCATTACACAAATATACCTGCACTTCCACTGTTCTAGTGGCCTCCTATATCCCCACCCATCTACTGCAGGCCATTACACAAATCCCCATCCATCTACTGCAGGCCATTACACAAATCCCCATCCATCTACTGCAGGCCATTACACAAATCCCCATCCATCTACTGCAGGCCATTACACAAATCCCCGTCTATCTACTGCAGGCCATTACACAAATATACCTGCACTACCACTGTTCTAGTGGCCTCCTATATCCCCATCCATCTACTGCAGGCCATTACACAAATATACCTGCACTTCCACTGTTCTAGTGGCCTCCTATATCCCCGTCTATCTACTGCAGGCCATTACACAAATATACCTGCACTTCCACTGTTCTAGTGGCCTCCTATATCCCCATCCATCTACTGCAGGCCATTACACAAATCCCCCATCCATCTACTGACAAATTATATTATATGCACTTATGGATAAGGAAGTAACAGTTTTTATTCAAAGAAATGAATACAAAAAAAGGCTCTAAAAAGATTTTTGTATCATTACTTCACTCATGGTTCATATCTGCATGATAAAAGTAATAAATGAAGGCAGATGAGGTAAGTAAAATGGAGTTTGTATAGTATTCTACCAATAGTCTGTCAGTTACCCAGATATGGTGTTGCCATAACCATGAGAGCATAAGGTAATATTATGAAATGACACCACACCAGTCACATCATGTGAACTACTTCTAGAACTGCATACATGTTAAGCAATATATGGCATACACAATAATGTAATTTCTTGTCAATCTCTATCAGTTTTATCATTTCCTAGCTGAATGTCAATACAAAAAATAACAATTAAAGCAACATTCCTTCTCTTTATGAGTAATTATTATGTAATGGACATAACAATAGCCCATTTGTCTGCATGTACTGTTTGCCTCGTATGTACAGCTTTCAATGCTACTGTGTACATGTCTACAAAAATGGTTTCTCTCCCTATTGGACCGAATTAGAATCCACTTGGTGTCCAGGGTTTTTCCAAACAGCGCTGTGTTACAACTGTCAGTTGTTAGATGGGGCTCATCCATGAGTTTATCCTTACTGTATGAAAATGGCTTTACATGCTGCAATTGCTTCACATCATCCAAAATGATGACTTCTAAAGAGTAGGAGAGTGATGACAACATTCAACCTTTAATATGCATAGCGGGATTTTATTCCAGGACATTGTTGCTTCTGTATATTTACAACCAACACCTAACAACTCAATATACAACCAACACAAAACAACTCAACATACAACCAACACCTGACAACTCAATATACAACCAACACCTAACAACTCAATATACAACCAACACAAAACAACTCAACATACAACCAACACCTGACAACTCAATATACAACCAACACCTAAAAACACAATATACAACCAACACAAAGCAACTCAATATACAACCAACACCTAACAACTCAATATACAACTAACACCTAACAACTCAATATACAACCAACACCTGAAAATTTTATATACAACCAGCACAAAACAACTCAATATTACAACCAACACCTGACAACTCGATATATAACCAACACAAACCAACTCAATATACAACCAACACCTAACAACTTAATATACAACCAACACCTAACAACTCAATAAACAACCAACACCTAACAACTCAATAAACAACCAACACCTAACAACTCAATATACAACCAACACCTGACAACAATATACAACCAACACCTGACAACTCAATATATAACCAACACCTAACATCTCAATATACAACCAACACCTAACAACTCAATAAACAACCAACAGAATTAACACTTAACAACTCAATATACAACCAACACCTAACAAGTCAATATACAACCAACACAAAACAACTCAATATACAACCAACACCTAACAACTCAATATACAACCAACACCTGACAACTCAATATACAACCAACACCTAACAACTCAATAAACAACCAACACCTAACAACTCAATATACAACCAACACCAAACAACTCAATAAACAACCAACACCTAACATCTCAATATACAACCAACACCTAACAACTCAATAAACAACCAACAGAATTAACACTTAACAACTCAATAAACAACCAACACCTAACAACTCAATATACAACCAACACCAAACAACTCAATAAACAACCAACACCTAACAACTTAATACACAACCAACACCTAACAAGTCAATATACAACCAACACAAAACAACTCAATATACAACCAACACCTAACAACTCAATATACAACCAACACCTGACAACTCAATATACAACCAACACCTAACAACTCAATAAACAACCAACACCTAACAACTCAATATACAACCAACACCAAACAACTCAATAAACAACCAACACCTAACAACTCAATATACAATCAACACCTGACAACTCAATATACAACCAACACCTAACAACTCAATAAACAACCAACACAAAACAACTCAATATACAACCAACACCTAACAACTCAATAAACAACCAACACCTGACAACTCAAAACACAACCAACACCTAACAACTCAATAAACAACCAACACCTAACAACTCAATATATAACCAACACCTAACAAGTCAATATACAACCAACACCTAACAACTCAATAAACAACCAACACCTAACAACTCAATATATAACCAACACCTAACAAGTCAATATACAACCAACACCTAACAACTCAATAAACAACCAACACCTAACAACTCAATATATAACCAACACCTAACAAGTCAATATACAACCAACACCTAACAACTCAATAAACAACCAACACCTGACAACTCAATACACAACCAACACCTAACAACTCAATAAACAACCAACACCTAACAACTCAATATATAACCAACACCTAACAAGTCAATATACAACCAACACCTAACAACTCAATATATAACCAACACCTAACAAGTCAATATACAACCAACACCTAACATCTCACCTCTTCAGCTCAGTGGTAACAACAATGTCACAAGACTAAAATCCCGCTCATTGTCACACATTCATTTCAAGCTATGCTTTGATAGGATGTCAATCATAAAATGATTAAATGAATCAATCACCTCTTATGAGTAGAATACATTTTACCAAAGATGCAAATATATCTAACAAAACCTATGTACAATTATTTTTAGAAAAAAAAAGTTTATATAAATCTACGCTGCATATAATCTTAATAATTAGAAACACTTTTTAGAAGTTAGAGGAGTCTCCACTTTTGAAAGACAATTCCTTAAAGGAAAATTCCTCAAATAACCATTACATTTGAGGTCAAACTATGCCATTTCAAGGAAATTTAAGTAGGAAAAAGCACCTTTTTATTTTTATGCAAGCCACTCATTTCACAAATAAGCCAGGCACTAAATTGAGACCAGGAAACTGTTAAGGACACATAAATGCTAAAGGCAAATAGAGGAAAAAAGGAAATTCATTTAAATGTTTCTTCATATGTCATTGTTTAGCCACTATCACCCTTAAAACCATTATTCAGTTACAACCATCTTGAAATGAGAAGAACTTTGAAGTGATGAAAAGAATAAGCCAAATTAAAATTCATCAGTTGTAATAATCCAATGATAAATATAGTGACTGCTCTATGGTACAGTGAGTTCTGTCAATCCATGGTAAATATAGTGACTGCTTTACTGTACAATGACAACTGTCAATCCAATGGTAAATATAGTGACTGCTCTATGGTACAATGACAACTGTCTATCCAATGGTAAATATAGTGACTGCTCTATGGTACAATGACAACTGTCAATCCAATGGTAAATATAGTGACTGCTCTATGGTACAATGACAACTTCAATCCAATGGTAAATAAAGCGACTGCTCTATGGTACAATGACAACTGTCTATCCAATGGTAAATATAGTGACTGCTCTATGGTACAGTGAGTTCTGTCAATCCAATGGTAAATATAGTGACTGCTCTATGGTTCAGTGAGTTCTGTCAATCCCATGGTAAATATAGTGACTGCTCTATGGTACAATGACAACTGTCAATCCAATGGTAAATATAGTGACTGCTCTATGGTACAATGAAAACTGTCTATCCAATGGTAAATATAGTGACTGCTCTATGGTACAATGACAACTGTCAATCCAATGGTAAATATAGTGACTGCTCTATGGTACAATGACAACTGTCTATCCAATGGTAAATATAGCGACTGCTCTATGGTACAATGACAACTGTCAATCCAATGGTAAATAAGTGACTGCTCTATGGTACAATGACAACTGTCAATCCAATGGTAAATATAGTGACTTCTCTATGGTACAATGACAACTGTCAATCCAATGGTAAATATAGTGACTGCTCTATGGTACAATGACAACTGTCTATCCAATGGTAAATATAGTGACTGCTCTATGGTACAATGACAACTGTCAATCCAATGGTAAATATAGTGACTGCTCTATGGTACAATGACAACTTCAATCCAATGGTAAATAAAGCGACTGCTCTATGGTACAATGACAACTGTCTATCCAATGGTAAATATAGTGACTGCTCTATGGTACAGTGAGTTCTGTCAATCCAATGGTAAATATAGTGACTGCTCTATGGTTCAGTGAGTTCTGTCAATCCCATGGTAAATATAGTGACTGCTCTATGGTACAATGACAACTGTCAATCCAATGGTAAATATAGTGACTGCTCTATGGTACAATGACAACTGTCTATCCAATGGTAAATATAGTGACTGCTCTATGGTACAATGACAACTGTCTATCCAATGGTAAATATAGCGACTGCTCTATGGTACAATGACAACTGTCAATCCAATGGTAAATAAGTGACTGCTCTATGGTACAATGACAACTGTCAATCCAATGTTGGTAATGACAACTGTCAATCCAATGGTAAGTGACTTCTCTATGGTACAATGACAACTGTCAATCCAATGGTAAATATAGTGACTGCTCTATGGTACAATGACAACTGTCAATCCAATGGTAAATATAGTGACTGCTCTATGGTACAACGACAACTGTCTATCCAATGGTAAATATAGTGACTTCTCTATGGTACAATGACAACTGTCTATCCAATGGTAAATATAGTGTCTGCTCTATGGTACAACGACAACTGTCTATCCAATGGTAAATATAGTGACTGCTTTATGGTAGTGACTTTTGTCATATCAAAGATAAATACAGTGACTGCTCTATGGTACATTGACAACTGTCAATCCAATGGTAAATATAGTGACTGCTCTATGGTAGTGACGTCTGTAAATGCAATGATAAATATAGTGACTGCTCTATGGTACATTGACAACAGTCAATCCAATGGTAAATATAGTGACTGCTCTATGGTAGTGACGTCTGTAAATGAAATGATAAATATAGTGACTGCTCTATGGTTCATTTAACCAAGACAGAGAGATCATTGTAAGAATGATACTTATACTAATTGATTGATGAAATCAATTGACACCAGACAAGACAGATTGTTACATGTCCTCATGACAGGTAATGGTTGAATGTGAGCAGTACATGGGTACAAGTACATAAACAAGCACTGGTCGGTTTGTCTGGCCAAGATAGGTTATTCACATCTGACCAACTTCTTGTCAAAAAATAGAAAAGAGGATTATTTTTTAGCAAATGAGAGTTTTGATGCACTGAGGTGCTATTTAAAGGTACTTTACAACAGTTGTCTGTAGGAAAGACAACAGACAAAAGCTTGTTACACTTTTACACAAAAACTGTTGTAGCAGATTGACTTAAGAAAAATTACATAATGATGTACCCCTTTATTTAATTTTCAAAACACCAGCTTTGTATGGAGTTTTGTTTATATTACACTCTTAAAACCTACTCAGTCAGTCACCATGTGTAGTAAAAAAGTACCTGGTGGGACATTTTTTTCAACAAAAAATGGTAGTAGCTTTCTAATTGACTTTCACTGTTTGTACTACATTGTTTTATAAACAACAAGAACCTTGTGTCTACCTCTCTGGCTAGGTTCCTTATTCCCATACCATAAGGCCACAGGTATGAATCCATAACGTTGCATATTTAAATGTTTTGATATTTTGTTAAAACTAAATTTTGTCTGCTAGATTTGATTTTATTCCACTTATTTTTCACACATGCATGCACGCACACACACATGCACACACACACACACTTAATAATCTTGGCAGTTTTTAACTATGAATATTAGTAACTATGAAATTTAGTTAAGAAATGAAGAAAATCTGACAGACATGACATTTTAAGGAACACAATACATAAACAGCTGAGATGTCAGTCACTGTTTTTTAACACATTGCAGCAAGCAGGTATGGTCTGTATAGTGATGTCCAGCTATACGACCTCAGACAATGATCAGGGTGGAACCACCGTTGTATCGCAGGTTAGCTGGAAGACCATCTCACATTCGTCCTTCGTCAGGAACGGGATGCAAACCTCATGTATTGAGAAGCTAAGCAGTCACATCAGCTTATGTGGCTTCCATGTCCCATTCAACCAATTACAGCTACAGTTTACTTGAAAAGATAAGCTGTCAAACAACAAAAGTACAAACTTCAACACAACTTGAGGATACAGTGAACTGTGACAAGATTGGCTGATATGACACGGGTGGTTACCTTGGACAATCATGGTTTTGAAAAGATTGGCTGGATCGAGTTTGAAATAATCCAACTAAGGCTCTGACACTGGTCCTAATCTTCGACATTGTCTCTTATGTAAAATGTCATCACTGACGGTGTAGAACAGTTCTTATCTTTCATGTTCCACCAAACTGGTTATTATTAACAATTTCCAATTTTATTGAAAGTCACTTAATTTTTAAGTCATTAATCCATTAATTGGTCAGTCACTTTCATTCAAATATATTTCATTAATGACTGGTTATTTAACACAATAATGAAAACAGTGATATAAATGCCAAAAGTCTACATTCTAACACACATTTGTTTTTAAACAACTGCAACAAAAATATGAAAAACTTCAATTTGAAGTTTTCACATAAAACAACACTTGTATGTAGATTCCAACCATGTTTCCAACACTTTTTTAACATTTCAACATTTCACTTCCACATCAAGGGTCACCCTTAACACCACTTCACAGCTTACAGGGAAGTTTAAAAGTCACTAAAAGTCAGTCACTTTAAAGGATCAAAATATTACATCCAGGTCTTGCCCTTAAGATATTGAGAATATATCCAGAAGCTGATTTGTAATCAACATTTTTGTACTATATCAAGTTTTATCGCACAGAACCAGAAAAGTAAATCTATGTACGACTGCATCTACCGCTGTATGTATGCACCCAACTCACACTGTCTTATCACGCAGACAGATAGGTGTCCAGAATGGCCTGATTTATAAGGTCTATTTCATGATTGAATAATTCCTGCAGCTAAGGTAGAGGTTTAGACAAAATTTACATTTTGCGGACATAATATTTTCCTGCTTCCTTATGGTGTTTGCAGCTAAACTTTCTATACTGTACATGACAGGTATACATTGTATGATGTCAATAGGGAGTGAAGGTTACATGCTTTATCCAGATAACAACAAGCTCAACATTGATGGGTCAGAGCAGGTCAAAAAGTGTAGATTCAGGAATTACACCATTTACCTTCAGTGGACAATATGTCTAGATTATAAGAAACAGTGAATATTGTTGACAATATGTCTAGATTATAAGAAACAGTGAATATTGTTGACAATATGTCTAGATTATAAGAAACAGTGAATATTGTTGACAATATGTCTAGATTATAAGAAACAGTGAATATTGTTGACAATATGTCTAGATTATAAGAAACAGTGAATATTGTTGACAATATGTCTAGATTATAATAAACAGTGAATATTGTTGACAATATGTCTAGATTATAAGAAACAGTGAATATTGTTGACAATATGTCTAGATTATAAGAAACAGTGAATATTGTTGACAATATGTCTAGATTATAATAAACAGTAAATATTGTTGACAATATGTCTAGATTATAAGAAACAGTGAATATTGTTGACAATATGTCTAAATTATAAGAAACAGTGAATATTGTTGACAATATGTCTAGATTATAAGAAGCCGTGAATATTGTTGACAATATGTCTAGATTATAATAAACAGTGAATATTGTTGACAATATGTCTAGATTATAAGAAACAGTGAATATTGTTGACAATATGTCTAGATTATAAGAAACAGTGAATATTGTTGACAATATGTCAACATTACGAGAAGCAGTAAATATTGTTGCCTTCATAATGATAGCATGCCATAAGAACTTTCAATAATGTCACATCACAGCAGCATTGTCTGTCAACTTTTCAGCCAGTCTAGCAACTACCCTTTTAATTAGGTGGAGTTTACACTAAGAACAAATTGATTATGGTTAGGCAAATAGTGTAAATCCAAATGACCCAGCTTCACTGATATGCCTGGTCAGGATCTACACTACTTACTGTCAAGTGTGTCTTGAGGAAATAACTTAAAAAATTGCATGGGTCCTAAACTGATGCTGTAGACCTGTGGTTATGTCTGTGAGAAGGTGGACCTGAACTGGACTATCTGTTCCATTAGAACTACACATTGCTATGACAATTCGACATTTTAGTACTTAAGCCATGCACCATGGTAGACACCAAATAGACAAGCAATAGAATTCCTGCACTGCTGATATAAATTAAAACTTTACTTCAACACCATTATAACGCCCAAAACTACATGCTCTTTGTATGTCAACCTTCAAGTTAATTGTACACACCAAATAATAAGTTTTAAAAAAATGAAAAAAAATTCAAATTCAGACCACGAGAAGAGTAAAATCTTTAATTATCAAAACATCCCAATGGCAAGTGTTCCAATATTCCAGATTTACAGTACTCCACTAATGTCCTTCATTACTGAATATTCTGAACACATGTATTACACTCCTAAAACCCATTCTCCAATCTTAGGATTAAAGAAAAAACATCAATATCAATGCTTCATCAACATGGTGACTGTTTATACATACTCAAATAACTTACACTAGTCATTATATGACCACTGACGACTGTATCATGGAGTATACACATGTATCAAACTTGCTGCAGTGTTATGCTTCATTGCAGCCCCGTCATTTTGGGGACAAAAAGCATAATAAACAGCTTCCTAAAGCCCTTGAGTTTGTCATATAACTTCCCCTGGGGATGTTATTTATAAAAGGTTTTAAGGAAGAGTGACAAAAAATGATAGTCTGTCACTGATATGAGGGCCCCTTTTTGTCCCCCAATGACTTCCAATCTAGTGATGTTAATAGAGTCAGTTTCTCCTACTGAGATACAACTACACAGTGTGCCTTACTGTGCTTTCTGAAGATATTATGGTATATATAAACATACAAGTTTTCAGCTTAATTGTAATCAATATTTTTTTTAAATAATAAATTATATTTGAAGTTTGTAATCCCAAATATACACTTACATTTGTTACTATATACAGCTTAAATAAATAAAAAAATCCCTTACAGAGACAAGTACCAACTATAGACATGATTGGTGAGTGATGATCCAGTTAACATTGTCTAGTCAGATCCAATAAATGGAGAGCTACAATCAATGGCAGTCTTACATGGATCAATTTTAGTTCAACTTGGTGAATGATGGACTCGCACACCTGGCCAAATGAACACTTAACTCAATAGTTAAAGGGCAGCTAAAGTGTACAACTGGCAAATTAACCTAGGGCAATCAATTAATAATCAAACTTTCAATGAGCAATGTATGATCCTGCTGGTGTGTGGAACAAGTGCGTATTAAATGTTAGACTAAATAATAATTTAGCAACATTGCTTAACATTATTTGTAAAGGTATTTCTTACTATGTCATCAGGAAATCACGTCCCCAACATTTACAGTTCTGCCTCTGTATCTGTAGGTATCATCCTTGACATCTAACCACACAATTATGACATTTAATCTTAACTGACTGAGCACAGACTGATCAAACTACATAATTATGACATGTTCTCTTAACTGACTGAGCACACATTGATCACACCACACAATTATGACATTTAATCTTAACTGACTGAGCACAGACTGATCAAACTACATAATTATGACATGTTCTCTTAACTGACTGAGCACAGACTGATCACACCACACAATTATGACATGTTCTCTTAACTGACTGAGCACAAATTGATCACACCACACAATTATGACATTTAATCTTAACTGACTGAGCACAGACTGATCAAACTACATAATTATGACATGTTCTCTTAACTGACTGAGCACACATTGATCACACCACACAATTATGACATTTAATCTTAACTGACTGAGCACAGACTGATCAAACTACATAATTATGACATGTTCTCTTAACTGACTGAGCACAGACTGATCACACCACACAATTATGACATTTAATCTTAACTGACTGAGCACACATTGATCACACCACACAATTATGACATTTAATCTTAACTGACTGAGCACAGACTGATCACACCACACAATTATGACATGTTCTCTTAACTGACTGAGCACACATTGATCACACCACATAATTATGACATTTAATCTTAACTGACTGAGCACATATTGATCAAACTACATAATTATGACATGTTCCCTTAACTGACTGAGCACACATTGATCACACCACACAATTATGACATGTACTCTTAACTGACTGAGCACATATTGATCAAACTACATAATTATGACATGTACTCTTAACTGACTGAGCACAGACTGATCACACCACACAATTATGACATGTTCTCCTGATTGAGCAGATTCATCAAACTTTGACTAATAAGGTATATTCAAATCAACCAAAGAGCTGTCTGATCAGGATCTACACTTTTTACTACTGATAAATACGCCAAGGCATTTGTGCATATTATTGTAGAAAGCTGACTAAGAATTAAGTACAACAAATGTACACAATGTGCCCTGGACCTTTCACTGGCTGCATCTAACCACAGTGGTGTTCTTAGTGCTATTATAGAAGTACTTAAATTCAAATCAGCCATACATTAGTTACATTGAGTGAGGCTGACCAGAAACTTGTCCTGGCTGAACTTGTGGTACAGTCCAAACTGGTGTATGAGTCATTTCCATGGATACATCTCTAGATACCTGAACTATTGTTGGTAGGAAGTTGAACCCAATAAACAACAGCAAACAACAACCATTTCCACAAACGCAGCCAAGGTGTACTGACCTCTATGAACTTGGTGAAAATGGCTAACAATTACCAGTATATTTCTGTAAAGTATATTGCCACTGTTAATCTTTAATTACAAGGTAGAACAGGTCACACAAAACACATCAAATGCTGTCTTATCTTTTCTAGCATGCTGTGTACACATTTCATACTACTACTGAGTCACTATTATCAAACCCATGTCAACCTGTCCTTAAACAATCTTGCATTGGTCAACACTGATCAAATGGTATATGCAACTTATGATATGAGCTCTCTAGCACTGAGTTCCCATCGTTTATAATATTGCTCAAACCTTCAAACTGTCAATGTAAAATAAAACTTCAATATTTAAAGATGATAATTTCACCACAACTGCTTTGCACAACTTTTGTGCAATATATTCAGAACTATAACAAAATGCCATAACTCAGTTAAAATTCAGCCGGTCATGAAGTGCAGAGGACTTGTTCAACTAGGCTTTATAAAATCAGTCCTGTTCATTTTCATGAAATCCAGTGGGATGAGAAAGTAGCTAGACAATTCTTGTCAACAGACAGACCAACAGACAGATTGAAAGGCAGACATGACTCCAATATTGCCTCCATCCCATATACTTCATATCAGGAGTTATAATAAAACATCAATTAGAGCAGTAACCTTTACACAACTTGGGAGTTGTGTTGGTGATCTTTCCTAAATGCATCAAAAGACACATTTGGTTTCTAATTGTTAAATCTGGAGTAAAACAACATCAAAATAAAACTGTAAACTTTTATTTTAACATCAAACATTTACCTTTCCCCAGTTGCTGAATACTATACAAACTGCTACAATGCAACAGTGAGCGTTGGCTCCAGGTACAGGAGGCCCCGGGTTCGATCCCGGGCCGTGACATACCAAAGTCGTTAAAAATAGTAGTGGTATAGCTCTCTTGCTAATGCTCAAGCAACTATAAGGGTAGTTCAATGACTGGTTGGCCTGGTGTCAGGATAATGTGACTGGATGTGGTATCATGCCAGGTGTTCACCGCATGCTATACACAGTAAAGGCAGCACTTTATCTGCTTCAAGTTGACACCATCTCCAGATAACTGAAAAACTGTATGCAGGACAATAAACCCAATAAACAAACAAACAACAGTGAGTGTATCTGGCTACATATTGGTATTATAAAAACCTCCTAACAACCAGATATCTAGTTAACACTGGTGTTTGTTTGTATCTGTCTGAGGATGGTATTAGGACTGTCCCATTAATGTCCATCAGGTAACAATTACTATGCAATGATAGACAACCAGAGGGCACTATGTGCAAACAACAGAAGTAAGTGTCAGTTGACTCAGTACACATTTTAATTAAATTTACTAAAGTTAGTGTAAATATACACCTGAACAAAAATACATCATGAAAGAGAAATAATTCCTGAGTCAAAAAATATAAAATTCTAAGTTTGTATCTAACAGTAAATGTTTGATGGTCCAGCTATCCATGGTATCAAGGACCAATCAGATGCTGTAGAAGTCTAATTCTTGACATATTTGACAGTTTCTCAGTCAAAAGTATAAGAAATGTAATTTGAAACTTACTTCTTTTTTGAAGACAACCTCCGAAAATTGGTTTTACATGAGTCGATTAACCCATGCATCATGTGAGGTATTGTATACAATCCCTTTATAAGAAATCTTCCAAACTAATAGAGTTTGTATTTGTCGTCAACAAATTATTCCTCACATTATATTGTTATATGTCAGTGTAAATAAGTTTCCTTATAGATTTTCCTGCAGGTCTTCAATGGATATACCTGACTGACAAATTAATCCTTGTTAGTAAGCCTGCTTGTCAATTCAACTATTATATCAGTAGCACCAAGTGAGAAAAGCAGCACTATTATATCAGTTGCACCTAGTGAGATATGCAGCACTATTATATCAGTAGCACCTAGTGAGATATGCAGCACTATAATATCAGTAGCACCAAGTGAGATAAGCAGCACTATTACATCAGTAGCACCTAGTGAGAAATGCAGCACTATTATATCAGTAGCACCAAGTGAGATATGCAGCACTATTACATCAGTAGCACCAAGTGAGATAAGCAGCACTATTACATCAGTAGCACCAAGTGAGATATGCAGCACTATTACATCAGTAGCACCAAGTGAGATATGCAGCACTATTACATCAGTAGCACGTAGTGAGATATGCAGCACTATTACATCAGTAGCACCTAGTGAGATATGTAGCACTATTACATCAGTAGCACCAAGTGAGATATGCAGCACTATTACATCAGTAGCACCAAGTGAGATATGCAGCACTATTACATCAGTAGCACCTAGTGAGATATGCAGCACTATGCACACCTCCAACAAGCAGAATGGTTTCTATGGATGTCTGATATCTCTCACTTCTGTTGTTTGTTTTCACTGACACTTTCTCCATACAAGGTTTGGTCTAAGATCCCTCAGTTCTTTGTTGGTTTTCACTGATACAGCCTTCATACAAGGTTTGGTCTAAGATCCCTCAGTTCTGTTGTTGGTTTTCACTGATACAGCCTTCATACAAGATTTGGCCTAAGGTCCCTCAGTTCTGTTGTTGGTTTTCACTGATACAGCCTTCATACAAGGTTTGGCCTAAGGTCCCTCAGTTCTGTTGTTGGTTTTCACTGATACAGCCTTCATACAAGGCTGGGTCTAAGATCCCTCAGTTCTCTTGTTGGTTTTCACTGACACTTTCTCCATACAAGGTTTGGTCTAAGATCCCTCAGTTCTGTTGTTGTTTTTCACTGTTACAGCCTTCATACAAGGCTGGGTCTAAGATCCCTCAGTTCTGTTGTTGGATTTCACTGATGCAGCCTTCATACAAGGCTGGGTCTAAGATCCCTCAGTTCTCTTGTTTGTTTTCACTGACACTTTCTCCATACAAGGTTTGGTCTAAGATCCCTCAGTTCTGTTGTTGGTTTTCACTGATACAGCCTTCATACAAGGTTGGGTCTAAGATCTCTCAGTTCTGTCGCTGATTTTAACTGACACAGCCTTCATACAATGTTAGATCTAAGATCCCTCAGTTCTGTTGTTGGTTTTCACTCATACAGTCTCTGTACAAGGTTTGGTCTAAGATCTTTCAGTTCTGTTGTTGGCTGTCACTGACAGTCTCTGTACCAGGTTTGTGGCCACCACTTGTTCCACTTCACACCATTCATTGATAGCCAAGTGTCTGAAGTGCTCACTTGCACCCACTGTCTATGCTACAATATATGTACATTGTCCCATCCAATCTGTTCCCCTGGACCTATGTTAAGGTCAGTGGTCAGAGTGGTTGTTGTTATGGTTGGTGATAAAAGTGATCCTGTATATAAACTGGATCATTGTTTCATGTGCTATCTGAATCTACCATAGGTAAGTCATGTAATACTGTTTGTCATGGTCTAAAGGTCCTAACATGGAACCAGTTTATACATATTATCTTAAGACGATATTTTCAACAAAATGAACAAAGGTCTATAACTCATTACAATTCGACCTAGTAATGACTTGCAAATGATTAGGCACCTACCATTCTTGTTTACTACATCAAAATCTGACAATCAGTAGGTGAGAAATAGCATGGACAGACTGACTGATGAATTTAACATCAAGACCCATATACTATAAATCTAGTAACTATACTGGGACATAGAATTTTTGTTTGTAGTTACACATGTTAGGTATTTGAATGACAGTTCTTTCCAACTGGACTTATAAGATGGAGAAAAAGTATGATAACAATCGGATATTTTTAATTTACGTTTAATTTTATGTTTGATTTATGATGTAATTATTTAGCATGATGTGAGACACTTTACATGTCTTTAAATAAAAGGTACAATTCTGTCCCTGTTATCAAATGGTGTTCATCCCATTAATATGACTAAATAAATAACCTTTTAGCCTGTTCAAATTTCAACAGTACAAAACCATAAGTCAATTAGTCATACTAAGGTGCTTGATCAAATGACAGTGACATATATGTACTTCATGTTGTTTTGTTGTTGTAGTTTGTGTTCAAAATTTGGTCCAGTTGACACAGATATGATGCTGCCTTCACTGTGATAATGTACCTGACAAAACTTTATGATATAACACACTACAACATCATGGCATAAATGGGCAACACCATTTAGGAAACAGGGAAGATAAATGTGTATTTCGTATTAAGTTTTGCAGAGTGTAACAGATACACAAATGCAAAATACCATGTACACTTCTATGTACCCTTATCTATATATATATACCTATGATATTAATGTTTCTATGTGTTTTGATAGCATGTCAAAACAATAACAAAAAAACAACTTTTATATCCATGCATATTTCACCTTACATTATAATATGTTCTAACACAAACATTTACTACTAATATTTTTTGTAAGGTGGATACCAGGATGGGTATCCATTACCATTATATCTATCTTGACATAGACAAATTTAGAATAAAACTGCAAAACCTACCTATTCCTAACAGAAAAAAAGATGTGATCATTTAGGGATACATTAGATAAGTCAATTTTGGTGCAGACTGTCAGGATTTCTGTTTGATTGATACTTCATGTAATATGTACAGAACAACATGAATGAAAAACATTGCAGGACAGCCCTTAGACAACCAATGGCCCTGAGTGTTAGCTTAAGCAGGGATGCAGAGGCATTTCAACAAACACATCAACTGTAATATACAATCCATACTTGTATTTTCCTAGGGTAAAAAAAAAGGTACATGCAGAAACACATCAACTGTAATATACAATCCATACTTGTATCTTCCTAGGGTAAAAAAATAGTGTACATGCAGATAAACCAGCATCAGTTGCAACATTGTTATAAGCCGCTTGTTTTCTGGCTGTACCACAATTAAAAGTGGTATCCAACAGTTTGCCTTTATCTAATACATGCTACAATAATTTGATCTCTGTTTGGGATATTTGTACATAATCTATGCAGAAAAAAATCATACTTTAGTCTTAGCTTTGACAATTTTCAACAGTATCTCAATTTTAGGGCAGTTTAACTCGTTAATCAACACTTATATACTCATCCTTTTCAAATCTATAATAATAACTATTGGGAGTCCTGCTAAAAATAGACGTCAGAGCGGATGCTGTATATAAGCTAAAACAAAAGTGGTCACATGGTTTTCTTAAAAAAAGCCAACTGTGCAGCATGGCTCAGATAGGAAATGCACGTTTGGAATGACAATTGTGGCGTTATGGTACACTTTTCCGATAGCAGTAGGACATCAATAAACGAAATTTTGTGAAATCTATTGAACTAACAATGGTTTATGATCTTTAATGAAAATATTTTTGGTCCAAACTTTCAGATACCACATATAAGATATTCATAACAAATATGATAACAACTTACGACTTTGTCATTTTCTATATGCTAATAAATGATTTTAAATGAATATTATCAATATTTATTGCACTTTAAACTACATGAAAAAAATGTTTAAGTCAAACCAGGGCCATATTTAAACATAATCCAACCTAGAATAATCTTATTGAATAAAATCAGTAGGCATGATCAATATAAAAAAACATATGTGAAAGTTTCATTTCACTGTAGGCCTAATGCCACTGGATAATGAAAAATAAGTTCACTGGTACTTGGACATCAAACATCAACATGAGCCTGACAGCTCAGATGTGTAGAGTAGCTCTGGTTATTCATATTGTAATTGGGCTAAAAAAATATCAATGAACATATAAAAAAGGATAGGTTAGTGCGCAATTGATAGACACATGTAAACAGAGAAAGTGTTTTAAGGAGGTGAATGAGGGGTCTCAGGCCAGAATGGAGAGTAGACACATTGACGTGCGTCAACATGATAGGCACACTCTACACTGTGACGCAAACTCCAGATGAGATGTACTGTGCTGTTTACAGAAACCACTTAACAGACAGGGGGAAGTTAAGCATGCTATTTCTTTTTTATATTGTTATATCTTAAATCTTATCATGCTACATTTCCTCAACGAAATCTTAGTTATTGAAAACAAATACCAGTACATACATGTACCTAGGTTTCTAGCCATATTCTCAGTGCATACATGTACCTAGGTTTCTGGATATATTCCCAGTACATACATGTACCTAGGTTTCTAACCATATTCTCAGTACATACATGTACCTAGGTTTCTAGACATATTCCCAGTTTATACATGTACCTAGGTTTCTGGATATATACTCAGTACATATATGTACCTAGGTTTCAAGCCATATTCAGTGTACATACATGTACCTAGGTTTCAAGCCATATTCCCAGTGCATATATGTACCTAGGTTTCTAACCATATTCCCAGTACATACATGCACCTAGGTTTCTAGCCATATTCTCAGTACATACATGTACCTAGGTTTCAAGCCATATTCTGTGTACATACATGTACCTAGGTTTCAAGCCATATTCCCAGTACATACATGTACCTAGGTTTCTAACCATATTCCCAGTATATACATGTACCTAGGTTTCTAGAAATATTCCCTGTACATACATGTACCTAGGTTTCTGGATATATTCCCTGTACATACATGTACCTAGGTTTCTAGAAATATTCCCAGTACATACATGTACCTAGGTGTCTAGAAATATTCCCAGTGCATACATGTACCTAGGTTTCTAACCATATTCCCAGTACATACATGTACCTAGGTTTCTAGCCATATTCCCTATACATACATGTACCTAGGTTTCTGGATATATTCCCTGTACATACATGTACCTAGGTTTCTAGCCATATTCCCTGTACATATATGTACCTAGGTTTCTAACCATATTCCCAGTACATACACGTACCTAAGTTTCTAGCCATATTCCCAGTACATATATGTACCTAGGTTTCGAGCCATATTCCCTGTACATACATGTACCTAGGTTTCTAACCATATTCCCAGTACATACATGTACCTAGGTTTCTAGCCATATTCCCTGTACATACATGTACCTAGGTTTCTAGCCATATTCCCAGTACATATATGTACCTAGGTTTCTAGCCATATTCCTTGTACATACATGTACCTAGGTTTCTAGCCATATTCCCTGTACATATATGTACCTAGGTTTCTAGCCATATTCCCAGTACATACATGTACCTAGGTTTCTAGCCATATTCCCTGTACATACATGTACCTAG
Source organism: Sinonovacula constricta (assembly GCA_007844125.1). Lineage (NCBI taxonomy): Eukaryota > Metazoa > Mollusca > Bivalvia > Cardiida > Solecurtidae > Sinonovacula > Sinonovacula constricta. Next base: position 1,598,976 of record CM017569.1, on the reverse strand, counting down.
GTTTCTGGATATATTCCCTGCACATATATGTACCTAGGTTTCTAGCCATATTCCCTGTACATGTATGTCATAGGTTTCTAACCATATTCCCAGTACATACATGTACCTAGTTTTCTAACCATATTCCCAGTACATACATGTACCTAGGTTTCTAGCCATATTCCCAGTACATACATGTACCTAGGTTTCTAACCATATTCCCAGTACATACATGTACCTAAGTTTCTAGCCATATTCCCAGTACATACATGTACCTAGGTTTCTAGCCATACTCCCAGTACATACATGTACCTAGGTTTCTAGCCATATTCCCAGTACATACATGTACCTAGGTTTCTAACCATATTCCCAGTACATACATGTACCTAGGTTTCTAGCCATATTCCCAGTACATACATGTACCTAGGTTTCTAGCCATATTCCCAGTACATATATGTACCTAGGTTTCTAGCCATATTCCCTGTACATACATGTACCTAGGTTTCTAACCATATTCCCAGTACATACATGTACCTAGGTTCCTAGTCATATTCCCTGTACATACATGTACCTAGGTTTCTAGCCATATTCCCAGTACATACATGTACCTAGGTGTCTAGCCATATTCCCTGTACATACATGTACCTAGGTTTCTAGCCATAATTATTCCCAGTACATATATGTACCTAGGTTTCTAGCCATATTCCCTGTACATACATGTACCTAGGTGTCTAGAAATATTCCCAGTGCATACATGTACCTAGGTTTCTAGAAATATTCCCAGTACATACATGTACCTAGGTTTCTAACTATATTCCCAGTACATATATGTAGCTAGGTTTCTAGCCATATTCCTAGTACATACATGTACCTAGGTTTCTAACTATATTCCCAGTACATATATGTACCTAGGTTTCTAGCCATATTCCCTGTACATACGTGTACCTAGGTTTCTAACTATATTCCCAGTACATATATGTACCTAGGTTTCTAACCATATTCCCAGTACATACATGTACCTAGGTTTCTAGCCATATTGATGGGCTACAATGGCTCTAATGTAAGTATAAAATGAGTGTATGGTAACTCTGCACTTAAGTTAACAGTGGTATCTGTAGTGAAGCAGTCATGTACAGTACTGGAAGCAGTCATGTACAGTACTGGAAGCAGTCATGTACAGTACTGGAAGCAGTCATGTACAATACTGGAAGCAGTCATGTACAGTACTGGAAGAAAAAGAAGGTAGAAATAAATAAGATGTATGGGGCTGCAAGCAGGAAGGAATCATATCAAGGGGGATAACAGTGTTATTACCTTAGTTAGGCTTTGAGGAGCTATCTCCCTTGCTAAGAAAAAAATACTGCTGTACACACAAAACTTTACTGTCAGCATCATCTGAGCATAACATACTAGAAACAAGAAAAGCATTGATGCGAAGCATCAAAGGGCGACGCAACAATGCAAATTAATATTTATTAAAAATTAAGAGATGACTGATTCAAATTATTAAGTAAACATTACTCATATCGTATCTACACTATTTTACTCATCACAGAAATAATTTAATTCTGGTATATAAGGCTACCAATATGTACAATCATAAAAAGGGGACTCACATGTCTTCATTAACAAATATAACCGTCTGATGTAAATGTTTTAAAATTTAAAAAGTAAAATTACCTCGTTTGTGTCGAACTTACAAACAAAGAATAAATACAAAGAAATATAAAAAGAACACCCTTTACCGAATTAGGACTCGTATATTGAGAACTTGTAAATCGCAGAACTTCCGAAATTCGGAACACCTAGCCCATTTTCACTCGCCTATTCGAGGAGGAGATCCGCTCGCAAGTGCATTTTTATAGCGTCGCCAATAACTGATCAATGATCCTAATCAATAATAAAAAATAATTAACCTTTGTTATTGATCAATATTTTTTGTTTGTTTAAATGTTTCGTTTGTTATAGTTATTGTAAAAACAAAGAAGAAAAAGGTCACAGAAAGAAAAACACTTTGACTTCGACGGGATTCGATCTCTGGAGACCGTTAACATCAGAGCAAGTCCATAACCACTGCGCTTACTCACTTTAGTTATATATAAAAAGAACATAATTTACCGAAATAGGACCCGTACATTAGGAATGTGTAAATCGCGAAACTTCCGGAATTCGGAACGCCTTGTCCATTTTCAATCGATCAGTCTCTACCTAGAACGATTATGTCCGAGGACATCTGCCCGCATGTGCAAATTTTTTCAGCATTCTAAATATAGGCTGTGCACTCCAGCGCGTCGCCAATAATGTTCCTGTGATACATGCAACTGTCAGGGAAACATATCATTTACATTTTCATGAAGATTTGTAGAAGGTGAGTTTATGTCGAAAATATGTAATAGTTGTTAATATATCACAAACCATCATAAATAAATTACTGTACAATACAATAATAAACAGTGAAAATTCAAACTCTATGGATGGATAGCATGTACACTGTACAGATGTGTCAAGACTACTCTATGGATTGATAACATGTACACTGTACAGATGTGTCAAGACTAGACTACGGATGGATAGCATGTTCACTGTACAGATGTGTCAAGACTTCTCTATGGATGGATAACATGTACACGGTACAGATGTGTCAAGACTTCTCTATGGATGGATAACATGTACACTGTACAGATGTGTCAAGACTACTCTATGGATTGATAACATGTACACTGTACAGATGTGTCAAGACTACTCTATGGATGGATAGCATGTACACTGTACAGATGTGTCAAGACTACACTATGGATGGATAGCATGTACACTGTACAGATGTGTCAAGACTATTCTATGGATTGATAACATGTATACTGTACAGATGTGTCAAGACTACACTATGGATGGATAACATGTACACTGTACAGATGTGTCAAGACTTCTCTATGGATGGATAGCATGTACACTGTACAGATGTGTCAAGACTACTCTATGGATGGATAGCATGTACACTGTACAGATGTGTCAAGACTTCTCTATGGATGGATAACATGTACACTGTACAGATGTGTCAAGACTACACTATGGATGGATAACATGTACACTGTACAGATGTGTCAAGACTACACTATGGATGGATAACATGTACACTGTACAGATGTGTCAAGACTACACTATGGATGGATAACATGTACACTGTACAGATGTGTCAAGACTACACTATGGATGGATAACATGTACACTGTACAGATTCATTTTGTACTTCTCAACTTCTCAATTTTGCATTCTGCCCATTACAAAAAATTCAAGTCTCCATCTTCACATGGTCACTAAACACTAGAAGAAGAACATATTTATCTTGCATCAATTACACATTCAATGACATCGATCAAAGAACTTCAAAAGTATTAAAGTAGACAGAAACAAAAACAAATGATAAAAAATACAACAAGTATTGATTCCTTTATAAACAAAGTGAACAAATGCTGACTTAAGCAAACACAATTTCCTTTTTCTCATAAGACAATATAATTTCCTGACGAATAACCCCCAATTATCACTGATATAAATTCCTTTTAACGCCAATCAATATGACTCTGTTTTTCCGGACCCATTTCAAACAATAGGACTACAGCTGACATCAGAATTTATTGTGCTCTAAGCTGACCACTCTCAGGATGCTGACAGACAAAACCTTCATAATGACAAATGATAACTACAGTAGCAAATAGTGCAGACTTAATCAGAAATCTTCAAGCAGGAGTTGGGTCTGCTCGTTTTACCTAAGCCTGATAAATGTGTGCATAGCCGACTAAGAACCATCATAATTTCTGAATACTGACTGTTTTTCTGTATACTGTTGGTATTTCTGTATTCTGTTGGTATTTCTGTATTCTGTTGGTATTTCTGTATTATGTTGGTATTTCTGTATTCAATTAGTGTTCTCATCTTAATTTTAAAGGTGTCACAAAAAGACCGTTCTTCATTGCCAGTGGATACTTGCCTTGGGGTGATACTTAGAATCCAATTAAAGCAGTTTGTAATTGCTCAAAATCAATACTCTTCATGGGCATTACCAGCTGTCAATCATTGCCATTGTCATTCTATTACATAATTCAATACAGCATCAAATACTGTTAAATAAGTTAAACTTAATAAATGACTTGTACATCAAGTTTAAACAGGTTAAACACATTAATTTAAACATTCAATGATCTTGTTCTGCTGCAGAATTATAACTTGTGTGACTTCCTGTTGTTTCACACCAAATCAATGAACTAAACATAAAAGAACGTTTTGTCCTATTGGTGACAGTAGCTGTCAGGTGTTGTTTATTGAGTATTTCGTTCTACCAGCAATTTTTCAGTCATCTAGAGACTGTGTCCACTTGAAGTAGATATAGTGCTGCCTTCACTGAGCCAGGAATACTTGCCATAAATAAGAATATATTACAAAGTCCTATGAGCATTGCAACATATACCAAGCTCCAAAAAGGCACAGAACAAAACCACACCCAGTAGCTTTATCCTGACACTGACTTACCAATTGCAGAACTACCCACATATTTTCTTAAGCTTTACCTAGGGAGCTATACCATTACCAGTTTTAATTGCTTTTCTATGTTGAGCTCTAGGTTTGAATCCAAGACCCCCCCCCCCCTTGGGCCGATGCTCCTCTGATTATGTTCTAGATCTACTACATGACTTTCTGTGTCAGAATGTCACTCTGTGTTCACTGTTGATCCAGTAATTACACAAAATGTTCATTTCAAGGAACCTTATGTCATCAAGCTAAATGACACTGACCTTCAGGTTGTTTCATGATTAACTGAGAAATGTTTGTTTATTTTGTTTCTGAAATATATTTCAGTGATCATTTATGATCATTATAGCAACATCCAGCTTTTAGATGGAGGAAGACCCCAGACATGTCTGGGTAGAACCACCGGTGCACCACAAGTCAGCTGGAAGGCATTCTCACATTAATTTAAGTTCTTCGCTCCGAATGGGACTTGAACCCACGTGGTGAGAAGCTAAGCAGTCAGACAAGTTACATATCAGCGACTCTACCACTATGCCATGGGTGCCCCTTAATTAAGAAATTGGAATTCACAACAATAATGTAAATATCTAGGAGATAGCATTTAAATAACTACATATCATCTTAAGTTGCTCAGACAATTCTCATTGGCCAGCTTAGTCTTACCAATGAAAACACAAGAACTGACAGATGCCCCGTAAGATACACTGACCTTTAATATAACCTTGACCTTGAGAGGTGCACTTGTTACACTTACACACCTTCAGGTGTTTGTTAGTAAGATGATGAAGATTGATTGAATACAACTGAATTTTTGAAGTCATAACCGTGACCCAAATATATATCGCTCAAGTAGCCAAAAAATACAACCTTAAATATAACCCTACCTGTTTGGTTGCAGATGTAAATGTTACCAGAAACAAACCTAAAGTGTATTTGTGTAAAAGTTGTTGTTTATTTGTGTGTTTTTTATAAATAGTATAAATGTTATGGCTGAGACAAAAAATTGAATAGGTCCGATGGATTGACATATGCATAAATTGGTGGACGGTGCAAATGTTATATGCCGTGTTTTTGGTGTATAAAATACTTGGCACCTCTTTTTCCAGAAGCAAATTAATGTGTTGTCCTTACAAGGTTTACAGAAAATAAAAAGTGGACTTACTCCTCGGGTGGGTTGATGTCTTCTGGGTCGAGCTCAAAGAATGACATGACCTCCCTACACTGGGAGATATTTGCTGGCAGGCCAACAATGCTCTGTAAATACAACCAGAAGTCAATTATATCAGAGCATGTTAATAGAAGGTTTAAATGAAAACAATGATATTGGCTGGAATCTTTGTATCAATACTCAACTATCTGATCAATATATATCCCTACCTAGCAATACTCAACTATCTGATCAACATATATCCCTAACTAGCAATACTTAACTATCTGATCAACATATATCCCTAACAAGCAATACTCAACTATCTGATCAACATATATCCTTACCTAGCAATACTCAACTATCTGATTGACATCTTTCCTTACCTAGCAATACTCAACTATCTGATCAACATATATCCCTACCTAGCAATACTCAACTATCTGATCAACATATATCCCTACCTAGCAATACTCAACTATCTGATTGACATCTTTCCTTACCTAGCATTACTCAACTATCTGATCAACATATATCCCTACCTAGCAATACTCAACTATCTGATCAACATATATCTATCTGATCAACATATATCCCTAACTAGCAATACTCAACTATCTGATCAACATATATCCCTACCCAGCAATACTCAACTATCTGATCAACATATATCCCTACCTAGCAATGCTCAACTATCTAATCAACATATAGCCCTACCTAGCAATACTCAACTATCTAATTGACATCTCTCCTTACCTAGCAATATTCAACTATCAGATCCATTTTTCAGTATGATAAAAAAATCTCTTTACTTTGCAATACTCAGCTTTCAGTCCCATCTTTGTCTAATGTAAATCATCATCTTTCCTTACCTTGCAATAGTCAGCTATTGGTCCCATTCTCTTCTCTGCAACCTCACGTATGTGACTCCTGCCGAAGTATTTCTTGCCAGGTAGGAAGGGAATTATTCTTTTGGATGGATCAAGGGCACCGGCCTCTTCTGGGAACATGTCCATCAATTGAGACTGGCAACAGGTATAAGATTTCAACTCAAATGTGTTTTTTTCACATTTCAAGCTTATTTTAACACTGTTTGCAAATGTGACATAATACTTATGTTACTATCAAACTCAACAATATGGATGTGGTTATTCATTTACCTCATTAAAAATGCTCACAAGCAAATGAGGAAAATCTTACATGCAATCTCCAGCATGTATCGTATATTTGGCTCTGAAAAGGTTGAAACTTAAGGAAACAGTTCTAAATATTTCCATCCATGAGAAGACAATATTATGTAATACATCCACAGGGTGACCAATAATAAAAAGTAACTAAATATGTTTTATACTTGAAAAAAAACCAACAAAACAACATCACACTGTGTCTGGCCAAGGTATACATGCGTAGTTTGTGATTAAGCAACTTCATTTAAAGACAGCTTGAGAGCATATATATAAAAAATAAATAAGGAGGTGGAACAGAGTATTAAATGATGAAATTTAATACATGTGCCTATATCACTTAGACTACCAACTTATATTCTGTGATTTACCATAACTCCTTTTGCTCTATATCAGACAATACTTATTTTGGGTTATATAAAAAATCTTCATGCATCTGTTAAAAGGCACATTCCCAGCAACTTGCATTAAACAATATTCCAGAGGAAGCTAGCTGAGCTGGATTTGAACTATTTGCCTTATTAGCCTGTCAATTTATCCTTAATATGCTTAGATTTAAGTGGAAAATCATTCTCTTCTATATAAATATTAATTGCTCAATTCTATTTGTGCTCAACATGACTTGAAATGGTAAAAATGTAGATCCAGATTAGCCAGCTGTAGCTTGGCTATGCAGACTGTCAGACTGTAGTTATATCTACACTTACATGAACATGCTAAATAACTGTGTCCAAGGATCAAACCCATGTGACAGATCTATGTAACATTCAGCAAAACAGTCAAACACTTCAAGTTTATATTAAAAGATATTAATTACCACATTAAGGGTTTGAGTCTTACCATAAATCTTTCACTTAGGGTTTACAGGCAGCAAATATAGTGCTGCCTTCACTTTGATAGCATGTTGTCATGACAGCATATATAGTGCTGCCTTCACTTTGATATCATGTTGTCATGACAGCATATATAGTGCTGCCTTCACTTCGATATCATGTTATCATGACAGCATATATAGTGCTGTATAGCGTGTTGTTAATACTTAACTGTGATAGCATGTTGTCATGACAGCATATATAGTGCTGCCTTCACTGTGATAGCATGTTGTCATGGTAGCATATATAGTGCTGCCTTCACTGTGATAGCATGTTGTCATGGTAGCATATATAGTGCTGCCTTCACTGTGATAGCATGTTGTCATGGTAGCATATATAGTGCTGCCTTCACTGTGATAGCATGTTGTCATGGCAGCATATATAATGCTGCCTTTACTGTGATAGCATGTTGTCATGGTAGCATATATAGTGCTGCCTTCACTGTGATAGCATGTTGTTATGGTAGCATATTTAGTGCTGCCTTGACTGTGATAGCATGTTGTCATGGTAGCGTATATATTGCTGCCTTTACTGTGATAGCATGTTGTAATGGTAGCATATATAGTGCTGCTTTCACTGTGATAGCATGTTGTCATGGCAGCATATATAATGCTGCCTTCACTGTGATAGCATTTTGTCACGGCAGCATATATAGTGCTGCCTTCACTGTGATAGCATGCTGTCATGACAGCATATATAGTGCTGCCTTCACTATGATAGCATGTTGTCATGGCAGCATATATAGAACTGCCTAGCAGGTTTTGGTCTTGTAAGATTATATAATTATTGTCAACCAGACAGGAATTTAAACACATGATGCAGTCCAGAGAGGTTTTACAAACTGTGGCAACTGATCTTGTACAGTAAGTATAATTTGTACAATTTACCTTCTGTTTTTCCTTTTAAAAGAGTTTTATGGCAATATAATGGAGAAATTTCAGTAATCAATATAATACCCTGAGTTCAATGCCACAGAAGAAACTGGTGTGACTAGTTTACATATATGACACACTTGCATAATGTTGCAGGGTAATGGGTCAGACTTACATAATAGATATGAGAAGAATTTATCCTCAGCTGTCAAACAGAACCTATCCATCATTAAAGCTGTGTTTAATAAGGAAAGTTATCTTCATGCATTTAAACATGTAGCCTTCTAAACACAAATTGGGCAGGCAAATAGTGCAGATATTCATCAGGCGGTTCCTGCTGGAAGTTGCTTGATCAGGATCTACACTATATGCTACAAAGTCTCTTTCGGTACATTCTGTTACCTATACACAAAGTTGTCAGTAAATAGTTAAGTATTTAGTTATTACTGAATGTAGCATGATAAGGGTCCTAGTAGGTTAAGTAGGACACCAGCATCCTACAACAGCATACCATGACCCAGACAGAGTAACTCAGCCAGGAGGGACTTGTAATATTTGAATCATGTGATCACAAAAAAATGTTTCTGTCTCAATTACTCACACAAACTTGTCACATCCTAGGAATATGACTAAACTTCCTACAGATGGTAGACAGGATTTCGATACGTAAGAACATGTGACAAGGTCCTATGAGTATTGCAAAATGTTAAAATTTGAAATGGCACAAGAAAAATGTATTCATACACCAGTAAAATATAACAGTAACAAAAATGACAAGAGATATTACATAAAATAGAGCAAACCAAACAGTTACTGCCTTGGATGTATAGACCATGTATGACACCAATAAGCTGTAATTATAATGTAAATGTTTTTGCAGTTATTGTCCCACTTATTTCGTAGAGAATTTGTTCAGAGTCGAAAGGCCCAAAAAGTCCACTTTGGAGCAAAACTAGAGTAACCACTGCACTGTAAGAACATACACATGCTTTATTGGGGCTTTATTTGGGATATGTTTGTTTTCTGTCTGAGAAGCAAATAAAGAAATATATAAGTTTAATTGCTGGATAGCTAAGTTAAGATTACTATTTTTATTAAAGTACAGTTGAACTTCATTATGACAAACTCGCTTGAGATAATACTCCTCTTGACTCAAACTATTTACCAAGTCCCAGTTTGTTTCTTTCTTTGATCTTATAAATATAAATATAATAAATATAAAAAACCCTGCATAAGACAAACTGGCTTGTGCTGCATTCACCTGTACATGTAACTCAAAGTAATTGCTAGGCCCCTGATAATGTTTTCTTTACTAATCCGACTCGCTTGACTCGAAGATCAAAGGCCGCAGCCAACTATTGTCACACGACAGCTTGACAAAGTGTGAATGTGACATCATAGACCTATTAACATTTCTGGATCAGTCAAGGATCAAGGAGTGAAAAAAAAAGTTGAAGGCCAAATCTTACTCAGAAAGATATTCAGCAATAATAGAAGTTAAAAAGAGGATAAAAAGGAAGAAACAAATCACACGAACACGGCATACCTCAGTCAACATTGTCTTCATGATTGAAAGCAAAAAAAAACAACACTGTACATGTATTTCATACCTGTAATAAAATTTCTTTAATACTGAATGCAAATAGTTGCTTTGTGCAATAAAGTGACAAAATTAAAACATTTTTTAAATCAATCATTTAATGTAAATGATTAGCTCAAATACATACAATTAAACACATAGGAAATGCATACAATTAGATATATAAGCAATAAACAAAAACATAAAGTAAAAATCTTAAAATTCACTTATACACACACTAACATAAAATCTGATGTCTCAATGTTCTTTTAAGTCAAAGCGACTTTGTGATAACGAAGTTCAACTGTATATTGACTTAAGAACTATAATATGGGCAGGTCTGTCATAATTTTGCGCACATAATTCAATTGTCAAAGCAAGTCTTCCAGAGATATGTAGATCTCTACCGAACAAATATGAAGTGTGCAAGGCCAGAAATACAATTTAAAAGCACGAGAGTTTTATACTTATAAAAGAGCAATGTTCAAGTGCTAATTATCTATCATCTGAAAGTTGTTAAAACTGCCCTGCGGCTGTATAAATGATATGTACAGTGTTGGCAGTTATTGATGATTGCACATAACTTGTACAATTCAGTCAAGGTCAAGTGTTTGTTGGGAGATAACATGTATATAATCATGTACCATGCATATAATCACGTAACATGTATATTATTACGTAACATGCATATAATCATGTAACATGTATATAATCATGTAACATGCATATAATCATGTAACATGCATATAATCATGTAACATGTATATAACCATGTAACATGTATATAACCATGTAACATGTATATAATCACATAACATGTATATTATTACGTAACATGCATATAATCACGTAACATGCATATAATCATGTAACATGCATATAATCACGTAACATGTATATTATTACGTAACATGTATATAATCATGTAACATGTATATAATCATGTAACATGTATATAATCATGTAACATGCATATAATCATGTAACATGTATATAACCATGTAACATGTATATAATCATGTAACATGTATATAATCATGTAACATGTATATAATCATGTAACATGTATATAATCATGTAACATGTATATAATCATGTAACATGCATATAATCATGTAACATGTATATAATCATGTAACATGCATATAATCTTGTAACATGTATATAATCTTGTAACATGCATATAATCATGTAACATGTATATAATTATAAAATATCAAATATTTTATGATTTATATGCCTCCTTGTTAAGTTACATGTTTAACACATCTACATACGTCTTTACAAAGCTGTCAGATCCATGAACTGAAGTTATACAACTTTATTCTGAATCTTGAACTGTTATGAATCAGAAATGGCTTGACTGTCACAAGGGAAGCTTGTATAATATTCACTGATGCCTCAGACCAACCCCTCCCTGTGTATGGTGCCTACATGGACTGAGGAACTTTAAACCAGGAAATGTGATATGTGTCAGGGGTATACACAGGTTTACACCGACTCCTAAGCATCCACTATCACTGTCGCTGGAAGCACTTGGAAGATGTAAACAGCTTAAAGTATCATGATAACTGGTGCTGTCATGTTAAAACTATTATGGACATCCTCATGCTACACAAACAAAATGCAAGTTAAAATAAAAGAAGCAAAGAAAAAAAAATTAATACTACGCAAAAGCGTGGAAAAAGGATATTTAAAAATTTCCTAACTCGAGGATAAGTGGCATTTCACTGTAAACCTTGTTTACTGTTAAACCTCCTATCCAGGAACAATCCGTACTTTCACAATATAGTTGTGGTATAATGAAGTGAATTAGTGCATAAATTTTTAGTTTTAATGTTTTGTCAACCAGAGCTACCAACATTGATAAATGCTTGCTAAAATCATTTATTTGGTAATAAATGTTTATAAATAAGAAATAAAAGTATTTACATGTTTTAACGTGCTGTTCCATAGCATTAATAAATGTATAGCCTGGGAATTTAAGCGCCCCCACTGGATCCGCTAGTGTAATGTGTAATAAAACAGGAAGTGAAATAATGAAGTGACAGCAAAAGAAAAAAGAGTTTTATATGTAGCCACAACTCTATTAACAATGGTGGCACTTCTTGTTGCATTGTCCACTTTACCACAGAGAGAGACAACCATGTCTTGGTCACATTATGACTGGCTCACACTTTCAGTGCTTTAGTGATAATACGAAACATGTACATTATTATAAACTCATCACAGAGACATTTAGCAAAGTTCATAAGTAAAGCATATTTAAAAATCAGCTCTCTATTCTTGGATTACATTAGTCCTTCTTACATATTACACATTCTGGCAATATGAGAAATACCCTTGCATTACCATTGTTATCAAAAACTTTTTAATTAGGTATAAACCATTACTAAATATAACTGGCTATGTTTTTTGTTTGTTTTTTTGTTTTTGTTTTTTTTATCATCACTAGAACAAGCGAGTACTTGGTATAACTTGCTGCAAGACATGGATGACCACAGATGTTGGTATAGCTTGCTGCAAGGCATGAATGACCACAGATGTTGGTATAGCTTGCTGCAAGGCATGCATGTACACAGATGTTGGTATAGCTTGCTGCAAGGCATGGATGACCACAGATGTTGGTATAGCTTGCTGCAAGGCATGGATGACCACAGATGTTGGTATAGCTTGCTGCAAGACATGGTTGACCACAGATGTTGGTATAGCTTGCTGCAAGGCATGGATGACCACAGATGTTGGTATAGCTTTCTGCAAGGCATGGATGACCACAGATGTTGGTATAGCTTGCTGCAAGGCATGGATGACCACAGATGTTGGTATAACTTGCTGCAAGGCATGGATGACCACAGATGTTGGTATAGCTTGCTGCAAGGCATGGATGACCACAGATGTTGGTATAGCTTGCTGCAAGGCATGGATGACCACAGATGTTGGTATAGCTTGCTGCAAGGCATGGATGACCACAGATTTTGGTATAGCTTGCTGCAAGGCATGGATGACCACAGATGTTGGTATAGCTTGCTGCAAGGCATGGATGACCACAGATGTTGGTATAGCTTGCTGTAAGGCATGGAAGACCACAGATGTTGGTATAGCTTGCTGCAAAGCATGGATGACCACAGACGAAAAATTATATCCCGCTGGTTCATAACCCTTTACATTATCCTCATTATCTTTCATAAACATCAGGAAATACTTTTCTGTCATCATACATCACCAGGATCTTATACCTACTTATAAACACACCTTTGGTATTTTCTAAACCTGACATGCAAGTGTAAATAGACATACTGTTCAAGAGTCAGCAGCATGTGCAGATCTTGATCAAACAGCTGGTTAACCAGCATGTACATTCTTTTCTGAGGCAAATTTTACAAGGCATTAATAAATTGTGCCAAGCAGGTTTAGATACAAACATCCACCAATTATTATTATATACAACAATCAAATACAGTCAGTAATACACTCAAATTAATATATATATATATGTGTGTATTACTGAAATTATTTGGTTGTTGTTTGTTGTTACATCACACTGACACAACAACAGTTGGCAATATCGGGATATCATTGGTGGAAGAATGCCTTTAACAAACGACTGGGTAGAACCACCAATGCACAGTAGGTCAGCTGAAAGACCTCCCTACATGATAGTTCTTGCCATGACTGGGATTCCAACCAACTATGAGACTCTGAGGAGTTAGAAGTCAGTAACAAACCATTGGCCAGGGACACCCTTACTAACAGTGTTGACTTGAAGATTGTAATATTTTAACAGTGGGAATAGAATAGGAGTCCTGTTATGCATCATAAACACATATAAAATAACAGTTACCAAAATAAGGAAAAATGAAATATGAAACTGATAATTTGAGAAAGAAAAATAGCTGAGCAAAGTATTGGTATATCATTGTGTTTATATCAAAACTTCAATTTTTTTACATGGCAGATGCTAGAGTTGGCACAATTTTACAGATTTTTTTGTACCTCAGGACTTATGAAATATGTAGCTAAGGATCAACGATGATACAATTTTCAGCTGGGCATATCTGTTGTTTCAACATACCTACAGTTATCGTAAGGCACATAGTGAATAGTGATGAGCGACCAGACAGCTCCAACTAAAGCTGCTGGCTGATCTGGATCTACACTCTGCCAATGGCAGATTTTATTTATAACATATGCAACATTCAGCATTTTATGGCTGTAACAGGTCTATTGTTCATGCATGATGCATGCACTAAACGAATAGTGCTCTTTGGATCACTCGCATGACAGCTGGATCATTTTACTCTTCTTCAAGCACTTCAGCTGCAGTCTCACAACATTAGATCCCCCAACAATATGGTTCTAAGTTCAATTCGACATTCAGCATCTGTTCTTAGAATAAAATCATTCATCTTTAGTGCAGCTGATCTATAAACTATCAATAAATATTTGAGATTTATGAAAAGTACCAGACATGTGCTGTAACTCATATTCAGATGATGTTAAGTATAATAGTACAATCCCAGTTATCAGTAAACCACAGGACCTGAAAGCAGATTGGCAGAGCATCAGCTCCATTTACGGGAGGTCCCGGGTTCAATCCCAGGCTTCAACATACCAAAGCCGTTAAAAATGGTAGTGGTATAGCTCCCTTCTAATGCTCAAGCTAATATAAGGGAAATTCCACGACTGGTTGGCCTAATGTCAGGATAATGTGACTGGGTGTGGTATCATTCCAGGTGTTCAGGGAATGCTATAACAGTGAAAGCAGCGCTATATCTGATTTAAGTGGACACCGTCTCCAGATAACTGAAATACTGTTGGTAGGATGATAAACCAAAAAAATCAAACAAATAAACAAACAAGGTACACCTACTGGATAAATAAAACCTAACCTAAATAACAAGTTATTTGCTACCAACAGCTACTGGCAACTGGTTGATATCTGGAGCAACACTTTTGCCAGTTTCTTATAGACCAGATTTCCAATCAGCGATTTTGTAAGTTTCACATGACATACATGACAGGCCCCCGAAACGTATCAATCGCTTTCTTTGAATGCTTTCAAAGGAAAATAATTAAAGCATATACATGTACCGAAGAACTTAAATGAAAGGGTAATCGGGCAAAAAGACATCTTTAGTTTGTCAGATTAATGCAATTATCTAAATGACGATAAAAACTGTGCAATGTGTCTTACACTGACACTTGTATAGTGATATAATGCTACAGACTATAAACTATATAAGATTAATTTACCAAACCAGTCACACACCAAAATGTCCATAAATTGCTGATTCTGTCATATATGGCCTCATTCTGAATCCTGCAACTTGTTAAAATGTTAACTTAACTTGTTAAAATGTTAACTTAACTTGTTAAAATGTTAACTTAACTTGTTAAAATGTTAACTTAACTTGTTAAAATGTTAACTTAACTTGTTAAAATGTTAACTTAACTTGTTAAAATCAGCCGACTGGGAAAAAGGTCTATCTGAGCTTAGAAGGTTTATAGATATGATTTAGTGCAATCATATCTTATAGCAATCAGCACTTTATTTGCCGGAAACACCATTCACACCAATAACATAAAATATACACCACCCTGATGTTGTTTCTAGCAAGTAAAGGGTTAGGCAACATTATGCAGGCAATAACCAGACAACAACATATCCTGTTTGTCTTGGTGTTGATAGTCCATCAATTACTGGCACTTTGCATATATATAAATGTGACCACCATTTACACATGAATCATACAAATATATTACTGGGGAATACTAGAGAACATAGTCTGATACTGACTTAATGCATGCAGTGGGAAATATAAAATTATGTACTTGCACAAGTGAAATTTATTAAGAATAAATACAACAGAGTTGTTATTTTTTTATATCATATTAGTTGGAGTTATTATAAAAGTCTGGTAATTTAGCATGTGACAATAATAAATGTGTAGATGCATGACAAAAAGTACCGCACAATTCAAATGTATTAAATTTATTGTATCACTATCAAGACAAAAAATACAGATTTGTCTCAACGTGTGCATAGTTGCAAGATAATTACAATCAATGTTACTGTCACAGATCATTAAGTTTTCCAGATACCAACACAGACACGAACTCATACACGCACATTTGCACACTTATTCATGCACACGTTCTCAATTGCACTTATTAAAAAGGAACACATACAAACATGCCTCACACCAATTCACACACCCCATGCTTATGAACAATGTAGTTGGAAACATGCAATAGTTACAATAAGTAGAGTTTATCATAATGTTATTATACGTGTCTATAAATACTTATGTATTTTTTAGTTATAAAATCAAAAATTCCAAAAAGGAAAAAAGGAAAAAGAGACTATTTTAATCAAGATGAACTCAATGTGTAAGAATAACGCTGTTCTTTTGATATTTTAAAGCTTCTTTAATATATCTCAAATTTGTTAAACAACATTTCCTTTTTATCAGAATTTAACATGTCACAAAATTTAATAAAACTTGGTTTTACATAGAATTTTCTATTAAAAAAGCTTTTTCTGATTTCATTATAAGCTGGACATATAAAATAAGTGTACTGTTAATTATTGATGTAAGATAATTCAAATATTATCGCCAGTGCAGCAGAACTGGTTGGTGAGCTTCTAAAGAGCTTAAGAATTGTTAAAAATCATTGCACTGCCTTTGACTCTCCATACTACAGCATGAAGGTCAGCATGTGCACATGTTATCTATTGATCAGAGGTAATATTCTATTCATTCTATATTCTATTCATTTTATATTCTATTCTGTAATTTATTGAGATTTATCTTTTTTTCAAAAGTTCAACAAAAGCAACATAAACAATGAGTGAAAAATTATAACTTGTTGTCTGCTCCAGGTTTTGCTAAGAAAAGTTAACAAAGGGCAAAAAACCTGCACAAACAGTTCAACAAACATGTCTCACCCTTTGCACAGTTACACATCAATATCAGACATCAGTGTAAATATAAAGAAGTTCTGATGAGTTATACAGGAGGAGTTGTCTGCACTAGATAATGCTAAAGGAAAAGATTCCTGAACATACTGACAAATGAACAGACAGATGACACATGCCACACCGTTATACAACCCATTGACCATGAAGAAATGATAAGTTGATGACATTGGACCAAGTCACTTTAACTTGGATCTCAAGCATTTGCCTGCTTCAAACTAGCAACAGACCTAACCTCAATAGACCCTTAATGAAGTTTGACTTGAACTAACAGCCATAAGGGGTAAGTGGGGGAGGAAGATGACACCAATAGAATGTCATAGATGCCCAGGGGTCGCCCAGGGGTCGTCCAGGGGTGCAGAGATGATAACCACCTTGTGTTACTGTTCCAGTGATAGTCAGGGTAGAACTGTTGACATTCCAGTACTGGGAGGTCACTGCTACCATTATATCATCATCAGCTGATATCAACACACTTTCTATGTTTGTTTTTGGAGTTACTGCCAAACCACAGACATCAACACACCCACTATGTTTGTTTAGGAGATGGTGTTTACTAGATGAATATAAAGCAATGTCTCTATTGTTAAAGTATACCAATAAGTCCTGCCATAATACTAAACCCGATTACATTATGCTATCAGCAGTCTTACATATTGCAGGAATTATCCTTTAAGATGAAATATAAAAGAGAGAGTGCTTTACAACCAGGTATCTATTAACATGTATATATACATGTCTCAGTTCAAAGAAACTTTGTTCATGTTCATAACAGTCAAATGTCAAATGAACCAAACTCACCTCATGTCCATAGAAATATCACTGTGTTGAAAATAAGTATTCTGTGGAAACTGATAGAGCTTTATACTGATGCTTCCATCTGTCTGCTCGAAGTATCCTGCAGTACTACAGTACACGTACCAGCACACACCTTCATAAATCATTAAATATTCTTAATCATCTTGTTCAATCATAAATATTACAAAGTTTGTATCTGCCTATCCATTGGTTACTCTTGGTTGATGGCAACCAATAAAATGAGATCTCTTATTTAGTCATTGCTATGACTGACAACTGGTAGGTAGAAGCTCACCTTAACTGACACTTTTATGACAATATTGGCCACAGTGTTAATCATCAATTAAGCAAGTCACTGGCCTCACAATTGCTGTCATACTGCTTTCATACAACTGACCATGAGTAAAAACAATTACTTTGCTAAGCATCTGTAACATATGTCACATAAGCTTATTCGATGTGTATTATGTGAAGAGAAGGTTATACTCAGCAATTAAGTTAATGTTGTTTGTTTAAAGTCCTACCAACAATCTTCCAGTTATTCACAGATCTTGTATAGTGCTACAATCTATCAAAGCTCTTGCCACCAGAGCACTACAATCTACCATAGCTAGAACAATCTCTTGCCACTAGTGCACTACAATCTACCATAGCTAGAACAATCTCTTGCCACCAGAGCACTGTAATCTATCATAGCTAGAACAATCTCTTGACACCAGGGCACTACAATCTACCATAGCTAGAACAATCTCTTTACCCCAGGGCACTACAATCTATCATAGCTGCAACAATCTCTTGCCACCAGGGCACTACAATCTACCATAGCAAGAACAATCTCTTGCCACCAGGGCACTACAATCTACCATAGCTAGAACAATCTCTTTACCCCAGGGCACTACAATCTATCATAGCTGCAACAATCTCTTGCCACCAGGGCACTACAATCTACCATAGCAAGAACAATCTCTTGCCACCAGGGCACTACAATCTACCATAGCTAGAACAATCTCTTTACCCCAGGGCACTACAATCTATCATAGCTGCAACAATCTCTTTACCCCAGGGCACTACAATCTATCATAGCTGCAACAATCTCTTTACCCCAGGGCACTACAACCTATCATAGCTAGAACAATCCCTTGCCACCAGGGCACTACAATCTACCATAGCTAGAACAATCTCTTTACTCCAGGGCACTACAATCTATCAGAGCTAGAACAATCTCTTTACCCCAGGGCACTACAATCTACCAGAGCTAGAACAATCTCTTGCCACTAGTGCACTACAATCTACCATAGCTAGAACAATCTCTTGCCACCAGAGCACTGTAATCTATCATAGCTAGAACAATCTCTTTACCCCAGGGCACTACAATCTACCAGAGCTAGAACAATCTCTTGCCACTAGTGCACTACAATCTACCATAGCAAGAACAATCTCTTTACCCCAGGGCACTACAACCTATCATAGCTAGAACAATCTGTTGCCACTAGTGCACTACAATCTACCATAGCTAGAACAATCTCTTGCCACTAGTGCACTACAATCTACCATAGCTGCAACAATCTCTTGCCACTAGTGCACTACAATCTACCATAGCTAGAACAATCTCTTGCCACCAGGGCACTACAATCTATCATAGCTGCAACAATCTCTTGCCACCAGAGCACTACAATCTACCATAGCTAGAACAATCTCTTTACCCCAGGGCACTACAATCTATCATAGCTAGAACAATCTGTTGCCACTAGTGCACTACAATCTACCATAGCTAGAACAATCTCTTGCCACTAGTGCACTACAATCTACCATAGCTAGAACAATCTCTTTACCCCAGGGCCCTACAATCTATCATAGCTGCAACAATCTCTTGCCACCAGGGCACTACAATCTACCATAGCTAGAACAATCTCTTGCCACCAGGGCACTACAATCTATCATAGCTAGAACAATCTCTTTACCCTAGGGCACTACAATCTATCATAGCTAGAACAATCTGTTGCCACTAGTGCACTACAATCTACCATAGCTAGAACAATCTCTTGCCACCAGGGCAATACAACCTATCATAGCTAGAACAATCTCTTGCCACCAGAGCACTACAATCTACCATAGCTAGAACAATCTCTTGCCACCAGGGCACTACAATCTACCATAGCTAGAACAATCTCTTGCCACCAGGGCACTACAATCTATCATAGCTAGAACAATCTCTTGCCACCAGGGCACTACAATCTACCATAGCAAGAACAATCTCTTGACCCCAGAGCACTACAATCTATCAGAGCTAGAACAATCTCTTGCCACCAGTGCACTACAATCTACCATAGCAAGAACAATCTCTTGCCACCAGAGCACTACAATCTACCATAGCTAGAACAATCTCTTGCCACCAGGGCACTACAATCTACCATAGCTAGAACAATCTCTTGCCACCAGGGCACTACAATCTATCATAGCTAGAACAATCTCTTGCCACCAGGGCACTACAACCGATCATAGCTAGAACAATCTCTTTACCCCAGAGCACTACAATCTATCAGAGCTAGAACAATCTCTTGCCACCAGGGTACTACAATCTATCAGAGCTAGAACAATCTCTTGCCACCAGGGCACTACAACCTATCATAGCTAGAACAATCTCTTTACCCCAGGGCACTACAATCTACCATAGCTAGAAAAATCTCTTGAACCCAGAACACTACAATCTATCATAGCTAGAACACTCTCTTGCCACCAGGGCACTACAATCTATCATAGCTAGAACAATCTCTTGCCACCAGGGCACTACAATCTACCATAGCAAGAACAATCTCTTGACCCCAGGGCACTACAATCTATCATAGCTAGAACAATCTCTTTACCCCAGGGCACTACAATCTACCATAGCTAGAACACTCTCTTGCCACCAGTGCACTACAATCTACCATAGCTAGAACAATCTCTTGCCACCAGTGCACTACAATCTATCAGAGCTAGAACAATCTCTTGCCACCAGGGCACTACAACCTATCATAGCTGCAACAATCTCTTGACACCAGGGCACTACAATCTACCATAGCTAGAACAATCTCTTGCCACTAGTGCACTACAATCTACCATAGCTAGAACAATCTCTTGCCACCAGTGCACTACAATCTACCATAGCTAGAACAATCTCTTGCTACCAGGGCACTACAACCTATCATAGCTGCAACAATCTCTTGACACCAGGGCACTACAATCTACCATAGCTAGAACAATCTCTTGACACCAGTGCACTACAATCTACCATAGCTAGAACAATCTCTTGCCACTGGTGCACTATAATCTACCATAGCTAGAACAATCTCTTTACCCCAGGGCACTACAATCTACCATAGCTAGAACAATCTCTTGCCACCAGGGCACTACAATCTATCATAGCTAGAACAATCTGTTGCCACTAGTGCACTACAATCTACCATAGCAAGAACAATCTCTTTACCCCAGGGCACTACAATCTACCATAGCTAGAACAATCTCTTGCCACCAGGGCACTACAACCTATCATAGCTAGAACAATCTCTTGCCACTAGTGCACTACAATCTACCATAGATAGAACAATCTCTGGCCACCAGAGCACTGTAATCTATCATAGCTACATTTCCTCCCTTTCCAATGGGGACACTGCCAGCTAGCATGTGTACAGCAGTCAAGATCAAGGGGTAAAGGTGGTGTGTTTCAATGCTCACTGGCAGACCATATGAAGTAAGTTGTGTCTCAGTGCTCACTGACAGACCATATGAAGAAAGTTGTGTCTCACTGCTCACTGACAGACCATATGAAGTAAGTTGTGTCTCAGTGCTCACTGGAAGACCATATGAAGTAAGTTGTGCATCAATCCTCACTGACAGACCATATGAAGTAAGTTGTGCCTCACTGCTCACTGACAGACCATATGAAGTAAGTTGTGTCTCAGTGCTCACTGGAAGACCATATGAAGTAAGTTGTATCTCAGTGCTCACTGACAGACCATATGAAGTAAGTTGTATCTCAGTGCTCACTGGAAGACCATATGAAGTAAGTTGTGCATCAATGCTCACTGACAGACCATATGAAGTAAGTTGTGCCTCACTGCTCACTGACAGACCATATGAAGTAAGTTGTGTCTCAGTGCTCACTGGAAGACCATATGAAGTAAGTTGTGTCTCAATGCTCACTGGCAGACCATATGAAGTAAGTTGTGTCTCACTGCTCTCTGACAGACCATATGAAGTAAGTTGTGTCTCAGTGCTCACTGGAAGACCATATGAAGTAAGTTGTGTCTCAATGCTCACTGGCAGACCATATGAAGTAAGTTGTGTCTCAATACTCACTGGAAGACCATATGAAGTAAGTTGTGTCTCAATGCTCACTGGCAGACCATATGAAGTAAGTTGTGTCTCACTGCTCACCGACAGACCATATGAAGTAAATTGTGTCTCACTACTCACTGACAGACCATATGAAGTAAGTTGTGCCTCACTGCTCACTGACAGACTATATGAAGTAAATTGTGTCTCAAGACACTGCTCACTGACAGACCATATAAAGTAAGTTGTGTTTCAATGCTCACTGACAGACCATATGAAGTAAGTTGTGTCTCAGTGCTCTCTGACAGACCATAAAAAGTAAGTTGTGTCTAAGTGCTCAATGACAGACCATATGAAGTAAGTTGTGTCTCAGTGCTCACTGGAAGACCATATGAAGTAAGCTGTGTCTCAATGCTCAATGACAGACCATATGAAGTAAGTTGTGTCTCAGTGCTCACTGACAGACCATATGTAGTAAGTTGTGTCTCAATGCTCACTGACAGACCATATGAAGTAAATTGTGTCTCACTGCTCACTGACAGACCATATGAAGTAAATTGTGTCTCACTGCTCACTGACAGACCATATGAAGTAAGTTGTGCCTCACTGCTCACTGACAGACCATATGAAGTAAGTTGTGTCTCAATGCTCACTGACAGACAATATGAAGTAAGTTGTGTTTTTAATGCTCACTGACAGACCATATGAAGAAAGTTGTGTCTCAGTGCTCTCTGACAGACCATATGAAGAAAGTTGTGTTTCAATGCTCACTGACAGACCATATGAAGTAAGTTGTGCCTCACTGCTCACTGACAGACCATATGAAGTAAATTGTGTCTCACTGCTCACTGACAGACCATATGAAGTAAGTTGTGTCTCAGTGCTCATGGACAGACCATATGAAGTAAGTTGTGCCTCAGTGCTCACTGACAGACCATATGAAGTAAATTGTGTCTCACTGCTCACTGACAGACCATATAAAGTAAATTGTGTCTCACTGCTCACTGACAGACCATATGAAGTAAGTTGTGCCTCACTGCTCATTGACAGACCATATGAAGTAAATTGTGTCTCACTGCTCACTGACAGACCATATGAAGTAAGTTGTGTCTCAGTGCTCACTGGAAGACCATATGAAGTAAGTTGTGTCTCAGTGCTCTCTGACAGACCATATGAAGTAAGTTTTGCCTCACTGCTCACTGACAGACCATATGAAGTAAGTTTTTGCCTCACTGCTCACTGACAGACCATATGAAGTAAGTTGTGTCTCAGTGCTCACTGACAAACCATATGAAGAAAGTTGTGTTTCAATGCTCACTGACAGACCATATGAAGTAAGTTGTGTCTCAGTGCTCACTGACAGACCATATGAAGTAAGTTGTGTCTCAGTGCTCTCTGACAGACCATATGAAGTAAGTTTTGCCTCACTGCTCACTGACAGACCATATGAAGTAAGTTGTGTCTCAGTGCTCACTGACAGACCATATGAAGAAAGTTGTGTTTCAATGCTCACTGACAGACCATATGAAGTAAGTTGTGTCTCAGTGCTCACTTGCAGACCATATGAAGTAAGTTGTGTCTCAGTGCTCACTGACAGACCATATGAAGTAAGTTGTGTTTCAGTGCTCACTGACAGACCATATGAAGTAAGTTGTGTCTCAGTGCTCACTGACAGACCATATGAAGTAAGTTGTGTCTCAGTGCTCACTTGCAGACCATATGAAGTAAGTTGTGTCTCAGTGCTCACTGACAGACCATATGAAGTAAGTTGTGTCTCAGTGCTCACTGACAGACCATATGAAGTAAGTTGTGTCTCAGTGCTCACTGACAGACCATATGAAGTAAGTTGTGTCTCAATGCTCACTGACAGACCATATGAAGTAAGTTGTGTCTCAGTGCTCACTGACAGACCATATGAAGTAAGTTGTATCTCAGTGCTCACTGACAGACCATATGAAGTAAGATGTGTCTAAGTGCTCACTGGCAGACCATATGAAGTAAGTTGTGTCTCAGTGCTCACTGACAGACCATATGAAGTAAGTCGTGTCTCAATGCTCACTGACTGACCATATGAAGTAAGTTGTGTTTCAATGCTCACTGACAGACCATATGAAGTTAGTTGTGTCTCAGTGCTCACTGTCTGACCATATGAAGTAAGTTGTGTTTCAATGCTCACTGACAGACCATATGAAGTAAGTAAACAATTTAAGGGCAGTCTTCAATAATGAATACCATAGCAAATGTACCCGCTGGCTTACTTTACTTCTGATTTGTTCAACAAATACTTTTGGCATCAAACTTTACCACACACTTAAACAAATGCTTATTTGATATTAACCTATCTATTCTGAAGATTTATTGACCATATTGACAAACTTGCTCTACTTAACACAACATGCTTTCAAAATATTTGGGCACAATTTAGCACTTTGGAGTTGCTTTTTGATGAATCAAGCTTTCAAACAATCATCACACAGTTTTTCACAGCAACATTACAGGAAGAAAGACACCAAACCAGCACAACATTTAACATGTAGGTGGATGTAATAAGTACATGAATGATAAATGACACCATAGCCCTTACAAAGAACTTCAATGTACTTCAAGGACATTTTAATCCTTATTTCCTTGAAACTTTAATTCAATGATAAAATAATAAGGAAATAACTGCTCATGTGTTTAACCCTCTATTTGCTGGAAACACCATTATGGTGGGGTATATTTTATGTTAACCCTTTAATGGCTGGAAACACCATTATGGTGGGGTATATTTTATGTTAACCCTTTAATGGCTGGAAACACCATTATGGTGGGGTATATTTCAGTTAACCCTTTAATGGCTGGAAACACCATTATGGTGGGGTATATTTTATGTTAACCCTTAATGGCTGGAAACACCATTACGGTGGGGTATATTTTATGTTAACCCTTTAATGGCTGGAAACACAATTACGGTGGGGTATATTTTTAGTTAACCCTTAAATGGCTGGAAACACCATTATGGTGGGGTATATTTTATGTTAACCCTTTAATGGCTGGAAACACCATTATGGTGGGGTATATTTTATGTTAACCCTCTACTTGCTGGAAACACCATTATGGTGGGGTATATTTTATGTTAACCCTTTAATGGCTGGAAACACCATTATGGTGGAGTATACTTTATGTTAACCCTTTAATGGCTGGAAACACCATTATGGTGGGGTATATTTTATGTTAACCCTCTACTTGCTGGAAACACCATTAAGGTGGGGTATATTTTATGTTAACCCTTTAATGGCTGGAAACACCATTACGGTGGGGTATATTTTTAGTTAACCCTTTAATGGCTGGAAACACCATTATGGTGGGGTATATTTTATGTTAACCCTCTACTTGCTGGAAACACCATTATGGTGGGGTATATTTTATGTTAACCCTCTACTTGCTGGAAACACCATTATGGTGGGGTATATTTTTAGTTAACCCTTTAATGGCTGGAAACACCATTATGGTGGGGTATATTTTATGTTAACCCTTTAATGGCTGGAAACACCATTATGGTGGGGTATATTTTATGTTAACCCGTTAATGGCTGGAAACACCATTAAGGTGGGGTATATTTTATGTTAACCCGTTAATGGCTGGAAACACCATTAAGGTGGGGTATATTTTATGTTAACCCATTAATGGCTGGAAACACCATTATGGTGGGGTATATTTTATGTTAACCCTTATGGCTGGAAACACCATAATTGTGGGGTATATTTTATGTTAACCCTTTAATGGCTGGAAACACCATTATGGTGGGGTATATTTTATGTTAACCCGTTAATGGCTGGAAACACCATTAAGGTGGGGTATATTTTATGTTAACCCCCTACTTGCTGGAAACACCATTATGGCGGGGTATATTTTATGTTAACCCTCTACTTGCTGGAAACCATTAAGGTGGGGTATATTTTATATTAACCCTCTACTTGCTGGAAACACCATTATGGTGGGGTATATTTTATGTTAACCCGTTAATGGCTGGAAACACCATTAAGGTGGGGTATATTTTATGTTAACTCTTTAATGGCTGGAAACACCATTATGGTGGGGTATATTTTATGTTAACCCGTTAATGGCTGGAAACACCATTATGGTGGGGTATATTTTAGTTAACCCTTTAATGGCTGGAAACACCATTATGGTGGGGTATATTTTTAGTTAACCCCCTACTTGCTGGAAACACCATTATGGTGGGGTATATTTTTAGTTAACCCTTTAATGGCTCGAAACACCATAATTATGGGGTATATTTTATGTTAACCCGTTAATGGCTGGAAACACCATTATGGTGGGGTATATTTTATGTTAACCCTTTACTTGCTAGAAACACCTTTAGGGTGGGGTATATTTTATGTTAACTCTTTAATGGCTGGAAACACCATTATGGTGGGGTATATTTTATGTTAACCCGTTAATGGCTGGAAACACCATTATGGTGGGGTATATTTTAGTTAACCCTTTAATGGCTGGAAACACCATAACTGTGGGGTATATTTTATGTTAACCCTTTAATGGCTGGAAACACCATTATGGTGGGCTATATTTTATGTTAACCCTTTAATAGCTGGAAACACCAGAATTGTGGGGTATATTTTAAGTTAACCCTTTACTTGCATGAAACACTATTATGGTAGGGTATATTTTATGTTAACCCTTTACTTGCTGGAAACACCTTTAGGGTGGGGTATGTTTCATGTTAACCCTTTAATCACTAGAAACACCATTATGCTGGGGTATGTTTTATGTCAACCCTTTAATGGCTGGAAACACCATTATGGTGGGGTATGTTTTATGCCAACCCTTTAATGGCTGGAAACACCATTATGGTGGAGTATGTTTTATGCCAACCCTTTAATGGCTGGAAACACCATTATGGTGGGGTATGTTTTATGCCAACCCTTTAATGGCTGGAAACACCATTATGGTGGGGTATGTTTTATGCCAACCCTATACTTGCTGGAAACACCATTATGCTGGGGTATATTTTTCTGTCAACCCTTTAATTGCTGGAAACACCATTATAGTGGGGTATGTTTTATGTCAACCCTTTAATGGCTGGAAACACCATTATGCTGGGGTATGTTTTATGTCAACCCTTTAATGGCTGGAAACACCATTATGGTGGGGTATGTTTTATGCCAACCCTTTAATGGCTGGAAACACCATTATGGTGGGGTATGTTTTATGCCAACCCTATACTTGCTGGAAACACCATTATGGTGGGGTATATTTTTCTGTCAACCCTTTAATTGCTGGAAACACCATTATAGTGGGGTATGTTTTATGTCAACCCTTTACATGCTAGAAACACAATTATGGTGGGGTATATTTTATATTAACCCTTTACTTGCTGGAAACACCATTATGGTGGGGTATATCTTATGTTAACCAGTTACTTGCTGGAAACACCATTAGGGTGGCGTATATTTTATGCCAACCCTTTACTTGCTGGAAACACCATTATGGTGGTGTGTATTTTATGTCAACCATTTACTTGCTAGAAACACCATTATGGTGTGGTAAATTTTATGTTAACCCTTTACTTGCTGGAAACACCATTATGGTGGGGTATATTTCATGTTAACCCTTTACTTGCTGGAAACACCATTATGGTGGGGTATATTTTATGCCAACCCTTTACTTGCTGGAAACACCATTAGGGTGGGGTATGTTTTATGTTAACCCTTTACTTGCTGGAAACACCATTATGGTGGGGTATATTTTATGCCAACCCTTTACTTGCTGGAAACACCATTAGGGTGGGGTATGTTTTATGTTAACCCTTTACTTGCTGGAATCGCCATTATGGTGGGGTATGTTTCATGTTAACCCTTTACTTGCTGGAAACACCATTATGGTGGGGTATATTTTATGTTAACCCTTTACTTGCTGGAAACACCATTATGGTGGGGTATATTTTATGCCAGCCCTTTACTTGCTGGAAACACCATTAGGGTGGGGTATGTCTCATGTTAACCCTTTACTTGCTGGAAACACCATTATGGTGTGGTATATTTTATGCCAACCCTTTACTTGCTGGAAACACCATTAGGGTGGGGTATGTTTTATGTTAACCCTTTACTTGCTGGAAACACCATTATGGTGGGGTATATTTTATGCCAACCCTTTACTTGCTGGAAACACCATTAGGGTGGGGTATGTTTTATGTTAACCCTTTACTTGCTGGAATCGCCATTATGGTGGGGTATGTTTCATGTTAACCCTTTACTTGCTGGAAACACCATTATGGTGGGGTATATTTTATGTTAACCCTTTACTTGCTGGAAACACCATTATGGTGGGGCATATTTTATGCCAACCCTTTACTTGCTGGAAACACCATTAGGGTGGGGTATGTTTCATGTTAACCCTTTACTTGCTGGAAACACCATTATGGTGTGGTATATTTTATGCCAACCCTCTTACTTGCTGGAAACACCATTAGGGTGGGGTATGTTTTATGTTAACCCTTTACATGCTGGAAACACCATTAGGGTGGGGTATGTTTTATGTTAACCCTTTACTTGCTGGAAACACCATTAGGGTGGGGTATGTTTTATGTTAACCCTTTACTTGCTGGAAACACCATTATGGTGGGGTATATTTTATGCCAACCCTTTACTTGCTGGAAACACCATTAGGGTGGGGTATATTTTATGTCAACCCTCTACTTGCTTAAAATACCATTATGGTGGGCAATATTTTATGTTAACCTTTTACCTGCTGGAAACATCATTAGGGTGGGGTATGTTTCATGTTATCCCTTTACTTGATGGTAACACTATTATGGTGGGCTATATTTTATGTCAATCCTTTATTTGCTGGAAACACCATTAGGGTAGGGTAAATTTTATGTTAACAGTTTACTTGCTGGAAACACTATTAGGGTAGGGTATATTTTATGTTAATCCTTTACTTGCTGGTAACACCATTATGGTGGGCTATATTTTATGTCAACCCTTTATTTGCTGGAAACACCATTAGGGTAGGGTAAATTTTATGTTAACAGTTTACTTGCTGGAAACACTATTAGGGTGGGGTATATTTTATGTAAATCCTTTACTTGCTGGAAACACCATTAGTGTGGGGTATATTTTATGTTAACCCTTTACTGGCTGGAAACACAAGTATGGTGGGGTATATTTTTAGTAAACCCTTTACTTGCTGGAAACACCATTATGGTGGGCTATATTTTATGTCAACCCTTTATTTGCTGGAAACACTATTAGGGTAGGGTAAATTTTATGTTAACAGTTTACTTACCATTGCCATTATGGTGGGGTATATTTTTAGTTAACCCTTCACTTGCTGGAAATACCATGAGGGTTGGTTATATTTTACGTTAATCCTTTACTCGCTGGAAAGACCATCATGGTGGGGTATATTTTATCTCAACCCTTTACTTGATGGTAACACCATTTTGGTGGGGTATGTTTTATGTCAACCCCTTACTTGCTGGAAACACCATTATGGTGGGGTATATTTTATGTCAACCCTTTACTTGCTGGAAACACCATTATGGTGGGGTATATTTTATGTCTACCTTTACTTGATGGCAACACCATTATGGTGGGCTATATTTTATGTTAACCCTCTACTTGCTGGAAACACCATTAGGGTAGGGTATATTTTATGTTAATCCTTTACTTGATGGTAACACCATTATGGTGGGCTATATTTTATGTCAACCCTTTACTTGCTGGAAACACCATTATGGTGGGGTATATTTTATGTCTACCTTTACTTGATGGTAACACTATTATGGTGGGGTATATTTTATGTCAATCCTTTACTTGATGATAACATTATTATGGTGGGGTATATTTAATGTCAATCCTTTACTTGATGATAACACCATTATGGTGGGGTATATTTAATGTCAATCCTTTACTTGATGATAGCACCATTATGGTGGGGTGTATTTAATGTCAATCCTTTACTTGATGATAACACCATTAGAGTGGGGTATATTTAATGTCAATCGTTTACTTGATGATAACACCATTAGGGTGGGGTATATTTAATGTCAATCCTTTACTTGATGATGACACCATTATTGTGGGGTATATTTAATGTCAATCCTTTACTTGATGATAGCACCATTATGGTGGGGTGTATTTAATGTCAATCCTTTACTTGATGATAACACCATTAGAGTGGGGTATATTTAATGTCAATCGTTTACTTGATGATGACACCATTATGGTGGAGTATATTTAATGTCAATCCTTTACTTGATGATAACACCATTATGGTGGGGTATATTTAATGTCAATCCTTTACTTGATGATAACACCATTATGGTGGGGTATATTTAATGTCAATTGTTTACTTGATGATAACACCATTATGGTGGGGTATATTTAATGTCAATCCTTTACTTGATGATAACACCATTATGGTGGGGTGTATTTAATGTCAATCGTTTACTTGATGATAACACCATTATGGTGGGGTATATTTAATGTCAATCGTTTACTTGATGATAACACCATTATGGTGGGGTATATTTAATGTCAATCCTTTACTTGATGATAACACCATTATGGTGGGGTATATTTAATGTCAATCCTTTACTTGATGATAACACCATTATGGTGGGGTATATTTTATGTCAATCCTTTACTTGATGATAACACCATTATGGTGGGGTATATTTAATGTCAATCCTTTACTTGATGATAACACCATTATGGTGGGGTATATTTAATGTTAATCCTTTACTTGATGGTAACACCATTATGGTGGGGTATATTTTATGTTAATCCTTTACTTGATGATAACACCATTATGGTGGGGTGTATTTAATGTCAATCCTTTACTTGATGGTAACACCATTATGGTGGGGTATATTTAATGTCAATCCTTTACTTGATGATAACACCATTATGGTGGGGTATATTTAATGTCAATCCTTTACTTGATGATAACACCATTATGGTGGGGTATATTTTATGTTAATCCTTTACTTGATGATAACACCATTATGGTGGGGTGTATTTAATGTCAATCCTTTACTTGATGATAACACCATTATGGTGGGGTGTATTTAATGTCAATCCTTTACTTGATGATAACACCATTATGGTGGGGTATATTTAATGTCAATCCTTTACTTGATGATAACACCATTAGGGTAGGGTATATTTAATGTCAATCCTTTACTTGATGGTAACACCATTATGGTGGGGTGTATTTAATGTCAATCCTTTACTTGATGGTAACACCATTATGGTGGGGTATATTTAAATGTCAATCCTTTACTTGATGATAACACCATTATGGTGGGGTATATTTAATGTCAATCCTTTACTTGATGATAACACCATTAGGGTAAGGTATATTTAATGTCAATCCTTTTCTTGATGGTAACACCATTATGGTGGGGTGTATTTAATGTCAATCCTTTACTTGATGATAACACCATTATGGTGGGGTGTATTTAATGTCAATCCTTTACTTGATGGTAACACCATTATGGTGGGGTGTATTTTATGTTAATCCTTTACTTGATGGTAACACCATTATGGTGGGGTATATTTAATGTCAATCCTTTACTTGATGATAACACCATTATGGTGGGGTGTATTTAATGTCAATCCTTTACTTGATGGTAACACCATTATGGTGGGGTATATTTAATGTCAATCCTTTACTTGATGATAACACCATTATGGTGGGGTATATTTAATGTTAATCCTTTACTTGATGATAACACCATTATGGTGGGGTGTATTTAATGTCAATCCTTTACTTGATGGTAACACCATTATGGTGGGGTATATTTTATGTTAATCCTTTACTTGATGATAACACCATTATGGTGGGGTATATTTAATGTCAATACTTTACTTGATGGTAACACCATTAGGGTGGGGTATATTTAATGTCAATCCTTTACTTGATGGTAACACCGTTATGGTGGGGTATATTTTATGTTAATCCTTTACTTGATGGTAACACCATTATGGTGGGGTGTATTTAATGTCAATCCTTTACTTGATGGTAACACCATTATGGTGGGGTGTATTTAATGTTAATCCTTTACTTGATGATAACACCATTATGGTGGGGTATATTTAATGTCAATCCTTTACTTGATGATAACACCATTATGGTGGGGTGTATTTAATGTTAATCCTTTACTTGATGATAACACCATTATGGTGGGGTATATTTAATGTCAATCCTTTACTTGATGATAACACCATTATGGTGGGGTGTATTTAATGTTAATCCTTTACTTGATGATAACACCATTATGGTGGGGTGTATTTAATGTCAATCCTTTACTTGATGGTAACACCATTATGGTGGGGTGTATTTAATGTTAATCCTTTACTTGATGATAACACCATTATGGTGGGGTGTATTTAATGTCAATCCTTTACTTGATGGTAACACCATTATGGTGGGGTGTATTTAATGTCAATCCTTTACTTGATGATAACACCATTATGGTGGGGTGTATTTAATGTCAATCCTTTACTTGATGGTAACACCATTATGGTGGGGTGTATTTAATGTCAATCCTTTACTTGATGATAACACCATTATGGTGGGGTGTATTTAATGTCAATCCTTTACTTGATGATAACACCATTATGGTGGGGTATATTTAATGTCAATCCTTTACTTGATGGTAACACCATTATGGTGGGGTGTATTTAATGTTAATCCTTTACTTGATGGTAACACCATTAGGGTAGGGTATATTTAATGTCAATCCTTTACTTGATGGTAACACCATTATGGTGGGGTATACTTTATGTTAATCCTTTACTTGATGGTAACATCATTATGGTGGGGTATATTTAATGTCAATCCTTTACTTGATGATAACACCATTATGGTGGGGTGTATTTAATGTCTACCTTTACTTGATGGTAACACCATTATGGTGGGGTGTATTTAATGTCAATCCTTTACTTTATGGTAACACCATTATGGTGGGGTATATTTAATGTCAATCCTTTACTTGATGGTAACACCATTATGGTGGGGTATATTTTATGTTAATCCTTTACTTGATGATAACACCATTATGGTGGGGTTTATTTAATGTCAATCCTTTACTTGATGATAACACCATTATGGTGGGGTGTATTTTATGTCAATCCTTTACTTGATGGTAACACCATTATGGTGGGGTATATTTAATGTCAATCCTTTACTTGATGATAACACCATTATGGTGGGGTGTATTTAATGTCAATCCTTTACTTGATGGTAACACCATTATGGTGGGGTATATTTAATGTCAATCCTTTACTTGATGATAACACCATTATGGTGGGGTGTATTTAATGTCAATCCTTTACTTGATGATAACACCATTATGGTGGGGTATATTTAATGTCAATCCTTTACTTGATGATAACACCATTAGAGTGGGGTATATTTTATGTTAATCCTTTACTTGATGATAACACCATTATGGTGGGGTATATTTAATGTCAATCCTTTACTTGATGATAACACCATTATGGTGGGGTGTATTTTATGTCAACCCTTTACTTGCTGGTAACAAATTAGGGTGGGGTATGTTTTATGTAAATGCAGTGAATCTTGTTTAAAGCAAAAAAAAAGGTTAAACCTTTCAAAAATACCATCTTTAATTTGTTTCACAGTCAGCACATTCTGGCACTTGTATCACATTCAGCACATTCTCATGCTTGTATCATATTCAGCACATTCTCATGCTTTTGTCACATTCAGCACATTTTCATGCTTGTATCACATTCAGCACATTCTCATGCTTGTATCACATTCAGCACATTCTCATGTTTGTATCACATTCAGCACATTCTCATGCTTGTATCACATTCAGCACATTCTCGTACTTGTATCACATTCAGCACATTCTCATGCTCGTATCACATTCAGCACATTCTCATGCTTGTATCACAGTCAGCACATCCTCATGCTTGTATCACATTCAGCACATTTTCATGCTTGTATCACATTCAGCACATTCTCATGCTTGTATCACATTCAGCACATTCTAGTGATTGTATCACATTTAGCACATTCTCATGCTTGTATCACATTCAGCACATTCTCATGCTTTTGTCACATTCAGCACATTTTTGTGCATGTAGAAGAAATTGAAATACATAAATCAAACAGTTTAACGATGTATCCAGCAGTTCACCTACATGTATATCAAATACATGAACCAATATCTTACCCTTGTTTAAGGGTATATTGCCATTGTTTCTAATGGGATACATTGATGAAATAGAAATTGTCTTCCTTGTTAATTAATATCCGAGGTATTCCAAACAGTAGGTAGGTCCTTTTTGTTGAAATTCTTGGACTTTATCGCCTGTTCTTTTGTAGACATTGCAATAACAAACAGTGATTTTTTTTACTTTTGCATAAATCTAAGCTAAAAATCCATTTACATATTTATAGAGATTTGTTATTCAAAAAAGAAAATGGAAGTGTCTGTTGATGATTGGTAACCTGCGTGCCACAAGAAAGGTAGATAAGTCATCATACACTCCAAACAGCACAAGGATAAAACCAAGCAAAACAAATGAAAGGACCTACTTGCATTGCGGGATTATTCTGGGGAGACTATTCACTAATGTCCCTCATTGTAGACCCTACTGACCTATCTATAAACAGAGCAAGTTAAATCACCTAGCCAACAGGTCAAAGATCAACCATAGTGAGACAGTGAAACTGATACTGAAGCAGGCTAAATGTTTTTTTTCTTCCTGTGAAGATGTTTTGTCAGTATTGACTTGTCTACAAACACAGTGATAGATTTGATTAATAATCTGAAATAAATTGCAGGGAAGTTATTGTGCAAAACTTTAAAAAGATAATGGATCAAATCTAACCTTCATTTTCCACCACAAGTGAAAAAATTAAGTAAAACAAAAACCTTTCTTTTGTGGTCCGTCATCTTTATCATACCCATTCCAAGTACTGAAAGTTAAACCCTATGGCTGTTACAGAAGAATAAACAAATCTACTGATGTATGTTACTGCATAGTACATTCCATCCTGAACAAGTGGCACTGATGTGCACATAGCCTGTCATGACTTGGTGGCGACCATACAATGTCATAGCCAATTAGTGTAGATTCAGATAACTTTTAGCTAGCAATTAGTGTTGTGACCATACAATGCAACAGCCAAAACAGTGTAGATTCAGATAACATTTAGCTAGCAATTAGTGCTGTGACCATACAATGCAACAGCCAAAACAGTGTAGA
The DNA here is from genome assembly GCA_007844125.1 of Sinonovacula constricta. Lineage (NCBI taxonomy): Eukaryota > Metazoa > Mollusca > Bivalvia > Cardiida > Solecurtidae > Sinonovacula > Sinonovacula constricta. The sequence continues at coordinate 1,563,463 of CM017569.1, read as the reverse complement.
TTCAGATAACATTTAGCTAGCAATTAGTGTTGTGACCATACAATGCAACAGCCAAAACAGTGTAGATTCAGATAACATTTAGCTAGCAATTAGTGTTGTGACCATACAATGCAACAGCCAAAACAGTGTAGATTCAGATAACATTTAGCTAGCAATTAGTGCTGTGACCATACAATGCCACAGCCAAACAGTGTAGATTCAGATAACATTTAGCTAGCAATAAGTGCTGTGACCATACAATGTCATAGCCAAACAGTGTAGATTCAGATAATATTAAGCTAGCAATGAGTGTTGTGACCATACAATGTCATAGCCAAAACAGTGTAGATTCAGATAATATTAAGCTAGCAATGAGTGTTGTGACCATACAATGTCATAGCCAAACAGTGTAGATTCAGATAATATTAAGCTAGCAATGAGTGTTTTGACCATACAATGTCATAGCCAAAACAGTGTAGATTCAGATAATTTTTAGCTGGCACTAAGTGTTGTGACCATACAATGTCATAGTCAATCAGTGTAGATTCAGATAATATTTAGCTAGGAATGAGTGTCGTGACTATACAATGCCATAGCCGAATAGTGTAGAATCACATCAGCTCACTTCCATCAAGACTAAAAACTCCTGCTTGATGCTGTCACATCAGGATCTGCAGTATTTGCTGCAAGGTCACTAGAAACAAGTCAAGTTTGCAGTAATTGATTATAAATGAATAAATTATCCTGTACACTTGTTGCATGAATGATTAACAAATGTAGCAGGATAAAGGTTAGATGTACATAAAGCCATACCTGGAAGTCGAAGAAGCGACTGTATCTTCTATAGATGGTATTGGTGGATCCATCCGACCACAGTACAAAGATGACATACGTCTGCAACAACAAGTAATCACCACATTCAATTATCATCCAGTAATGATCTTTAATCTGAACATAAATGTCTTTTAATTAGTTAAAGACTTAAAAATGTTTTTATTATTATTGCACTTACTAACCAGCAGACAATTGCCCAATGTTGATGGCCATGTAAGTTGGATTCTCCACTAAAAATATATACATCAGAGTTTTTCTTGAAAAATCTAGAAAACATGCATATTTCTAATAAGATTATATTATAAATTTAGTCAAAAAAGTATTTCAAATGCTTTTATAAGTTTGAAAATTATTGACAATTCTTCATGGATTTCAAGCTTCATCATTTCTGAGCTTTTAAAGTGCACTAAGTGGCATTTAAAACAAAAGCTCACAGACACCAATTTTACACTGATCTGCTGACCTTAAGGAATACAGTCCCTAATCAATCGGTAAATATTAACTAATGTTGGGTAATATTGTAATAAAACCACAGCCACTCTTGCATTCTTTCGAGAGTTTTTGTAATATCTATTTTTTAGTAAATTTTTGTCACAGGCTGTTTACCACTGTGGCGTAATTATTTAACAAAAATGACAGCTCGCATACACAACAACCATGGTCAGTGGATGACGGAACAAACAAAAAAATCCTATCATAACATGTCAGAGAGGGGAGATGTTGGTTTACAGAACACTTGTATAAACTAATGCAAAAAGAGTGCAATAGGAGTGCTAGCAAATCTTTGTGAATATTACAAACAATAATGTAATTTTACTCTGTCTGGTTAACCTGTGGTTAAAGTATTGTGTGAATATCTGTTTTGGTGTACAATGTACAATTCATTTGTCTATATTATATTTGCATTGTTCTGTGTTACAGTCAAATGTCTGTCATGGTATTTCTGATTTCAAAGGTTTTATTTCCCATTTTGGCCAACAATTTTCAAAAAATTATTGGTTTGCTGCTTAAATCTACTTCAGAAGTTTGTCTAAGTTAACAATTAAGTGTAGGACAAATCTAAGATGATTTACTAAGTTGATTTTCTGATCTAACTTGGCTGGCTGTCCATCTCTGTCAGGCTATCTCAGCCCAGGTGTTATTCAAACTGACGGTATCACAGAGTAGTAACTTATATTTTTGGTAAAAAACATTATTTTGAGCTAATGTTACTAAGTAAATTTATGTTATTGTAGTTGTTGAGACTGTGAATTGGTAAAGGACAAATAACATGAAGCATCTTGGTATACAAACTAATGTTTATTTTATTTTCATTAAATTTCACTTAAAAAAGTGTAACAAAAATGTGTGTGTGTGTGTGTGTGTGTGTGTGTGTGAGTGTGTGTGCGTGCGTGTGCGTGTGTGTCAACTAGACAAATGATCAGGTATTGCAGACTTTACAAACTGCCAACATATCTATCAGACATTTGGTCTGACAATCTAGAAAATCTTGTAAGATATTAACTCAAATCTTAATTGTGAAGCCCAGTGATGATTTTCCTTCTTGGTAGTAGAGGTAACTGTGACCTGCAAGGCACATCACCTCTGACATAGAAATTAAACATTTTAAAAAATAGTGGCGAGGATGGGTAAAGTTCTTTCCATTTGCAGTTTTTTACCCAACTGAGACAAAATCTAGTTGACATGTTTGACAAAAGAAAAAAAAGAACAAAGCAGTTTTTGGAAAAGTGAAAAAAGTAGGATGATGTTAAAAATGTTCATGATGCTGACTTTTTTTCATGTGGCATTTTCACAATCCGTTTTTAAAATATTATTTATATGTTTTTTGTGGTTAAGCACATCTATTTATATAGATAGCACATATGGTACTGCATTTTACAGCCATCGGTATCGAAATGTTCAGTTTTTGTGAAAAATGAGTACTAGTATTTGATTACTTTGACTGTCGTGAGACTTTGTTCTCAATTTACTTAAGTTTGTGTACTCATAACCATTATACTGCAAACGAAATGTAATGTGTCCTTTGTATAATTGTTTGTAAATGACAAGCCAATTAAACCACCCTCTTAAATCACCTCTAAATAAATATTGAATTCTTCACTACTGATTATATAAATCAGCCAGGTGTAAAAACAATACCAACTACTGGTCACAGACTGATATTTCTACCTTTCTTGAATTTCTCTGTATGTTATGCGCATGTGCCAGAGTGCTATTTTTGACCATGTGTGCTGAAATTTCCGACCATTCGCACCCGATGTAAAAAGTTTTTCATGATAAATATTTTGAGGCTTAGGACACTGTATTGATAATACTGAGACATTGCCAGTATATTTCCAGTGGTTTGACTACATACTGATCCTAATGATCATCCACCCTTGTTTGCACTTAGAGAAAAGAAAGCTGGCCCTCTTAAAATAGGGTTAAGGACTAGAAAAAATTGCATAAGGTTGAAAAATGAAATTTCTCAGAAGTGTGTGAAAAAAACTATAAATGCCAGAGATGTAAATTTTTTTATGGTTTATTCATGATTTTTATTATTTGAGGAAGGAAAATGAAGATATCAAGCCAAAAAATTAGTCTTTAACAAAACGGGTTTTATTACAAAACAGGTTTTAACACGGCATGCTATACACAGTGAAGGCAGCACTACATCTTCTACAAGTGGACACAATCTTTAGATCACTTAAATGCTGTTGGTGGGATGATAAACCCAAAAAACAAACATTACTCTTTATCTAAGATGGAAATGTGTGGCTGGGTGGAAATCTAAGTTTGTCTATACATGGTCTGAAGTTTCTATCAGGCCTGTCTTTCTATCTCTAATGTATATAACCCAGGTATTTTTGTTAACTTAAGAAGGAAATATATGCCCGGGTGGAAATTTAAGCCTTTACATACATGTAAAGAGGCTGATATTTCTACTGAGCCATTATTTCTTTGTCTACCAGATAGACCCAAAATATAAGTGGTAAAATGAAATGGAATTATATACAGGGGCTGATGTTTCTGTCATGCCAATCTTCCCATCTCTACCATATATATGTAAACATAGAATACTATGCATTTATTTAAGATGGAAATGTGTGCCCAAGTGGAAATATCAGCCTATTTGTACATGGACTAATGTTTCTTTTAGGCCAGTCTGGCTATCTCTACCATATATACCCAGAATATTTTTCATTTACTTAATACAGAAATATGTGCCCAGGTGGATATATAAGCCCATATGTATACAGGCTGATGTTTCTTTCAGGCCAGTCTGGCTATCTCTACCATATATACCCAGAATATTTTTCATTTACTTAATGGAAATATGTGCCTGGGTGAAAATCTAAGTCCATCTATGCACAGGCTGGTGTTTCGTTTAGACAATATTTATATCTGTAACGTATACACAGGATATTACTGCAGGTTTTTAAAATAACATTTTATTAATTAAAATGAATTATGAATGAGTGTTTATGAGTGTATGTGTGTGCGGTTGCATGTGTGTGAGTGCGTGCATACATGCATGTATGTAGAGATAGATAGGCAAAGTCATTATAAAATATGTCGAAGCATGTATATGCATATATAGATATTATGTTTACACCATACTGGGAAATATAAGCCCTGAAAGAAATCTCAGCGCATCTATAGATAGTTTCCATGTGTTGTCATTGATAAGGCACTGATAAGACAGTTTAAGGCAGACATCCTTGAAGGCAGAAGGTAATGCAGGCCGAAATCTGAAAATATGTGCTGTATTAAACTCACCACTGATTTCATTTTTCAGTATATTTTACTGAATTTTATATCAAATTTAACAGCTTTTATTAAGTATTTTAGATATCAAAACTATATTTTGATAGTTTAAAAGGTAAAAAAATACAACCAAAAAAGATACACTAGTAATTTTGTTTAAGGATGAGTCAATAATTTTATTTATTTCTGTGTATTTATTCCTTGTGCCTTTATCAATTTTAAAAATATTGCATTAAAAAAATATGAATTTCAAGAGCTTTCCAATGGGGTATAGCTTTTAATGTTTGGACCACAAATTAAGATATTAAAATAAAATAAAATTTACGCTTCTATACAATTCATCTGGAAGGGGTGGTTACACTAAATACTGGCCAGAAATAGAATGTGTGACATGGACTTTTTCTCTGTAGTAACAGTCTGTTGCTATGTTTTGGCATTAAATTTCCTATTCTGAAGATAATCTTAATCTTTTGGTGTCAAAAGGAACCTAAAACCATGTAGAATTAATTTTAAGAAAGCAAAAGTCTTGAACACCTTTGCCCAGTAATGGGCTGATCCACTTCTAAAAGAAGTACATATTTCATTAAAATTTGGGGGGTTACCGACTGGCAATTTGGTGGTATGTGCATTCTATGAAGCAGAACCTTCTTACAATTTGCAAAAGTTGGCTTATTTCTGGGTCTTTCTGATAGACAATTAATAGCTTGTTTCACCTATATATGGTTATGGGGGTCCATAATAACTTGGTCGTGGTGCAATTTGTTTCCAACTTTTTGAAATTCACAATAGAATATACAATAAAACCTATTTAGTGGCATCTAATCTGAAAATCCCTTGAAGGTGCCATCAAAGAAAGCTTTCAAGATACGAGATCTTCAATCGGAACTCCTCAGGTAATTCCGTTGTTGGGATGATCATCCCTCGGATGTATCTGGTGCAATGATTCTTACTGAAATCAATGTCTGCTATGCTGGGTAAATTAAAATTGGATGATTTAAATTTGAAGCAGCCACAAATTGAAGTTTTACAGGCATCGTATTGTCGTGAGCTTTCACCCGAGCTGCCATCTTTGTTTTGACATCTGTCTCAAAAGTAGTCCCATTTAGGGAAATGGCAGAGGTCATCCGACTACCTACAAACATCCAAGGGATGATTCATTAATTATCTAAGGTGTTCCGTTTGAAGAGATCTTCACTGATGTGGAAAATATGCTCATGTTTCTATGGGGCATGTAATAAATTAAAGCATGGTAGAAATATCAGACCATGACACAGGCCAAGCTAAACAGTGGGTTGGATTATGCCGAACTATGAAGAGTTAACCTTTATCTGTGAAAGAACACCTCACTCTGATAACACTGACCTGGCCCTGGGCGCCGGAATAAAATCCTGCCAATAAAAGTCCCATGCCATAATTACAGTTAAGACAGTAGTTTCGAAACAACCACTCGATTTCTGAATGTTTGCTCCCAAAGTCCTCCAAATATTGGTTCTTTCCTATCGTATACAGTATTTTTCACATTTTTCAAAGTTTTTCCGAAGATTTTCGACGAGTTTTGAAGTGCGAAAAAACAAACAACAGTCGATTGAAAATATCACCTGCATAACAATTTAAGTCAACATCGTTTAACAAAACTGGGGTAAAAAAACATTGTGATGAGAAAAAAAACACAGTCCTAAGGTAAGCAATCAAACTTATGCATCAAAATGTATCACCTATACCTATTCTTGGTTAACTTAATGCAAACTTTTGTTTTATGATTGTGAAAAGCAAAATATACCATGTTTTAAGTTTGTATGAGCAGCTATTTCGGAATAGCTGAGAGCCCATTGGGGTTACATCCCAGATGTGGGAAATCTCAAACATATTGAATGATTTTGTAAAAACTTCTTTTTTTCAATAAATTTTGTTTTATACCACTCATTTACCCGCCCCCCTCCACCCTAAAAACAACAACAACAAAACAAACAAACAAAAACAACAACAACAACAAAAAAAAAACTACAAACAAAAAACACAAAAAAACAGAGCTTCTTCATGTTTCTAGACAGAAAGGAAAAGTATAGGATTTTTAATCTCGTTACTTTTAATTTGTTTTTATTACCACCTGTTCAGAATACTATTGTATATACATGTGGCTCCTATAACCAAATTAAATATGTGCCATGCAAAATGAGTTTTGTTTCACTAAAACAACATTTGAAAATATCCACAGACAGTCCTGCATAGTAGGGAAAGAAAAACTTATAATAGACCCAGTGACATTTAGAATGTCTCAGTGTAATCATGACTTTAAGAAAACTTCAGAAATTATTATGCATGTTCAACACGTCTTCTTAATCAAAGTACATCTTTAAATATGTATACCGGGACAACAATCTGAAGGCCTGTTGTTATGATTGTCATGCATAGCTATGCTGTATATCTACATTGGATTAATATACTGTTTCTTACAATAAAATGGACCAATCCATATTTTGATATCAATGAAAATGTGTATTCCATATTCATACACATATATTAAAGTGATTTCTTTTATCAAAATCTAGTAAAGTGATGTGCTTTGACATCATATATGTCTGCATGTTTTCCAAGTATAACATTTTACTTTTATTTGTCAATTATCATAAAGACAATCATTACTTAATAAATAAAATAGCATTTGTTTTATTTTTCTTCAGGTGCATCAAGGAACTGAGCCAGGTGAAGGTACCAGTACATGTAGCCTGCCTGCTAGAGAGGCGTCTGAGACTTTGTCAGATATTTTCATTTTGGTACAAAACTGTGTTGTAAAAGGTTACCATCACTTCAAAATAAACCCTCCCAGAACTGATCTTCCAACTAGATTACCTGTAGATAGCAAATATAATAACATTCATGATGAAAGTGCATGTCTTGTCTGGATCCCAGAACTATCCACATTTCACTCTAGTTTACACTCATTGTTAACAGATGAACAACGTAATATTTTTCAGTCAGATATTGCAGGTCTCCCATTTGGCCATGTTCTAAGAGAACTGGCATTTTGTTTTAGGAAGGTGTTAGATGAAGGGGGAATAGTATATGCTGAAGTCTGTGGTGACCAAGTACCAAGTTCATACACCTGGCCAGACCAACATGATATTGGTGGTGGGGTTCCTCTGCCTTGTAATTACTTCATCAAGCCAGTAGCAAAGTATTTTTATCAAACACTTGCACAAGTTAACAAGACCGTTTCAGAAATGCTACCTAGATCAACTATTTCAATTGAATGTTTGTAAGTGACTATACATATTGTTGGGATACCATTTGTCCTGTTGTACCTTCATTGCATATTACACATGTAACGAGTGTAGCAGTAAACTTGTTAATAACAACTGATACATCTTTCATTAATTTTTTTTTCATAGACTGCACTTGTAATAATGATGTTAAATTCTTAGTCTACCACTTCTGTGGAAAAAAGCACCTGTTGGCGGGGGATATACAGTCAGGTTCTTGCATTATTTGTAGTTACTCATTGCTTTGTTTTTGAAAATCTGTGTAGAAGTACCTCCTCAATTCTTCTATGTGTGAATTACTTCATATTTTTCATTTTTTGCATCATTGTTTTCTTGATTTACCTTGAAATCCACCAAAACTTTGTGTTTTATTTTGTTTTTGTTTTCCAACCCAAGTTTCAAATTGTTTATTGGCATTAATTTTTGTAATCATATTTTGCATTGAATGACATACAAGAAAAAATGGTGTCTCTGTTTCAAATATTTCAAAAATATCAGGTTCAGTTTATTGATAAGGTGGCAGAAATTTATTTTGAAAATTAGGATGTAAAACTTTGAAGGTGGTATCCAACAATTTGCATATATTAAATATGCACACCAATATCTGATGGCTGCTTTGGAGTATATGGCCTTACTTTTTGCATAAACCCATACTTTAGTCATTATAAAGATAATTTTGAACTCTAACTTTACTTTTAGAATGTACTAATTGATAAAAAAATAGTCTAAATATTCTGTCTTTCTAACTCTATAAAAAGTGTGATAGTGGTATAGATACTGACGTCAAGAGAAGATTGTCTGGATGACTATATAAAAGTAAGTGGTCACATGGTTTTCCTAAGTTTTAAAATAGCTATCTATGCAGCGTGGCTCAGATGAGAAACACAAGTTTGCAATGATGAGTGGGGATTTGTCCTTGACTGTTTCCACAGATCTTTGGCATCAATGAAGAGCATTTTGCAAGGCCTTTTCAGGTGTCAATGACTTATTTGGTTATTTTGAGGGGAAAAAACAAACTGTTGCATACCATCTTTAATACTTTTAAAATCAAGAAATATTTACTCTTTACTTCATAATATCATGGCCTCATAGATATTTATCGCCATAAAATCTGTATGGTGCATACTTCAGAGAAATAAGTTTTTATTTATGAGCTACAACTATGGGCAGATAGATCAGACCTTGACCCAACTGTTGTCTAATTTGAGTCAGCACTGTCTGCTTGGTAAAAACCTCCAAGACCCAGAGGGAATGTGATAAGAAAGCCATTAAATCTATAGATGCACACAGGTTTGTAACTTGACTTAAGTTATAAAACTCATTTGTCTTTCACAATTACTAGCATGACCAAACTAGTCTTTCAAATTATGAAGCTTAACCTTATTATCGGTTCTGCTTATTTCGCAAAATTATTGTCATAAACTAATGATATTATTTGACATCAATCATTTTTTTGTTTTTGTATTTTTTTACTTACGTTGTTTTTAATTATTTTTTATGCCTACATCTCAAGGTCAGTAAAGATGTATGCAGAAATCTGTTTTGGTTGTGTTTTTTTATTCCACCTTTAAAAATTAAATGTTTACTGTGGTTTGTCTTTCTTGCACTGCCTGTTTCAGCATGCTTAAAGGCATCTCAAAACCCTTATATAAGTGACCCCCCCCCCCCCATTTATTGCCCCACCCAGCATGTGAGGGCATCTGTTTTCTGATAAGCCAGGCTGCCACAGTCTCTAACGATGTGTCTGTCACACAGGTATTGTTCAAGATCCAAGTGTATGTATGCTATATCTGGGGGTTGAACATAGTCATTCACAGTTTGTAAAGGAAACAGTTGTAAATATACCAATTACGCAATCACATATATATATATATATATATATATAATTATGAATATATATATACATATATATATATTTATATATATAAATCTTTATTTGTTTTCTTTCTTACTTCGTTGGTTGATTTTGTTATTTCTTATACATTTTGTTATTTCTTTCTTTCATTCTTTTAGTTCTCATATATATTTTAAGTTATATTTTATTTTGATTTGTAAAATGTAACGAAACGTTTCTAACAAAAGCAATTTAAGAAGTCATTCATTGTCAGAATAATGTCCTTCAGACTCATTTTAAGTCATTTTGAATACTAAAACTTGTATCTCTCATGTATTTTCAAAATCAAATATTTAACTATGAAATAAATACATAATCATGCAGTTGCAAAATTGACACCTAGTAATTAATGCAATAAAGAATATGTAAGTGATCATACAGTAAACAACATACATTATCACTAACATTAATGTTTATGGCTTTGTGTAAAACTAACCTACTGTCTCACTCCCATACTAGCAGGTAATTTAGTTTTGCATTAACCCATCAGAGGTTTTACTGTGACTGATAAGTACTATGTTGACTAAAGACTCCCTGCAGTGATGACCAGCAATTAGCAGGTCTGGTTACAGCAGGTCGGGGGCCTGGCTCAGTGGGATACCACATTCCTTTCGAGATGCCTTTAAGTAGAATAGTGACAGGTCATTTGACAATTAAACATAAGTTTGAGAAAGTCCCCAACTTCTGTTGTGTATCGCAGCAGGTGGAATATGCTGACATATAGACATGTTCTGGAACACATGCTCTTGTTTCGGAACTACTGCTTTTACTACCGGTAGAAAACATAGATTTAAACGGCGAAGATGGAAACCCCTCCCAAATGTTTAAAATGTGTTATTAAGAAGAAACATTAGTGCTTTAACCCCCTATAGTTTCCACAATAGTGAAAATCTCTTATTTTGGCAGCCATCTTCGATGGAAACTTCAAGGGATTTTCATATGAATTGTACGGAAGGGTAAACTTAATTTTCTTGTAATTTTTTCATTTGTGGTCTGAAAATTAAAAGCTATACACCATTGGAAAGCTCTTTAAATTCATATTTTTTAGAATACAATATTTTTACAATTGATAAATGCACACAGAAAGAATACACAGAAATAAATAAAACTATTGGCTCATTCTTAAAACAATGAATGAACAGTGTATCATTTTCGGTTGTATTTCTTTAACCTTTTAAACTATCAAAATATAATTTCTATAAATTTTTAATCAATCACCGAAAACAGCAATGAATAAACAGCGATTGTCTCGTTAGTGTTTCGGAACTACTGCCTTAACTGTATTATAAGAATCATGTGATTATTAAAGCCAGCTAATTTATCAGCTGTAGTGCAGATTGGCAAATGTAAATGAACCTTCTAAGTGCTAGCTATTAAAGTATATCAGACCTAGACTGGCTAAAATACGAAAAGGCCTAAATCGACTCACATAGTGTTTGCTAGGTATTTTCCTCTTCTCAACAGCTACAACATTGATATCCGTGATAGTTCTCCCCATTTTGATGCTACTGGAGCACAGACTTAATCCCGTTGACGTTTGTTTTTCACACCTTTATTAGTCACTTCACGTGGATAAATTGTCCAAAACAAAACATCGCTGTGGGTAGAGTCCAGGTTACTACTCGATAAATTGTTCGGTTACAGCTTAGTAAATTTATTTAGGTTTAAATTGCGGAGAGAAACGGCGCGACAATTTCGTATTTGAGATAAATATGAATAATATATATTCTGTGATCTGTTTGACGAACAAGGCCTTCCAGATCACAGTAGCATCTGTCACCAATGAAGAAACAGAGACATAGGGTAGGACGAGATTTGAATGAGATTATAATATAATTAGTTAAGCTTTTAAAACTTAAGATCACATCGGTAATTCGTCGTAGATTTAAGCCGGCATTTTTTTCAAAAGAATGAGCCTTAAGTTTGTGTATTATAAATTTATAGTGGGAAAATCAAATTAATTTGATGTTATTAACTATTTTCTGATTCATGATAACTGTCAAGGTTAAACTGAATACTTTAAAATGAATATAAAAATGTGTGCCACGCACTAAAACGCTGTTTTCTAAAGTATACTTCAAGAGAAAGAAAGCGCAACACACTAAACAATTGTGCACTAATTCTAGTGCAGTGCATCTTTTAAAAAAAATTGAAAGTGCACTGTTTACATTATTTTGTTTTAATTGAATGAATATAAAGCCTTTAATAAATATGTTTCCCGCTATTGGTTTAGATTTATTGGTTGAATGTTACGGCGTTTTAACGAGGTCTGGTTGCAATCAACTCATTTCCTGGTCTACTCGGTTTCCAAACACTCAGTCATGTGCGCCCCTTGTCTGATCTTCAGCAACGGGAAGTCAGGGACTTTATCATCAACGCCATTTAATGACTGGAAAAAACATACCAACAGTGTTGTCCCGCCATTGCGCAGAAGAAGCTCACAAGAACAACATTGCCATGGCAGATAATTGTGTGGACATTGCAAGTGAGGATATGAATATATCTAAAGACGAGTTACAGGGTGAAATTCTATGCTGGAGAGTGCGCTGGAGTCAAGATGACAGCAGACCAATTACATCAACCCATCTGTCTCTACTTGAAGTCACAACTAGTGCCACATATCCTGGGATTCACAAGACACTGTCTGTACTGCGCACAATGTCGGCAACATCGGCATTATGTGGACCCTCATTCGATTCGATGCGCCATATTAAATCGTACATGGGAAGTACGATGACAGGTGACGAGCTGTATGATCTCAGCACTCTTTACATCCCAGAGAAATTGATGCTGACGTTGATGTTGTAATCAACAAATTTGCTTCTGTTAAATGCAGAAAAAATGAACTTTATTTAACATTCACCATATCTTACGCATGATTTACCGTGTTCGGTTTAGAATAAAATTCATATTTTAAAATGATTGTTTTGTTTATTTTCTTTGAAGATATTTTGACACCAACATTTTACTCTTTTTAATCTCCACTTGCTTCCGGCTTCTGGGAGCACAGCCACCCAGACCTCCATACCAAGGGGTACCGGACCTGGTAGCGCAATCGGTAGAGCGTCGGCTCCAGGTACGGGAGGCCCCGGGTTCGATCCCGGGCCGCGACATACCAAAGTCGTTAAAAAAATGTAATGGTATAGCTCCCTTGCTTACGCTCAAGCAAATATAAGGGTAGTTCCACGACTGGTTGGCCCGGTGTCAGGATAATGTGACTGGGTGTGGTATCATGCCAGGTGTTCACAGCATGTTATACACAGTGAAAGCAGCACTATATCTGCTTCAAGTGGACACCGTCTCCAGATAACTGAAATACTGTTGGTGGGACGATAAACCCAATAAACAATAAACAAATACCAAGGGGCAACTGCCTGTCTATGGGCATACAAGTCAAAAATAGCTGTCTACACCTCTGAGTGCGGTCACGGAAGAACACCATGATTTTCTGACAGCAGGTCGGAAGTAGATATCTCTTATATAAAAATATTATACTTTTAAACTATGTAAGTGGTATAACAATCATTGTGATGGAATTATACCATTCAAATTAAACAAACGAACCACCACCAATATAAGGTAAAGGAAAATAACCTGGGGATATATTTTTTAAATGCAAGAGTTGCCTCGCTTAGACTAGGAAACGGTTGTTGTCGTAACTGAACTTATTTTCGAGTTTACGCACATGTATGCTATCAAAGACCTGGCGACACAATGTTCTTTGATGATATTTTATACAACTAATATTAGCCTATGGAATCTCTCGAAGCAATCTTTACTACACTTTACCTGTCATTAACAGCCTTAATTGTACAAATCAACAATAAGAATATATGACAAAGTCCTATAAGCATTGCAACATATACCAAACTCCGAAAAGGCACAGAACAAAGGTATTTCACATGCAAGCGAAGCGAAAAGTAAGAAAAAAATTGTGATGAGTCATTAAACGAAAAGAGCAAACCCGAAAGTTACCGCCTTGGAACGGTCAGTCGGCAATATGGACCGACTGGGGTGCTTAAACCGGTTTTACAGAGCTCGCACTTCCTGACGAGTTTCTCAAATGCAAGCAATGAAAAGAAAAACGATCTATTTGAATACAAAATGTCCAAGCGCTGATATTTTCTATAAGTTATGACGAAATTAGTGACGTCATTGAAAAATAATGTCCCATAGTGTTTAGAAAAGAATATGGTATTATTTCGATTTGAAAAACTACACAAAAATGGTTGACTATAACAGAAATTAACTTTCTGAATCATGAACCAACATGATCAGAGACAAAAAATGGTTGTATCATCCTGTTCATGTGAAAATGGAATTGAAGAACCAAAGTCCAATGTCCATCAAAGAAAATACACGTAACAATCCTTATAGGATGAATTAAATGACCTCCAAATAATATTGACGAATGCAAAAGAAACAAAGTATATTTTTTACAAAGGCATATAGGTTTTTGATTTTAGTAAAAACTTAAAATACAGTTCATTTTATCAAATCGGGCAAGTCTGCTAAATCGTGTTGCAATTGTCTTATATGAAATCATGAGCACCTGGAAAATAAAATACATTGGTTTCATTCGTGTACGACATTGACGATTCAGTAAAGAGGTCTGGGTTTACAATAAGTGTTATGACATACATTTGTATTTTAAACTACTTGGCCATTGGAAATATTGATGCCTAAAGTAGATACAGAAATCATTACACAATAAATTAATTTACACACACACAAAATCTTTTTTTGACAATCGCCATCTAGACCAAGATGGCACTCCCCACAAAATTTAAGATTCACTAAGTGATCTTACACACAATAAAACATAACAATAGTGTTGCTAAGAAAGGCAATATGTTGCCTTTTAGCAGTTACATTTTTAACAGCCGTTTTTTTCATAAGTGAAGTTCTTTTTTAATGGACAACTATTCTTCTTGATGAACGAAAATCGATATATATATATACTAGTTTGTGTTGTAGGGACGGTTTTAATCTGCAAACTGGGTATACTTATTTTGTGTTGCGACAACGATTAAAATGAGGGAAGACAGTTCGATCCTTTAACAATCCGTGCAGATGGTCCCAACAACAAACTCGCTCGATTTTTTTTTTCATAAGCATTCAACTTACATTCATAATCATCATAATCATCATCATCATCATCATCATCATCATTGCATCATTATAATAAAAAGTAAATGTAATAATTATGCAAACACAATTGTCAGATTTTGATTGTGGTTCTCTGAAAAAAATAACATTTTTCATTAAAAGGCCATCTGTTCTAAGAGACCATTTTAGTCCTCTCACATGGGTGAACATTGTATACAAATTCGACTTATATATACAAAATATTCTAATAAGAATCAGCAGTCTAGAATTATTTGATAATTAAAAACTTCTTTAGTTTATATGTATATGTCGGTGTTGTCAGATTTAAGCAGGATTACATTAGATTTATTTATGAATCTATGCCATACAGTAAAGAATAACCATAGATAGAATCAATTTGATTAACGTACAAGTTAGAAATATAAATTATCAAAGTTAGCGTAAGCTTCTGAACATAAAGCATATCAACAACTCTATTTACAGATGACTTGAAAGATAAGCATGAAAGCCAATAGAAATATCGTTTAGGTCTTTAATACATAGCTTAAGATTATAGAAAACGTAATTTATAAATTTGATCACACGCAGCATAGATTTATTATACAGGTTAATCCATCAGTCTACTGACATCATTCCAATAGGGTCCTTGCTAATTCAACACAGATCCAAAAGGCTGTTCCTGGATGCTCATAATAAGATCACATAAACGACTAGTACAGCACTTGGATACAGATCTAAATAAGTTCACATGGCGTATATATCTATCTCTAACATATACCGTCAAGCATCATAATAAATTTACATTTACATTAGGTACATTAAGTTAAGTTAACTTATAAAACTATGTTACAAATACATGATTTTTGAAACTGCAGCAACTTTTGTTACTTTCGGTAAGTAGAAATTATACTTTTAAACAGATACGTGTAATACATTATCTGTATGTTTATTGGTTAACAATTTCAGTCTTTAATGACACTGTAATAACATGTATTCCTTGTGAAATAATCAACAGGTGATACATAAGATGTGCTACACTTAGTTTGTTGTATCTGTATCAGAAGCCAAAGAGAAGATTTTTAAGGCACGTTGGTCATTTATTGATGGAAATCTTGTGCACATGATTTAGTCTTAACTATTTAACTCTGTTTTCATAGTTTACCCAACTTTCTTATCAAGAATACTTAATGATGTTCTACAGTGATAATCACGATTAAACATGGCCACTTTTTTTGTAGAACTTTTTTATTCTTGTTTTCAACAATGTTACTCGGTGCTAGCATGTCAGGTTGGTCTGAATCTATTGTTGTTTGTTATGTAAATTGGTACATTAGTAAAAGTTCAGTGTAGTAAGAAAACCGAATTAGTCAAGTAAATTGTTTCAAACACGCATTTTATAATTGTTTCAATAAGAAAATGATTAAAATAAGGACAGATTAGAAACGACATTGAAACAAGAAAACACAAAATTGAGTTCTTGAATAATGTAGTTTTCATAATCAGATTTAACATGATTTGACAGCACATTTTTCACTTTAGCACACAAACATACCACACAGTCTCACACCATAGACCCAATCACCGTCTAATGGCATAATATTAATTGTTAGAACTTTCTTTTTGCCATAAAACAATGATTATGTTACCAAATGATTTGTGTCACCACCAATTATTGAATTATGTGAAGTATAAACTTAAAATCCCTTGTGTAACGATATTTTATTGTGTCCATATTTTTTTTCATTAACCGTGATATTAACCAATCATTATTCAAAGATATTTATTAAAATCTGATCTACAGAAATTATAATGAAATTCTTCCACAAAAATACATGTATGCACACGTCTATGGCTACAATGTCTTACAACTCCAACAAATAAAACTGAGTCAATGTCATTGTAAATTATTCCTTTAAACATATTTTATCATTGAGGTTACGAGATGGCCGACTGTAGGCTACGAGATGTCTGTCCGATGGTTGATTTTAATATTGTTTGAGTATTTTTAACAGCATTCTGTGTTATTCGGGTGTTTCCCATGTTGCCAACTGTCTTGTACAAATACATTGTTTGCAAAGTTAGACGTTAAATCACGTTTGTGAACTGAAGTTACTCTAAACGCCAATACATCTCTTTTGGGAAAGAAATTAGAAATTAAATTGTGTTGTCGAAATGTCACGTTCAAGATGCGAATTTTACTCTAAAAATATCTAAAAAATTAAGACCATTTCGATTACACAATTAATCAAGCACTACAATTCAGTTTAGTTCTTCATGTAACTATTTGTGTGCATGCTAGATAAATCTTTTTAATTTAAAAAAACAACACAACAACAACACAGATTGTGTTGGTTCTACTTTCCTTTCATACTAACCATTTCTTACATACAAAGATACGTGCAGAAACTTTTCATTTGACAAAACATAATGGTGCGTTCATTTGTGGCAAAATCAATTATGGGCATTCAGACAATGCCGTCAGACATTTGTTGTTACCAAAAACATTGAATATCGATTATAATGCTTTCAATGTTGTGTAAACTTAAGCAAAACATTACATCCTCGAGGAGGAAGGGACGGCAGTTAGTGTGTTGACATTTTTGTTGTTGTTTTCGTTGTTTTCATTCGTGTTTTAACTTTCTACCGGTTGATAGGTAGAGCCTTTAGGAGGAGGTGACAAGCAACGTTCCAGTCTATTCGTCAGTAATTGCAAATCTCATATTTTTTTAAAAAATAAATCAAAATGTAGAAATCACAACTGCTGAACAGTGTCAGACGTCTTTACAGGTAATTTACTTCCTGTTTCCGTGTATTATATGACGATAATATTTCGCATCGAACAGATTCATAACACTGTAAAAATTGTTTGAAGTAAACATGGAAACTGTTCAGCGTTGTTCTTTATTTTACTTTCATAAAAAGACTAAATAGATCAGCTCAGGCGGCATTTGTTTTCGTCGATATGTAAGTCACCATTATATATCTTGACCTCATTAAAAAGTAATAAAAGATTGTGTCCCCTATCAGAGTTGTTAGAAAGCTGAATTTCGGAGGCAGGAAGGGTTAAACCGGTATGACCTTTACTACTCGGGTCAGTCTTCATACGTATATCGAAGGCGACTAGACATGTCATTTGTGTATAGGCAATCTTCAAAAGTTAACATTAATATTGTAAACTTTTGGAACTAGAACTTTTAGTATGTCATGCAGGTATACATGAAAATAAAAATATGAATGAACAACGCCGCGCAGAAATATCACTTAAGAAAAAGAATAGCGCACTCTGGATTTTCTACATTCTGATCATGGGTGTAATGTGGACGAAATAAATAACAGAGAGTTAATTTTTGTGGACGAAATAAATAACAGAGTGTTAATTTTAATCTGACTGTATTTTGGTCGCCTCTGGTGGCATTAATGAGCTTTAATTATAAACCTACTTTAAATTTCATAAAGAAAGTATTGTACGTTTAATAAAAAAGTTCTTGTAATCGGATGTTAGTGACTATGTTGCTACTTAAAGTCTTTTGTCTCAATGTGTAACCTTTATTTTTAGAAGTTTGTTCAGTGGAAGGAGGCTTGCCTGCTTTCTAATGCGTTGTACATATGATTTACCACGGAATGACGTTGACTACTACTTGCACGATTTGCATTCAACTTAAGCCCCCGAAACAGCGCTTTTCGGCGCTTTAATTTTAAACAAATATTTTCGATTCTTTTTATTGTTCTTCTAATAAAAGCACAAATTCCGAACCAATAAACCGGAATCGGTCGACTGATCCGCATCATGCACAAACGTCATATCGGAAGTCTCGTAAATTCTCGACAAGATAGCGAGATATTTTGGTTCTTACTGACTAAATCAAAACAAATATTCGCTTTTAACTTTCGATTATGGATTAATAATGATGAGACCCCCAAGATAACACCACCACCAAAATGAATTCTTTACGAAAATGGCTGTATAAGCCAAAGGTAGCGTATTTTTTTGATATCGTTTTCTTACGAATTGCCTGTCAGTGTCAACTTTACCAAAGGCAATATTTAGTCGGACTTCCTTTAAAAATGAGACAAAAGTCACTCAACCTTGTAACGAAATTACGCACTAACAACTGTATATCGTTTTCTGTACTGTCACTTTTCTTAATTTACTCAATAAACGTTTTAATATTAAGGTTTGTTGTAGAACCATATATGATTGACTGAAAAATTGACAACCCTCTGTAACAAAGCCAAATTAGTCATGATCACATGTGCCAACAGATATTTCAAGCCAATTTGCAGGTGCCCTTAATGTGATATTCATGCATGTTGGTTATTGCTAAAGCTATGGGACTGTATAGTAAAATGGCTCTCACAAATGTCTTTAGGACTCAATGGCAAAAAAGAGAGTTACAATCAAACCAGCCATTATCAAAACTGGCCAACAGGTGATAACAGCCATTAAATCCTAGATAATGTCCTATCAATTTTCATTTCAAAAACCCGTATAGGACTTAGGCTTTGTCCTTAATCGGGCTAAATGACCACAAATTTCATTAAATGTCTATCATATTTCTATTACTTTATTGTTATTTATATTAATATAAGCAAATCTTGCTGTTGGTATTTATAATTGTTAGAAATTTGGTTGTTTTATAAGGAAATTCTGGTCAATCTTTTTTGTAAGTATATTGTTAACATTTATACTAGAGACATTATAGTTTGTATCTGTATCGTTGTTGTTGTTGTATTTAACTGGTTTATTTTTTTACATGTTTGACATTGAATTCTTACATTAGGAAGGGACATATCTTCACCTGGTTTATATTTAGGCAAGTTGAAATCTGTCCATTTATTAGCAAAAATAATGAGTATGCATCTGCTCATGTGTGTATTGTTGCCATGCCTTTTCATGTAAATTAGTGATATATGATGAGTGTTACCTGTGTTAAGCAATTACTTCAGTAACGTTATCAATGCATCAAACATTAGTGAAAACAGCAATGTGGCAAGGAATAACGAACATCTTACAGTCAGACTTGTCAAGTCTTGAATGATTACCGTTCACATCACCTTGAGTGTTATACATTTAAAGGTCTCTCAATGCCACACTTTAATAATTTGTGTTCTATGCCTTCTGTGTGTTTGTTTGTTGGTTTATACAAACCCATATTTTTTGACCATTATATTTTTAAAAACTATTCCTTATTAACCCAGCTGACAATATTATGATTGCATTACCAAGCATTTTATTTCAATTATTATACTGCAGCACAGTCACAGTTTGATATACATACCTAAGGTGCATAGAACCATCCATTTATTAATATTATTATGTCATGTTTGGGTCAATTATTGTGCTGTTGGTAACTTGCATATAGACTGGTGCTTATGTTGTATATACCCTCATTTGTAGTTCAAAGCTGAACTAATTTTTGGACTTCAAATGGCAAATAAACATTGTTGAAAAAAGTTGCAAAGGACAATGTTTCCAAACCTAATGACCTGACAATCTTTTGATGGACTGTATGTTAACATATTCAAGCATCTTGTTATCAGTGAAAACATTTTAAAATACATATTCATTTTTGTTTAACAAAGCTTAAGTCCTTTTACACTAATTTAATTTCTGTCACTTTCCTTGCAGGACTGTAGATGCACAATAATGTAGCTGCTTGCTAAACCTACGCTTTTTTATCTCTTACTCGTTAGGTTTCAGTCTGAGTATGTTCGGAATGCTAACCTAAAAAGGGTTCCAGCTGACCTGTGGTGCACCTGAGGTTATTTCCTGACTTTAATCTATCTTCTTCCACTACCAATTACAGCTAGTGTACCATATTGGGCTTCTGTTATGTGTGTTCAAAAGAAAACAGTCTCCTTTTAGCTTATTGATTGGGTATTTAAGTATGCTGTTTTTGTTGTTTTACCCATTCCTTCAATCGTATTTTGCACTTGTTCACAGAAAACTGACTCGTCTCTCCTGGCTCAGTTCTACTTTGCTGATGAAGACCTGAACCAAGTAGCTGCAGAGTTAGACAGTTTTGATGGCCGTAAGGATCCAGAGCGCTGCACCATGTTGGTCAACCAGCTGCGTGTGTGTCAGGACAGGGTGCTTAATGTGATCCAGAAAATCATGGAGGAAGCTATCTCCACACAGAGAGCTAACAGAGACTTCCGTGTCAAGTTTCCAGATGATGTTCTGCAAGACAGTCTGGCTGGGCAGCTCTGGTTTGGTGCAGAGGTGAATATTGCCATCACTTTCATAAATTATTTTAATTAGAATAGGAACAAATGTAGCAAATTAAACTTTGAATGGATTACTCAGATTTATTGGAATTATAAGAATGCATATACTTAAATTTGTTTAGATATTGGAAAGAAAGCTACGTTTATTAAGAGAAATGTCTATGAGAGAGTTATTTAACTTTAAAGTTTAAAATAAAGATGCATCAAATTAATAATATGTATCTCAAGCCATATAAAAAATTTTAAGATACCCATTTAAGAATAAAGTGCTCACAATGGCAGTGTTTAGGCTAGAACTTTAAAGCAGTGGGCCAATTTGACCCATCACAACTGAAAACAGTGGGCCAATTTTATATTTAGAGTGTCATTTAAAAAGATAGAAAAAAACCCTCACCAAAATTGGTTTTTTGGTAGCAAACATTGCAAAAGGGGTCACAAGATTTCGGATCACCCAAGTGCTTTACTTATATACCGCATCATTAAACTTTTTATTATGATCAACAGAGTTGTCGTTTGTACCGAGAGTCACTAGTGCATATAAAGTCAGTCCAATACAGTTGTTTAGGTCAACAGAAAATGCTGAGGCAGTCTATTTTTAGCAGAAATTAGTTTGTTTTCAAGCTAGGCTTAGAATTATGATTGATTAATACAAAATAGAAGTATTTCTTTCCATTTTTATTTATTCTTTACTTTGTGTCAACATGACCCGTTCTGTTAAAAAATTTGCGCCAACTCTAAGAATTCTGCGCCAATCCCTAAAAGGTGAACTCTAACCTAAACACTGCTATGGATATTCTTTTTTGATAGTCAGCAAATTTTTTAATATCGACACATTCTTCAGCAGCTTAAGTACACCCTTCTGAACTTTCTTACAAATATAAGTTCTCCCAGTCATGAAACTTTTAGTGAACTGAGAAATCTTATTCCTCATTCGACGAAATTTATTGCTCTATTATCAAAAACAAGGTCCTTTCACAACTCCTTAATTTAATTTTCCTTTTCCCAGTGCTTGGCTGCAGGCTCAAGTATTCTGAATCGGGAGGTTGAGAGTGCCAGCATGAGGCCGTTGGCGAGAGCCCTCACTAAGAATTTGGACAGTCTACGATCAGTACTGCGGGAACAGTGTCTGCGATCAGTCACAGAATACACAGACAGGGTAAAACTTCTTCTCTTAACAAAAATTTACATTTGTCATACCTAAACAAATGTATGTAGCAATATTGTTAGAATTTTCTTCAGGAACTGAAAGGCGAAATTCAATTAAAAAATATCTACTCATACCGTACATGTATTGTTTAGTAGATTTTTTTGTCTGTTTTGATTTTATATAAGTTTTTTTTTTGTATATATAAGTTGTATTTTATCTTTTTACAGATCCGTGAAGCCTTAGTGATATTTGACAAGCTCTTTGCAGAATTTGAACTGAGGTTTGCTATGCTTTTGCTCATAATAATAAAGGCATTGGAAATTGAAACATGCCCTTATCTGGCTTCACAGTGGGGTGGGGTGCAGGTCTACCTGGCTGGACACAGTGGTGTTAGGGAAGGGATGGGGATAAGAATCTTGCTGACCAATGGCAGGGCAGTAAGCCCATGTGCATCAAGTGTGACTAAATGTTAATCACCACACACCCATGACATTTCCGTGTATAAGTGCTGTACAACCTTTCCAGCTGACACACACCCATGACATTTCCATGTATAGGTGCTGTACAAACTTTCCAGCTGAGATCTCACAGCATGGTGATGCTAAAGAATTATTGATGATTTAAGCAGAAATATATCAATTGTTTGACAGTGTAGTATTTTGAGGAAACTAATTTTTTAATTACATTGAATTATGGCAAGACTAAACAAATAGGCACAGAGCAGTTTTCATCAATTATTTGTAGCACATGATTCTTTATTCTGCAAGTAAAACCATTGTCTCTTACCACATCTAGTACTTTGAATGATTAAGTTCCAACTAAAAAGTCTTAATACCCAGTTCAATAAATTGGTTAAAATTTAACCTGTTGGTACTTTAAATTTAAAATATATACAGTAAACATTGATGAAAAACATCTCTAAAATACTTGTACATACATGGTTATATATGTGCCTCTGTATTTCAGCTATGTTAGTGCAATGGTGCCAGTGAAGACAATGAAGGAGTATGACATGTTACAGGAGGTCACTGTGCTCTTCTCTGAGACGGTACAGAGGTAAGTGATATATTCAGCATTATTTCAGGCAAAATGAAACTCTACTTTCTAATTTTATAACTTACATCTTCTTAGACTCTCCCTTTGAAGGCTTGATTTCCAGTCAGGTGACAGCATTCATATTAGGTGTTCTTGTAGGTACACTGAGATGCCTCACTGGAACTACAAGGCAACTTGTCTTGTATCTTTCACCTTCAAAGCTCCTGTTGACCAGTTAGTTCAAATGCCAAATGAAAAAACAGAAAAAAAATGACAGTTAAAAATCAAGGTTTATCGATAAAGTATAGTAAAACAAACCATATTTATAAATCATTGTATCATCTTCTAGCCTCGTTTACTCTATAGAGTCATGTTCCAATCCATGGTGCTGTTTTTTTTTTCACCTTTTATTTTGCTCTTTAAAATAGTAGATTTCATTTATTTTAAAAAACAAAACAAAAGCAACTCACCTTAATCATTTAACATGATTGGGAACTGTCAGAAAATAACAAACTAGTGGACAGAATCCTTAAGGGCTGTTCCAGGAAAAAAGGTGTTGGGGGGTGGAACGGAACTTGAAAATGGGGGTACCACCAACACAATTTTATCTTTTTTTACCCCCCCAATGTGTCAAAGACCCACCACCACCTTATTTTTATTACAATTTATACCCCCACCAACAGAATTAGAAATACCAATCCGCTATAAATTTGTTGCAGGACACAAGTATTTTACGAACTGAAATGAATTATTTGTCTATCTACATAGTTGATTTTACCATGAAATTGTAATGAAGTGCTTTTTTCTTCATTTTATCATTTTGTGTTTGTACAGAAAAGTTCCGCTATTAAGACCACTTTGAATATTACAAAATCATGCAGATTTCGTAATTTTTCAGTCCCAAAATATTAAATAAAGAACAAAAAGGTCCACTATTTAGACTGATTCACTATAAAGATCAGGTTGGAAGGTGGTCTTTATAGTAAAACTTAACTGTATTTGTTTCATTTCATGTGTTGAATCAAATATCATTCCCATTGGTTACACATGTTTCGGATCAAAGAGTCCTCATATAGGCAGCCAGTTAAAGGCTGCAGGCCCGACTTTTTACAGAGACCTGCATTATGTGAACAGATTGAAAAACATGACCGATTGTACAATTTTGGTATTCATGTCTTTGACTGTACCCCATATTATGTCGCCCTGTTCTTGAATATGTAAATGAATCACGATTACTTAATAAACATTCTATCCACATCTATCTAGTTCCAAATTTTATGGTTATTTGAATGTTGTGAAAAAAGTTATCAAGGTGTAAATCTGATGTCTGCATAATTTGTTTAAAGAAAAAACAAAATTAAAATGTGTTTTGTTTTGTTTAATGCCCGTTTTATCAATAAATGTTATGTACGGGGGTGGGGGTAGGGGTGGGGGGGGACAGTTTACCCAACCATCATTCCTGGATAGTACCAGTACTAAACACCATCCCCTTATTTCAAAGCAAAAGCCTACTTTCTCACAAATTTTACGGCCACATTTTCAACGTCCCACTCGGAACTCCTCGGGTAATTCCGTCCTCTACGTAGTCACCTCGGAAATAATGCAATCGAAACACCTCGGATAATTCACGAATCAACTCTCGGATGTATGTAGGTAGTCGGATAACCTTGGCCACTTTCCAAAATGGGTCTTCTTTTGTGACAGACGTCAAAACAAAGATGGCAGCTCGGATGACAGCTCACTATAGTACGATGCCTGTAAATCTCCACTTTGTGACTGCTTCAAAATTAAATCATTCAAGTTTAATTTACCCGGCACAGCAAAGGCACAGCTGTCAAACGACTCCATTGTTTATGTTTTGTGCGCACTACATTTGAAGCATATTCTTCCGACTTCCGGCGAACAAGAAGATCATGATTTGAGCAAGTATCATTGCAACAGATACATCCGAGGGATGATTGTCCCGAGGACGGAATTACCAGAGGAGTTTCGATTGGGAAATAATGCTGTCGCCGCAATATTGACGAACTATATCCAAAATGGCAATCGTACCTACTCAGCAATCTCCGGCAAGCTTCGGATATAGACATCTCCGAAGCATGATTCGAGTGCATGCATGGTAATAACTGGTATATTACACTTTTACCAAATCCTGTTGGTAATATACATACAGTATCAACTACGTAAAAAATATTCTTCAATGAAGCAATCTGCTCTTCTTTCAAGGAGTGTTGAATCTCCATCATATCTAAAGCGTACTGCATGCACTTTGAAAAGTCAGCCATCTTAGTTTACATAATGCGATGAAAAGTTATTTGCCGGGGCAAATCACCAACTGGTGTATTCCTGCCATAGACATATAAATATTATTTCTTATGTCTATGATTCCTGCAATTACATACTAGGTGAACATTCTCTCACCAGATGGCGTGCTACACAAGTTACACGAACTTGTGTAGCACGCCCTCTGGTGAGAGAATGACGAGGTGAAATATCCGAAGCTTGTCGCAGATCGCCGAGTAGGTACGATTGTCAACGTCCATGTGCCGCGCCATTTTTGGAGGTGCTGATATAAAATAATGTCGTGAAAGTAGCGCGTATTAGTGTTCCTGCACGTTCAGATTCGTCCCCGATAGTTTCATACTCGTCAGTTTTCATACTTACCAGATGTGACTGGCGGGTGTTTTAAGTCACTTTTACCGACAATGTGGTTATAATTAACAATCTGTACCCCCCAGCAACACAATTAGAATTTATTATTTACCCCAACCAACACAATTATAATTGGTAAAATACCCCCATACAACATTTATATTCCAGGAAACACCCCCACCCACCGAATTTTAATTGATTTCCGTTCCATCCCCCTGATGCGTTTTTCCTGGAACAGCCCTAAAACAAAATCTCGCAGTGATTGAAACAACCAAATGCATGATAGTGGTCTGTTTTATCGTTATTTACAACTCCTCTTTTTCTGTTTCCAGAGCCTTGAAACTGGAACTACTGAGTCAGGACATGATAGATGACTATGACCCTGCCCTGATGTTCACCATCCCACGCTTAGCCATTGTCTGGTATGTGGAAACATTCACCTAGTTCCTGTTAGATAATTGAAAACTTGGTTTGTATGTATTCCAAATCATTATGTTGTTTATTTTGCTTCAAGCTTTCATGCACTTTTTAAAGCTTTTTTAGAAAAATGTGCATATAGACATATCTCATACAAACCAACAGTATTGGGTTGGATGAAGAAATCTTGGAACTGTTATTAAAAAAACATCTTTCTAATTATGCATAGTCTCCATTCTAAAAGAATAACCCTTTTACATGAGCCTTTTCTTCATTATTATTTTGAGTATTTTGACTGTTGCCTGTCTTTACTTGAACAGTATTCATTCATGCTGAAGCTTTCACACCAGTATATGACAGGATGTTTCTGTTGCAGTGGTTTGTTGATCTACCCTGAGGGACCCCTGAACCCTGACATGGAGCCAACCAACATCTCTGAGATGTATCGACCCTTCCAGACCCTTCTCATTAGAATCAGGTACAGATGCTAGTCTTCGGAGCATCTAAACACCCTCTGATGCTTATACTGTCAGTCTGTTGTTGACATCGCATCACAGGTTTATTTAATATTTGTGTCAAGTTTGATAGTAAAAGAATTACATTACAACTAATATCTATCTCTTGCATGTACTTCAGAGCACCATACATGATTTAATAGATATTTAAGCACAATTTACTTTGCACACAATATATAAATTAATGTTAATTGAACCGGAATGAAAATACTTTTTCTTTGGCTTCATTTTACCCTATTTGTTCCTATTTGAAATGTTATTCCTACTTTTTTTAAGCAAGACATAAATCATGTTACTTTAAAAAAAAAACAGCATTCAAGCAACTGTTTGTAAATGCAGGTCTTTTATTAATATGCATGAAAAGTTATTATTTATGAGCTTGGGAGAATAGTGTTCTGAATCATGTGAGACTTGTGCTACACCCTCTAGGGTTCTTATTTGGGTGTTGGGGTGTGTATTTGCTTTCCAGTTTAATTTCTTTTGAATTATCTATTCATATTGTAAAAGTAAAAGAACTCTGCACCAGAATAATTTTTGTAGAATTTTTTTTTCCATTCTTTTTAAAAAAAAATTCAGAAAAATATTTGTAGAAGATTTGATAAAATGCTCTTTCCTAATTTGTTTTTTATTTTAGCATATGTCCTTAAGAATAAACTGGGTGCAGTTTTACAAATCAGCCATTCATCATTTCAACAGCTCCATATGAAACCAACCATGTATGTTATTTAACCCACTTGGCGACTATGTTAACAGTGCAGTACATATTACAGGGAGCTGCTGTACACGCTGAGCTCTAGTGAGCTGGTGCTGCTGGAGAGATCACTATGTAGCTCTGAGGAGCCAGAGATGGCGGGGCAGCAGACTGCTGGGTCAGGGTCTGACGAGGGACAGCAACAGGTCGACCAGGGCTTTCATGAGAATGGGGATGGATTACCAGTGGCTGAAAACCTGAGTCCCATGAGTACTGGGACTGGCAGCCCTGAGACACCTGTCAACTCAGTCCTAGGGCTGCTGGATCTAGACACTGTGTCACCCTCTTCCACTATCGTAGAGGGAAACTTCAGCTTCAGCCCACCAGATCTCCAGAGGACCAGCTCCGAGGAGCTGATCACAAACCTT
This sequence comes from Sinonovacula constricta, assembly GCA_007844125.1. NCBI lineage: Eukaryota > Metazoa > Mollusca > Bivalvia > Cardiida > Solecurtidae > Sinonovacula > Sinonovacula constricta. The sequence goes on along the minus strand of CM017569.1, from coordinate 1,535,527 downwards.
AACAAGTCTGAAAGTCAAGACTCCGGCCTACATAGTGAGAATGTGAGCACTTCAGACACTGTAACTGTAGATTGTGTCCAAGGCGTGTCTCAAGACATAGAGGGTGCTGCAACACTTCTGGTAGTTTGCAGTGAGACACCAGGTGTATTAGGGTCACCCAAAGATATAAACATTACTGACAGTGCTGGTCCTGTGAAGAGTTGTGAATGTTCACTAAATAGAGATAGTGTTTCTAGTGTTTCAAGCATGCAAGAGGGGAATAGTGATAAAACCAATGTGAATGAATGTGACAATGTTCAGTCTGTCAATTGTAATCTTGTCTCACCCGGACAAAGTCCAGACAATCTTTGTGAGGCTGGGCATAGAACTGGATGTGAGGAAAGTAGTGACAGTTGGCAGTTATGTTGTAGTATAGTGAATGAGGTTGTGGAAATGGTACTGGATCGTCACAGGGGTCGGCAGCTGGCAGATGTTCACTGTTGTGATTCTGTGTCTGATTGTGATACACACTGTGATTCCCAGCCATCAGAGGGGGATGGGGTGGGGGATGGGCTAGTGGAGGGCGTGGTGAATCGTGAGGATCCCTTGACCCGCCAGTATAGCTGGCAGTATAATGTTCAGTTTGCCCTGCCTCACATCTCCTTGGCAGACCCTGAGATTGATCCAGAACGTGCCTCGTCCAGTTCCTTTTCAAGTAACAGTACAATATCAGACAATAACCAACCCTGTGACAGCATGACTGAGTTTGTTATTGAGACCTTGGCTGCCATGGGGAGAGACACCACTTCGACTGTAACCACTTCCACCGACTGTGATAGCACACGCAGCTCATACTCACCCAGTACATCAGATACTGATGGTAGAGCGGCTTCAAGCAGATCTGCTGCTTCATCCAATCACCAAACTGCCTCAATACCAAAGACTCATTCTACCAATAGAAATTCAGCCCATCCTCGAAGTGCCCAAAGATCTCGTTCTAACGTGCCTTCCAATATGGTAGATTATTTGAACAATGCCATAGCGAGTGGGTCAAACTCTGATACAAAGGCAAGGTTGGATGCCCACCCAGAGGCAAGGGGTCGGCAGGACAACTGTGACAGTTTGGAGCACATCCACTGTAAGACAGGCTCCCAGAGGGGCGGGGAGTCCCAGACACAGGAGGACATGACCACCCAGCATGGGAAGAACAATCTCGATAGCTGTGGCTCCTCCCACTCTAGTTGTCCTAGCAATGCTAGCTGTACCAGCAGTTGTTCTTGTGATAAGGACTGGTGAGCTATCTTTTTCAATATATGACATTTAGCATTCTGCTTTATTTTGTATTAATCTTTAATTTACAATAATAGGTTAAAACTACAAAACTTATAAAGGGTTCTAAACTTATTGTTGTGGGTAATTGGATGCAAATAATGCAAGTTCCGGTCAAACATCTTCATACAGAAGCTGATAAGTCTTTAACTGCAGCAGAATTGGTTGTCTAGGCCTGATAAGGTGGAGCTTATTAGGTTGTTTCCACGTACAGGTCTTTATGTACTAGTTGTCAAAACCCTAGTGTAATACTGTATCAAACAAATATCAATAGAAATTGCATCATTTTAGAAAAGCAATTTGATATGTTTTGACAACAGCTCTCTATATACAATTCCCCTGTATAAATGTAGCACAGTTCTGCTGTATGACACAGTTGTAATGTTGTTCCAGCAGCTGTACTGAGAGTGAGACAAGTTCATGTAACTCCGATGGGAACGATGATGAGGAGGTAGCCCTGGCTATACAGGCTGCAGAAATGGCATCACGAAGTGAGGCTCGGTCTAGGTTCCGCAGCAGTAATGACCTCATCCACAGACTGTTTGTCTGCATTGCAGGTTTGTACACTCTTTAAAACTTTACTTTAACATGTCCTTGAAACTCGAGAGATATTTTATTTGCCTTGTTAGTTTCCACTGTACCATTTTAGTCATACTTTAAGCTCACCTGAGCACAACAGCTTTTCTGATAATGTTTCATCCGTTGTCCGTCGTCCGTCATGCGGCATCAACATTTTAGCTTGTGAACAAGCTAGAGGCCACAGTTTTATCCAGTCTTTACAAACTTGGTCTTGGATGAGTTCATTTTGGGATCCCCTGGGGTCAAAAAGTAGGTCACTAGATCAAATTTCAGGAAAGACTTGTGTTCACACTTGAGACCACGTTTATAGCCCAATCTTCTCCAAGCCTGCATGCAATCTTGGATGAGTTCATAACTATATATATGTCAATAAGTAGGCCACAAGGTCTAATTTTACAAACAGCTTGTGAACACATCAGAGTATATATTAATGGGTCACGTAGAGTCAAAAAGTAGGTCACTAGGTCACATTTTAGAAAAACTTTGTGAAAACAGTAAGAGGCCATGTTGATGGCCCCATTTACTAAACTTGGCCAGAATGTTTGCCAGGATGAAATCTTACATATGTTTTGAGGTGGGTCATGTGGATTCAGTAGGTTACTAGGTAAAATTCTAGAAAATGTTATCAACCAAGTGGCCACACTAATGGTCCAATCTTCACCAAAGATTTCTAAAGTAAATAACTCTTAATAACTTGACGCCAGATATAACCCTAAAAAAGCCTGTGTCCTCAGGTGAGCGATTAAGGGCCATCTTGTTTCATTTTAGAACATATTTTAAGAAAAGCATTTTAAAAAAGTAATATTACTAACAAATTTACAATTTCCGGCATATGTGTGGCTTCAGCTGGCTTTGAGAACAGAAATATTTTGTTCTACCCTATTATGGGGGTAGTTTAAGCTTCAAGATTAATGTCTAATGTATGTCCTCTTTTGCTTTAGTAGTTAAGTATGATCTTAACTCATTGTACCCTAATGACGCATTAAAGCGGCACGAAAAACAGCCTCCTCATGCCGGGAGACGACTTATCGCGTCGCATTTTACCTGTGTCTGGCGCCGAGCGCCGCGTTAAGGCGGCCCTGAAAATGTCTCGGCTACTGACGAGCGCCGCGTTAATGCGTCCATCATATTTGCTGGTTAAAACTCATGTTTTCAATCACTTTCGAGTCTCGGCCAATCAAGTACATCACAGTATCGTAAATGCTAATGTCATCGTAATCTAAATCTATCGGCTTAAATCCTTTTTTGTTTTTTCATTTATTGTATCGAGCAACAGAAAAATCGGCGACATTTTCTCTGATTGAAGTGATTCACATCTAATTTGAAACATTTCTCGGCTGAAATACGATCGTAAAAGCAATTTTCAAATGATTAATTTATACTTCGATCTCAGCCAATCAGAAACCTTGTTATATAATATATTGGAATTTTATGTAACCCAGATGTAAACACAATGAATTAATTATGTCGAGACAAAGAAAAACGGCGATGTGTCTTACTGTTAGCTTTAAAATTCCTACTTATACGCATATGTATCGGCGGATATGTGGAATTACCTATGTCAGATCCAATAATTATATGATAATTGCAGATATCAATAGATAAAAGACACAATCCAACTCTTGGAAATCGCCGAAGTTTTCTATCAAATATGAAGTTTAAGAGTGTTATTTTCTCAAACTACCGGTAAATCGCAACTTTAAATCAAAGATGGCCGACTGTTTTAAAGTTACTCATTATATAAAATATTATATAAAGCAGTGTTATTTACGTTATAAACATGAAAAAAACTTGATGAGGTCAATATTCTTCACTTTAATAATTTGAATTGTGTTAATTTTGATATTGTCAATCTTACATGTTCTTCAGATTTCACTCTTTTTTGAAGTATTTCTTCTCATATCGTGTTAAAAATTACATGGTTTGTAAAGCACTTTCTGTGCTTCAAGTATGTGAAAATATCCCTTTAGAGTACTTCCAAAATGACATGTTTATTGTGTTGTGTATACACCCACCCCCAATATCTTCCACTGACCGGTAATCCACATCAGATGTGTCTCGGCATGAGGGGCAGATAAGACCCCCACCAGGTGTAGGGCATAACTGGAGAAATGCCTCTAGGGTACAACTGGTCAATTAGCTGTAGGGCACAATGAGTTAATCAAACTGCTTCAGAATACTAATAATTTCCACAGCACTATAGTTTGTCAGTCTCTGTTTGCCCTGCAGGCGTGGCTGACCAGCTGCAAACAAACTATGCCAGTGATCTGCGCCACATCCTCAAGTGTGTTTTTGAGCTTAACTCTACCAACCTGCCTGACCCTGACCCAGAAATCGAGGTTGGGGAGCTGGCAGAAGTTGTGAATGGCCCATCAGACGTGGGCTCTGGTGGGAATGTTGAGGATAGGGCATCAACCAACACAATGCCCAGCCCCGCCCAAACTGGGCATACAGGACACACAGGGAATACAGTGCACCCAAACAACGCTGGTCATCACAGACGGCGTCAACCTCACACATCTAGATCCATACTGAACGGTGTGTTTGGTTGCTTTGTCTTAAATATCCCCAAACAACAATTTCAAACTTGGTAGCCATGGCAAAGATTTTCTAACTTAATAATCACAAATATTTACTCTAATTTTGCTCTTGGCCTATTTGGTTGAATTTTTTTCAAATGAGAAAAGTTTCAAGCTTGCTTGTAGCGAGTTGTTGTTTTGTTTAGCTAGCATTGTTGGCCTTATAAAAAAGATGATCACAAGTACAATTAGTAATGATGTCACTGATAGGGCATGATGATGATGATGATTATGATGATGATGATGATGATGATTATGACGATTGTGATGATGATGATGATTATGATGATTATGATGATGATGATGATGACAGTGGTTACAGTGATTGTGACAAATATTATGGTAATGATAATGATGTTGATATAAAGATGAGAATGATGTTTATGGTGAGGATATTGACACGTGTTGTTACAGAGCCTCCAGAGTGGGTACCAGATGAAGAAGTTGAACGGTGTACAGCCTGCAAGACCCCCTTTACCTTTGTGAGACGCAGACATCATTGTAGAAACTGTGGAAAGGTTGGCTGGATTATAATTATTCTACCTGATTATTAGTACATTAAGTATATTAAAGGGAACTGTATTATTAGAATCTAGATTTATTGAACTTGAAATAATAAAATTAAGTAATCTGAAAATTTTGTTATAACTGGTCAGTGTCACATTCACTTGAGGCAGATTAGTGTTGCCTTTATTGCGATATCATTACCCTATATATCATGTCATGTGACCTTATTCTGACACTGACTTTAGCAGGTGTCAAACTTACAAGCTGAACCTTTGCTGAGGAAGCTTGATAACAGATATTGATTTGACTTCCTGCATCATTATCACTCTATGTCCTCAGACACATGTGTCTCCTTTTATGTTGACAGATCTTCTGTGGGAAGTGTTCATCAACAACAGTCCCCCTGCCCCAGTATGGCCACCAGAAGCCTGTTCGGGTGTGTCACCGGTGCTTCCTGTTCCAGGTATCCCACTTCACGATTGGTGAATGACGCCAGCACGCAGGAACTTGAGCTTGATGTAGCAGATATGCACTCACTTGCCAAGTTCTTCAATATAGCATATATTTATATATATGTGAATAGTACCTGCAGTTTAAGAAATGTGTGTATCTAAAGACTCAGAATCATGGAGAGCAGATCCTGATTATGCAGCATTTACTGGGAGCTGGCTGATCTGGATCTGCACTATTAGCCTAGAGCAGATATATCCTCTGTTAGTGGACCCCCAAAACATACTCATCATAATTCTAAACAAACTGTTATTACCTTTTTATGGCAATCAGAAAATATCAATGCTGTATAATTCCCTTTGATAAAAAGTATTCTTGGTATACTAGGAGTTTAAACCAAGTAAACCAAATTTTTGGGCAATTATGAGGGTTGTTTGGAAAGTTAGCAGAATTGTTTTTCTTTTAATAAATTAAGTTATGTCTGTAATTATATGTAAAAGTACACCCAACTGTCCTTAATGTACTTTTTAACAAGAATTAAAAAAGACAATGTTGAAAAAAAGGTTTTTGGTTCAAGTGAAGAATAGAAAAGTAACTTATTTTTTCCGATTTGCTTTATGTTCTAATGGCTACAGCACCTGATATTGGGACATCATGATATCAATTCATCTAAAAATACTTATATTACTTTTGAATAAAATTTATAGCATTTCAAAAACAGTCTGACAAAGTGTGTATTTAAATTTGTGACAGTGTTAACAATTGATGCTGTAGTGTGTGGAGGAATTCTTTGTTGCACGCAATAACTCACTGGCAGAAAACACTGAAAATGATTGAATACACTAAAAGGGATGAATTATTGGTAAAAAATAAAGCCCAGCCACTGTGTACAAGTGATGCTCACAATTTAAGAACAGCAATTGGGATTCTCCTAAGTGTTGACCATGCACAAAAAATGCAGAAAGAGAACAACAGTATCTGTCATTTTGTATAAAGATAATGCCCCGGACGTGAGCAAACTCTATGCATCTTGAGATAAATCATGCGGTTTTTGCTTCATTGGCCTTTTACATCAGGCCTGACTTGACTCTCATGGACTTCTTGTCAAGTTTTCCAAGAAATAATTTGTGAGTTAACTAAAATTCATTTTTGTTTTGCTTACCTAACTAAAAAGTTTTATCATATCATTTAGTAAGGTAACATGCAATCACTACAAAAGTGTGTGAATTTTGCTGTTGAATAATTGCTTAGGCCATGGTTTTTGGCACAAGTTGGTTGATGTTGATGTGCCTTAAATACTCTTTATGTAGTTCCACTGAAGCGTTTTTGTTAAAGTTAATTTTGTAGCTGTATCTGACTGGTTTTCCTACGATGTGTTGAATCAATTTTCAAAGTTATGTGAATCTATTTTTCTACATTTTACCTTAATTATAATCAATCCTAAAAAACAATTGTGCAAACTTTCGGGACAACCCTCATATCAGACTAAATCCAAGGCATTGTCACTTAACCAGCCACAGTCTCTAGGAAGCAGAATTATAAACGGTTTGTTGCATTGATTTAGGTAGAGTTGCCTACCTTAGTGCAGAAGCCAGGAGATAATTAATTGCTCAAAGAGAATCATGTACACAAAATAACTACATTCTCACATTGTAATGCCTGACATGTATAAGAATCTTTTAATTTACTGAATATTTAAGTAATATTCATTAGTGCTATGACTTCACTTTTATAGCCATATTAATACCACAACCATGTTGAATTGAATGAGAGTCAATGAGTGTGCAAACAATATCTGTAAATAAAATAGTTGACATGGGAACAGTTAATGCTGTTCTTTCCATTCTAAAAATGCATTCTGTATTGTAGCTGGTTATAAGATCAAGGCATCGAAATGTGAAGGCTGCATATCAAACTAGGGATAGTGATGTTTAGCCTTATTGACTGAGAACTCAATAAAACATTTGTTCTGAGGATGAGATCAAATAGAAAAGTGTATGCATATCTAAATTTGGTTGTAACTGTTGTCAATATAAATAATCATTCAGATTGTAATTGTTGTAATAAAATTTGTATGGCATGACCATAAGATGTCCTTCATCATTCTGTTTTGATCATAGTTGAAACTACTGAACATATCACACATCAACAGCTCACACAACACAATTTGTATATTTAAATACTTGTAATGCATATTGTTAATATAAGTAGTAACAGAACAGTATTGATTACAATATGGCTGCAGGTGCACTAATATATTTTAATCCAGTCCAGTGTACAGGACCAATTATCAATTATTATAATCAATTAACATTGATAGCTAAATATGATATTTTAATTCAACATAATGTCCCACACAAAATGATGCTTGAATTCTCAGTATCTTTTTCCAGTCAATGTTTTTTTTTTCAAATCGGGCCAACTTAGGAACAAAAGTTTGTTTTCCGAAAGCAAAATATTCCTTAATGAATACATTTTACACATATAAAGGGAAGCTTTGCCAAGTGCTGATGGTGGGCCTAGGCCTAAATAAAGACTGTCAGGCCTCAGTCCCTCAGGGCTGTTACTTTGCCATTTATCGGTGCTCTGCCAAGCTCCCCTGTGTATTATTTATTAATATATTATAGTTATTAATGATAGTAAGACTGCATGGAATATAACGGTGTCACTAATATGCATGGCCAGACATAGTTTTCTTCCCCTGGTAATTGTCTGTTCTGACTGGACTGTTAATGTTATGCTGTAAAACATTTTGTTATTGTTCTTTGATAAACATCAACAAGTTCCACACAAAAAAATCTGCAAGCCTTTCATACTTTTTGCCCTGTAGAACTTTTGATATATAGGCTGCCTATGTATTGAGTTAAGTGAGCTTCAATTTGTGTATATTAATTGTGATCATTAGTATATACAATATAATTTAGGTTTTGCAGCAGTGTCATTTGTAAGCCTGAGTAGCATTAAAACTAATTTTGCCTTGGACAACTCCTTACTTGTTTTGAAAGAACAAAAAAAGATGACAGAAAAGAGTTGATTTCTTGAGAATTCCACAATGGATTTATCTTTTTCTGGGCTCTTGATTTTGTTCTACTATTCATAAAAAAGGTGCTGCACATAATGTTACATAATTATTTTAACTTCCAAGCAAATTAAAATAAATGATATTTTAAAGCAGTTTTTAGTTATTTGAGGAACCTTAATGAACATGTTGGATGACAAAAAAGGTGCTCATTATTTCATCCGATGTTTTTTTTAAAATTTTTCATTTAATGAAAGTGTTAATTTAGAAGTTGTTGACATCTTATTTAAATAATAAATTCCACACCATGTTACATTTTCTAATCTCCAGTAAAGAACTGAAATTAATTAGTTACTTACTTGATTATTTCCTAATTAAGGATAATTGGTAAATTATTTTTGTAGCAAGTTATAGCCTCTAAAGTTAGAACAGATTGTTGGCAAAAGTGTGTACATCTATGTTTAGGTATCTAATGATGTTGCCATATTGTTTGTTATTGGAATCATTTCAATCATAGTATGTCTTTTGCCAGTATTGAAAAAAATAACAAGGTTAAAGGTTTTTATTCATACAAAGTAAACTGCATCAGTATCACATGCACACAGTTACTTTCTCAATTTTTATTTGACCATTGCTTTAGTTTTATTCTGTATATCTGGTATAGTTTTATCCTGTGTTATCTGGTTTATACTGTTATACCATGTCTAGTTTTATTATGTTTAATAAAATATTTTATTGTATTCACCACATCACCATTGCTCATTTGTAGTCAAAGTTTGTTTAATTGTTGTTTTTAATTTTTCATTATGTTTAATAAAAAAACCCTGAGATTTTATGAACCTGCCATATTGAATATGGTTGTGTAAGAGTCTATACGCCACTGCAGGGCTGTACCATACTAGAGGTCATGTTTTATTTTATCTTTGTAAGATAATGTTGCAAACATTTTTATTTTTTAGTGTTTTATGTATTATTTAATTTGAATAAGCTTCTGAGTTACAATTAAGCTTGCAATATGTAGCTTGTTTAATAGTTTTATGCTAGTATTTAATATTAGAACACTATTTATGTCATTTTTGTTGGAATAATTGGTCAACCAACTTCAAAGGCCAATTAAAAAAATTAACATGTACTTTATGAGTTAAAATATTATGTTGTTATTATCCTTAACAAGTGAGGTATTTCTGTTTTTTATATGTACTAACTTAATTTTGTGTATACTTAATAGCTTTCATTGGGTTTGTATTTGCTAAGTTATAATCTTCACAGTTATATATTAACTCATGGCAACTGACGGTGGTAACTGTTGATATAAGTTTTTATAAAATATAAAAAAATCAAACTCAATTTTAGCCTATTCATCACAACTTGGATCAGACCACTGAGAACTGTCAGACCTGGGTCTGCACTATTTGCTGCTGACTGCTGAGTCTAGCAATATATATTGGGCAGCAAGATATATTGGACCATTGACTTGAAGATAAAAACCTACAATTCAGGGCACGAGTTATAAGCAACCTGTTGTTTAACAGGCTAATCTAATTTTAGCTCCTTTCAAAAAAAAACAACAAAAAGTGGCACTGTTGCCTTGACCCTCTTTGTCAAAAGGTCTTAAGGTTTATTTCTTGAAAACTGACACAGACATCAATTTCAAACTTGGAATATTTGTTCACTGTCACAAGAGGAAGTAATTTATTTCATTAGAGTTGTGCCCCTTTATTACTTTTCATTTTACTACCAGCACAGAGAAAAGCATGCATATCTACAGACAGCTCTTGTTTTCAGGGTGGTGAAGCCTACAGTATATATTTCTATTAGTATTGCAAGTGGTATCATTTGCAATATGTTGGTATTTTATTATATTTAGTATATGTCTTTTTAACCAAAAGAACATTTGGTAATATGCAATAAAGCTTTTGGTTGTTTGTGACTTAAAATGGATATTGAGGACATATTGATATACATCTACACATTATATCCTTACAGTTTACATGTTTATAGTATAAATATTTAAATATATCATTTATAATGGCTTTACTCACTTTTTCTCTTTGCATCTGCACTGTTAAAGATCTACTTAAAAAGGATCATGTTGTTTATAGCAATTATATTGCTTTTTCTGATGATGGTTTTAATTAGAACTTCTTACCAAGCCAGTTAGATCTGAGGCCACACTTTCTGCATGGTCAGAGGATATCAAAAAGGTTTACAGCTGTCTAAATATTGTGTAATGCTGTTTTTAATCTAGCTCATCCTTTTAAAGTTTGGTCCAAGTGATTTGTTTTAATCTTCCATTACAGTAAAATATGTTTCAGAATTGATGAATATTCATAATAGTAACTAAAATAAATGCAGATGTTTGTATGCCTCACAGTATAACAAACACAATTGTTGCTTATTGTTTTAATTACCATTTAAATGCATATGCTATGTAGAATGTATGGTTGCATATTTAACACAGCTTGATACATTTTTGTGTTTTATGTTTTGTATTTTGTACAACATCTCGCACATAATAAATACCTTGTTAGTTAATTGCCTTTTTGCCATCTCTGGCAAAAGTATGCTTGGCTGTTAGCAGCCAGTTCTGTTAATGCTGTATGCCTTAATGCATTTCTTTACTGTACATGTGTGTTTGACTCTTCATAAAAGTATATTGGAGTTGGCATACATTAAAATCAAATAAACAGAAATACGATATATATAATTTACTTGTCTTTCTACCTTTCTGCCCATTTGTAAAACTGAAGTTTAGGTAGATTTTAAACTTCCTTTTTTGCCAAGTTTTCATAACAGTTTACAGAAGGAACTTCCTTTTTTGCCAAGTTTTCATAGCAGTTTACAGAAGGATTGGTAGGAAAATGGAAATTTTAAATTATTAAATTGACTTGGACACAGTTTGTCCTATTCATAATGAACGATTAAACTATTACCTCTGTTCACTTGATTGTATCTGAATATGTTCTCCTTCAAAAGGTTAGGAGAAGTAAAAGCAGCACAACAGTTTTTAAATATTTTTAGCTATTTGAAGAAGAAAAATCTGGTAAAGTTTTGAACATGGATGTGGTAATTAGCATAAACAAGACAATGTGATGCATTGATTTGGATACATGTGAAATGTGGTTTGTGTGGCTCGGTATCATGTACAATGAGCATTGACTGGACCACTAACTTGTTCATGTTTTATCTAGCACTTCCACCACCAACATAATTTTGTTAATAATTTATGATTAAACTTCAGTTTCTATCAAATTTACACCTGTGAGACATATGGATACTTACAATGTCAGTATTAAGTTTTCTGCATGCATGCATGGATGGAATAAAATCAGACAACTCAGATTAAAGAGTTTGTAGGTACTTTAATGGACACAGCATTTACACAGGCTTACTAAAAGCTTGAAACATACATGGTTTTTATAACATTGACTACACAAACAATAGTACAGAGAAATTTAGAGCAGAATTGATACAAAGCACTGAAGCTATAAACCTGCAGGCTGCTGGCTAGACATTGCTCAACCCCAAATCATTAGATGCAGGTTGATGGGGGGAAATGTACTTTATATCAATTCTTGTAAAGCTTTAGATATCTTGTACAGGAAACATGAAAGAGAACATTAGCACATGGCCAAATGCAGAGACTAATGGACCATGTAGAAAAGTACCGTTTCTACAGACAGTCCTCTGGTTATAATACCTATGCTTGAGCCTGAGACAACACTTGTTTATCTGATTGGTCCAACTCAAAATCAAAACTAAATTCGACCAATCAGATGCTTGAGAAATGTTCCAGACTAAGGAAAAGTTTTTTGTAACAGCTCTTTTTCTTGTCCTGGTTATTTAGATTCTATCTAAGATGCACAAAGGTCTGGATCTACACCGACAATGAACTTCACAACAGGATCCTTAGGAGTATAGTGTATTATAACTCGTGTTTGAGACAAAGCAAGACATAGTAGACTGTGTATTGTTGTTCAGACAAATGATAGATAGTGGGACTTGCAAAACAAAATTAATAATAATCTATACAGAAAACATAATTCACTAATACAGCATTATCTAGGTAAGCAAATGGCTAATGGCTTATTATGACAGAAAAATCAAAATCACAAAAAAGGCAAACATAGTAGTGAAATTACTTGCAAATTAAAATATATTGCATAAATTTGGATATGACCATAAGCTACAACTGAATTCAGCAACTTGACAACTGCTTTATAAACTAAAGAGTTGTCCTTTTCTCCATAGGCCAAATCCTTCTTTATTAACAGCTTAGTTTCAAAGATCACAAACAAAAAACACATAAAATCATGAACACAGTCGTGACACCGATCCCTATTAGCCAAATACAAGTACCAGACAAAAACAACTGCTTTGAATCATTCTTGATATACCAGGCAGCTCAATGTTCCCGTGTTAAATGGGCAACAAGAGGGAAAGCCTCTTATATAGCCTTAATTTCCAAAGTATCAGGTAGGTGATAATAAATTAATTGATGCATCTTCAGAATTTCACAATAGAATTTTGACATCAAAATGAGCAAAGTTACAATGACTTGGCAGTGCTATTAACTGCTGCTGTAGAAAGCTAGCTCTAGGCCTGCTGAGCACAAACTGAACAAGTTTAGGCGTAAACAGTAGACTCCAAGATGTGTGCTATTTGCTCAAGCAGGCTGATCTGGATCTACACAATGTGCTGAAACTTGTTCAATTCATGCTATGCAGTCTTGATTAAACAAGAGAGCTTCACATGTTGGCCTTTAGGTTTGATACAATGAAGGAAGACAACTGAAATGAAAATAATTAGATGAAAATAAAACTTTGTATAATAATTAGACATATATAATCTATACATTTATATGTATTCTATGTGATTAGGATTTGTAATTGTTGCTTACTGCATTTGCAATGGCACTGAAGAAAGAAAAGTAAATTATACAGTTATACATCATATATATATAGACTAGACCTAACTTATAGCAGCATTTACATTCTAACAGTATAGATAACTGTATACCATACCGTATATCATTGTATATTATCTTTAATGATTAATACAGTATCATGGTACGAGTTTATTATATGTGATATCTTAATACATGGATATATTCAAATACATTGGTAGATCTATTTATGCCATACAATGTACATGTTGATTGATTTCCATATAGAACTTTATAAAATTATTTTCAAAGTTTACAGTTAACCAAATGTCCAGTAGTAGACAATGTACATATACTTGCAGCTTTCTGTTCTACCTCTTACTTAAACATACACACAACATATTTCTCCTGTTCCCCCATCAAGTGAATACAGTAACATGTCCTCAATAATATCCCATGAAAGAGGTTTAGGGAAGAAAAATGTACCAATGTATGCATCGAAACAAAAACAGCGAACAGAAAACAAAATGCTCATCCCTAGAAAATAATTAGAACGAAAGATGGGATGTCATGAGTGTGACTGATGGAAAAGAAAATGGCTCGTTACACATCATGTGACAATATGACCAGCTGCAGCAGATACAACAGCACATCTCTAATTCTATAATAACTGTTAGAAGCTGCAAAGACAACAAACTCTATAGACAGCGGTGGAGGTAGGACACAAAACAACCTGACCACACCCTTCCAAAGAGATGTAGGAACTTGGCAAATTTATCAACTCGACAAACTCCTAACCCTCTTGCTGAAGAGATTTATAATGTTATTTTGCAAGCCACAACAATACCATCGTTCTACCATTTCCATTACTTTAAGCTCATACACATTTGTGCAATGCCACACCCCTAGCAACAAGCCACACCTATAAGCCCCCACCCTGACCCAGTAATTTATAGATGCAATTACATACACAGGCGATATAGCAGCTTCATGAGTACACATCAGAATGAACCAGGAAAAATATCAACATAAGCAACCAGCTGATCACATGCATACTAACATAAAACTCTGAAACAATTGTTTCTTCCAGCAGAACAGCTATTGTGGCATCTCCCAAATGTTTGTTATAGAATGACATCGTATCACAATACATTAAATGCAAAGAAACTGCTGTACTCAGACTTATAGGAAAATAAGGCCAAGTCAGTAATTGACTTTAGAAGGCATACACAGATTGAATTACATTACAACATTGTCATTACACCAGAATTACATATGTATAAGTACAACACTTAATTAGAGTTATGTTAAATTTTCTGTCAAAAGCACTATGTTTTTTTATTTTAAAGAAAATATCTCAGTTACACCAAGAGTAGACCACACATAATGTGGAAGAGAGTCAATTTCTGACTATCACTCCATCCCTTACATACATAAAATGTAAAATGCATTGATACACAATCATGATATATCCATTTGTTCGCTAAAACAAAACAAACATAAGAAACATAAAAACATCCTTATAGTAATAATAATAAAAAGTGACTATGTAGAAAACATCAAATATGTACAGTTATGACTAAAAATTATAACAAGAGTGATTAAAAATCAGCAAGAATACAAATAGTTAAAAGTTACAGAATTTCTTTCCCAATTACCAACATTGACACAGTTACTGCCCTTGAATCCTTGGTTAAACAACCCTAGTACTTGATATAAAATATCCAGCTAGATCCAAGTCTGGTTTATATTGCGAAGCTACCATGCAAGTTAAACCGTTTGCACCATTTCCTACATGGTAATAATGATATCTACAGCAAATATTAGCATGCTGGCTAGAAAATTGAGCCAACCAATGGCAAGCCGAATGATTCCAGACCAGATTGAATATGGGATCAGTGAATGTAGGTTTAGACATAAGAAAGAGCAAAATATGACAAATGTTTACATTCTGGTCAGGAGTGAAATAAACTAAACATTTTTGTGTTGTTATAGCAATGTAATCAAGTTCCCACTAAGTAAAAAAAAAAGGTCTAAAATTGAAAAATGATCATACATTTTCGACCTATTATATTTTGTAAAGGATTCAATAAATCAATGCTGAGAAATGTGTCTGTATAATTTGTTTGCTAAAATAAGTAGTGGAGTCCTGAGACGGAAAGAAGTGTCTGGATGGACTAAGCAGCGATTGGCAGCATGACAGCAACAAGTAGGTCAATAGATGGGCACTCTCCTCCCATTTCAAATAGTTAAACTTTCACTATCTGGTCTCATGTCCACTGTGTCCTCACAAGGAAATCCATGTAACTAATTTATTAAAGATGACTTGCAGCAAACTTGCATAAAGTCATTGCTTAAAGTCTTCTAGGAGCTCAGATTGCACTTTCCTTATTGTCCTTGTGCTTTTTTGTTTTGGAGAATGATGGCATTCGGAACTTCTTCTTCTTCTTCTTATCCTTGGTTGGGGAAGCGTGCTCCTTGGTTGGTGAACTCTGTAAGAACACAATTACATGCAGGTATTAGTGTCTTATTACCGCTTACCTGTCTCAACAATTCTAATCTTAACCTGTACTGTAAGCATGGCCAATTCTAATCTAAACCTGTACTGTAAGCATGGCCAATTCTAAACTTAACCTGTACTGTAAGCATGGCCAATTCTAATCTAAACCTGTACTGTAAGCATGGCCAATTCTAAACTTAACCTGTACTGTAAGCATGGCCAATTCTAATCTAAACCTGTACTGTAAGCATGGCCAATTCTAAACTTAACCTGTACTGTAAGCATGGCCAATTCTAATCTAAACCTGTACTGTAAGCATGGCTATCTCATACTGACCAGGCTAAGTGTTAAAATCACATCTTGTCGCAGATTTCATTTTATTGAATAATATGCAATCTTTGCAAAAAGGTTGCCTTAGAACACAAATGACTCATTTGATGACAGTTTAACAATGCCACTGACAGGTCAGGAGTCAACTCTGACAATAATTAAACTATAACAATAATTGTCAAATGTATGGTAACTATAACAATAATTGTCAAATGTACGGTAACTATAACAATAATTGTCAAATGTACGGTAACTATAACAATAATTGTCAAATGTATGGTAACTATAACAATAATTGTCAAATGTACGGTAACTATAACAATAATTGTCAAATGTACGGTAACTATAACAATAATTGTCAAATGTATGGTAACTATAACAATAATTGTCAAATGTACGGTAACTATAACAATAATTGTCAAATGTATGGTAATTAATTATAAACTGTTAAAACACAACTTTGTGTAGTTTTGTTGATGGTGTTGAGCAGTTAGGTTATGAATATCAAGAAATAGATAAACAACTATAGTATGCTTAAATATGAAAAAAAAATCAGAAATATTTGTTCCTTCACCTTTTCATTCAAATATCATTTTGATCCACTTAACAACCACATTCAAGATCTACACAGTTCTATTCATCAAGGGATTCAAAACTGTTAAAAGCTTCTAATCATATAAAACCAATGACCAAAAGCCAGAATTACATGTTCTCTATCCAGGTATAAAATGAAGAGATGATAAACCCAATAAACAAATAATTTCTCCATTTGCCAAAGCTGCCCAAGGTTGACAAGAACCATGTGCCAATGACTATCCATGGTCCTGTTAGTTAGGCTTCTCTGGCTTCACTTAGCTTATTACAGGTTGTGTGAAGATTGATTTAGTATAACAATAAATACTGATGAAAGTGGTCCAGTGTTTAAGGCTGTAATAGTGAGAGAAGGACTTCCATACCTCCTTGCTGCTCCTCTCCTCCAGGGTCTCGCCACCACTTGCACTGTCTGTTGACCGTAGGGTGTCCGACTTGGCTGGGGACCTCATCTGATCATCGTCACCATTCATCGCTTTCTCTGAAACACACAACATACAAAGTCCAAATCCAATCACAACATACTCCCCAAACATACAGCACTAGGGATGTTTTAATGAGATGTCGAGAGGTGCCACGCCCAGCCATGATGTCACACAAGGAAACACAACTTACTGGTTTTAGTCTCTCATTTTCCCCATCATGACCCCGCAAACTTGATCAAACCCTTTAAACCACTTTTACTCACAAGAAAAAAGTGCAAGATCATTTTGTGGCCAATAAGGTAGATGCAACATACACATACAAATGTAAAATAATCACAAGACCAATATTATGGCAAAAAATAAACTAAAACTTAATCAACATTTTTCTCATGCACAAAAAAATAAATTTAAGTTAAAAAAAGTTATATATGCAAAAAATAAATGTAACAAATATATACCATACATCATTTATTGCATTTACATAAAAATTGCATAAAAACATCAAAAGTATATTAATATACAAAGGTGTATCTTCTTTTATTCAGGAGGTACAGGTAAAAGCGTTTTTTGGCAAGGTCATAAAAGGAGGTAAATGGAATTAGTGTTGCATGCAAATAAGAGTATAATTAAGCACAGGTAGACAGTGTGGACTTAGGATCAGTCCAATGTCACAGTAAAGGTCTATTCTAAGTGTTAAATTGCTAGTCAGCCCAGCCACAGCAACAATATTAACATAGGGAGAGGCCTTTCCAATTAGGTACATGCAGGGTTTTTTTTAATTTTTTATTGTACTTTCAAAATAAACTAACCCGGTAGCATTTGAAGCATCAGCAACAATTATGTGAGGGTTTAGAACATCACCAGCATATTTTTTGTTGTAAATTTACCAAAGAAATAATGTATCTTAAAAAACAACTCAAATATAACACATTCCATGTAGATAATTTGTTAATATTATTAAATCCCAGTTATTGCTGTGTTATTTTAGCATGCCAAGAATAGATTCTATTCACCTGTAATGTGGCAAGCGAGCAAGCAGAATGAAAATAATTTGAAAACAGGTAAGGACACAGTTACAAGCGTACCTGTATTGTTTCTTTGGGACACTGATATATTGGATTACATATTACTTTTAACAATAAAAGCATTTTTAAACTACTTCTTAAACTGTGTTATGTATATATTTTGAATTGCACTGTTTTTCAAATAATTTCAATTTGTCAATGGCTTACTTAGTCAATAAATAAGATTTAAAATATTGAAAACTTCAATGAAATTTAAAACTGCAATTTGATTTTTAAGGAACCATAACCTAGTACCATAATTTAGGCTTAAGAATAACCAACAAAAACTGTTATTTGTATGTAATTAACAGATGATGTGTTGCATGTAAGAATGTATTGTAACTTTTTCTATTACATGAAAAGCAAGTGACTTTTATAATCAGACATACCATGTATCCTAGAAAAGAACAACTTAAAACTAAGATGCATGTATTTTAAGTATGATAAATGCCACTGTTGAGATATGGTTTCATATATCCCATGTAACTGGGTACTGCACTCCCATGGATCATGCAGGAACAAGGGCTGTATGAGCCCACACCTTAATGCTTCAGTTATATATATATATCTATATATCTATATCTCACTAAAAGCTTTACTCTTATTCTTAAGCATGTTAACGCTCTCACATTTTAACACAATAATGAATTGGTAATTCCATTGTAGTTCAGCAGTAACATTAATAACTGGTTTTCATCTGAACCAATAAAATAATGGTAAAACACCACCGAACTTAAACTATGATAATGGAGCATTAAATGTAACCAAACCTATGCCATACTAACATGTTAAATAGTAACAGCAATGAAACTGTGGAGAACTCAGTAGATCATTTATTAGCTTGACAGTAACAGGGGGTGTATGAAAATTACTGGGGGTCTGAAAAATATCCCCATGATCAACCAATCATGAAACAGTATTTTTAAAGGAAGTGATCTACACATTTCTATATTTTAATTGCAAAAAAAATTGAGGATTTTATTCAATTACTTATATTGTTTTTAAAATTTAATATTTTAAGTTGTGATTTAACAAGAATTAATCTATATAATTCTATACATTAAGTGCATGAGTTATATGAGTTGTACAGAAAGGGTAAGAAGAGTGGTAAGGTGTTATTCAAGAAGAGTGCTATACTAGAAAGGCTATCCCTGCTCCATGTACATGTAAACACATGCCTACCTTTCTTATTCTTACTAGGTTTTCGTTCTGACTTAGAACGATCAAAGTTCTTTGCTTTCAACTCCTCTATCACTACAGGCAAACAGAAAAACAAGATCAGCTGTCACACCATACAAGCAAGGACACAATAGATATATACGTACAGATACAATAATAAAATAGAAGTAATGGGATATAAACAAGAACCCAATGCAAGATTCAGGCAGAGTCAACATGCTTCAGACTTGTTTATTGAAGGTAAGCATCCCATAAAAAAGGTTTCCATTCATACAAAACAGTGGTCGGTTTTTTGCATATATGGTGCTGCCTTCATTGCTTTATCATGCCACAATGCCACACAGCTGAGACATGTAGCCTTTGTCATGTCAGTAAACCATTACACTGGTGATATCATGTTTAGCAGCTGTGTTGGTGCAAACAAAACAGCTCCATACTAGAGACAATAGATAATATCAATATCCCATATTTATATGAATTGACAGGCATGTTATAAAATACTGCGTGCAACTATAATATACTGATCAATAGCAACAGTAAGACAGCATGTTTATCATAGATGTAGCTGCATCCAGCACCCAGTGTTAAGAAAATGTCAAAGGACATCAAGCCATCGAGCACTGTAACATGTCAAGGATGGTAACATGTCAATGACTGTTACATGTCAATGACTGTTACATGTCAAGGACTGTTACATGTCAAGGACTGTCACACGTCAAGGATTGTCACACGTCAAGGATTGTCACATGTCAAGGACTGTAACACGTCAAGGACTGTAACACGTCAAGGACTGTTACATGTCAAGGACTGTTACATGTCAAGGACTGTTAATTCAAGAACAGTATCACATAAAAGTCTAAGAGTGTCAAGGACCATTAATTTAGTTGGTTTGCAAGTTATATTACTATCAACCTTTATGGTTGCTTTAGGCATTGAATGAACTGCACTGACCAGAAACCATTACTGAAGTTGTGAGATATGTTACATTAACTAGTTTTTAGATCTAGTTTTTAAATATTTTATTAAGAGAAAAACAATTTAGAAGACTAACAATACTATCTAAACCTGTTCTGGAATCTGTGTTTGGGACATTGTTTCATTGTAGCACAAAATAAATCAGATTCAATCCAAACCTATAGCTATATAGCCTGTTATACTTACTATGTATCAAAAAGGTTTATTCAGACCAGATTATATATAAATTGTATCCTTTATGAGAGAATAATGACCAGTACTTGACCACACCTACAGGGCCAAGTTAGAAACAACAAGGTGTAATTCTAAATCTGGCCACAATGATCCATGAGCGTGATCTCAGAGTTCATACAATCCTGAGCTGAGTATGTGCAGAAACCATCACCATGGCAATGTGACACTTACGTTTTGGACTCTTGGGTGGGTACCGGGCAGATTCAGAGCGGTTAAAGTTGGATGTGTCAGGACTGGAGGGTTCAGCTACATGCAACACAACATCAACATCATCAGACACATACAACACCAGCACAAATATACCCACTTAAAACAACTTTTTAGCACATCATTTTATCAAAACAATTAGCCTTAGTTTATAGCAATTATATAGTATGTAAAACAAACATGTTATTCACAATTAAGCAGTTAGCATCCACCTATCTTTTTAAAACTTATTGATATTTCTTTCAGTAAAAGACTATTTTATCTGCCAGTTTTGCTTCATCTGTCCCATCCAATTCAGAACCCAAGTTGTTTTAAGTGAGGTCTAGGAATGTAAACACAGAATTATGCTTGGAGCTATATTTTTAACCTTTTAGTAAGCTTTGTCTTTAAAGTTTGAGCAGTGCATATAATAACAGTGTACATAAATAATAAAAATACAACAAAAAGTTACATGCACAACTTTTCAGTTTTAATCTCCAAACATAATGTGTCAACCTTGAACTCAGGATCTAATTGGCACTCTATGCAACTCAAATGCTGAAAAGAATAACAGGACTGATCTGACCTTGCTCTGATGTTTCTCTGACATTTACAACCTACACATTAATGCAGTTTGTAAAGTCTCAATAATGTGGCGTGAACTGTGATATACTTGCCCCCATCCCACCTACCCACTTCCTAACACAGTTCTGATCATAACCAGGCCAGGGCAAGCTCAGAGAATCCTGTACAGGTTAATATTAACTAAACATCAAAGTTACAACACTAAAAATAAAACTTAGGGCAAATCATACTTACACACAGACACATATTAACATATCAAAATTGTATTTACTCTGCTGTGGCTACGGATTTGGGGTGTGTTCAGTAATTCTTAAAATATTCCTTATTTCCTCTAATGCTAAATGTAAT
Organism: Sinonovacula constricta; assembly: GCA_007844125.1. NCBI lineage: Eukaryota > Metazoa > Mollusca > Bivalvia > Cardiida > Solecurtidae > Sinonovacula > Sinonovacula constricta. The sequence continues at coordinate 1,513,783 of CM017569.1, read as the reverse complement.
GCTTTATCAACTACACAGATTTTAACATTTTTTTTACTGAAAATAGTATATAGTTATTTAATTAAACCCATACATATTGATGGCCATTCATGTCAAATATTCAGATTGACTTGGTTATACAAAGCCAGCTCCAATCCCATGCCCACATTAGGGTTAAGCTATAGTCTTGATATAGTATAACATGCTGATTGTATAGGCAGCGTGATACAGGCAACCATTTCTCTCAGATCTGGCAATGATATCACAAGATTTTACCTGGGCATATTATATTAACTCTTAGCTTGTTGGGCACAACCTGATCAAACAAATAGTGTATATCTGGATCAGCAACGCTGCTTGGGATTGTCTGGTCAGGATCTGCACTTGTTGCTGCAGTCTCTAGCTAAATGTCTGTAGACCTTTGCATACCAATGTAAGAAGATGACTATGAATTAGTACAGGCAACACATTCAATTTTAAAAAAGAATCACTCAAGAGATAAGAAGGCAAAGTAACAACCCTTAAATTAATTATAAAGCTTATAACTTGATTCCTGCTTAATCTTAGTATTTGATCTATATGGAACTTAAAGCATATAGTTCACAGACTGATCAACTTGTGCCTTGCTCGGACAGATCAACTTGTGCCTTGCCCGGACTGATCAACTTGTGCCTTGCCAAGACTGATCAACTTGTGCCTTGCCAAGCCTGATCAACTTGTGCCTTACCCAGCCAGATCAACTTGTGCCTTGCCCGGACTGATCAACATGTGCCTTGCCAAGCCTGATCAACTTGTGCCTTGCCCAGACTGATCCACTTGTGCCTTGCCCAGATTGATCCACTTGTGCCTTGCCCAGACTGATCAACTTGTGCCTTGCCCTGACTGATCAACTTGTGCCTTACCCAGCCAGATCAACTTGTGCCTTGCCCAGACTGATCAACTTGTGCCTTGCCCAGACTGATCAACTTGTGCCTTTTGTGCCTTGCACAGACTGATCAACTTGTGCCTTGCCCAGACTGATCAACTTGTGCCTTGCCAAGACTGATCAACTTGTGCCTTGCCCAGACTGATCAACTTGTGCCTTGCCTAGACTGATCAACTTGTGCCTTGCCCAGACTAATCAACTTGTACCTTGCCAAGACTGATCAACTTGTGCCTTGCCCAGACTGATCAACTTGTGCCTTGCCCAGACTGATCAACTTGTGCCTTGCCCGGACTGACCAACTTGTGCCTTGCCCAGACTGATCAACTTGTGCCTTGCCCAGACTGATCAACTTGTGCCTTACCCAGCCTGATTAACTTGTGCCTTGCCCAGACTGATCAACTTGTGCCTTGCCCATACTGATAAACATGTGCCTTGCCCAGACTGATCAACTTGTGCCTTGCCCAGACTGATTGACTTCTGCCTTGCCAAACCTAATGCCTTCTATTTAACCAATTGATGTCTAAGACATTCAATACTGTAAGTAACATCCAATAAAATTTTACAAACTATTTATGCTTACAATACCAAAATAAAATCTAAACATTAAAACTATTCCAGATATCTATATCTAAAAATAAAATAAAATAAGAAAATTAAATCTATCCAGCACTAAGCCACACATCTAAATTAAAGATAATTAGTTTTAAACAGTGCGAGACAGTGAGGTGTTAATGTATTGACTAAAACTAGAACACTGCATCATGGTTCTGTATCCATCAACCAGATCAAGTTTCAACATGACCACTAACAACATGCTCTTAGCTTCTTTCTGAAAACTTTCTAAACTTCAAAATCAACATAATTATTTGAGAAAAAAAGTCACATTTGTGACATATTTAAAATTGTGCAAACAGTGGATTTCAATAAAATGACTACTATACTCAATACATGGAAATGTCTTCCTACTGTAACAAAAGGAAGACCTTGTATAATGGTGTATACAGATAACTGTCAACAATCTTGCACTGAAAACTAAACTTGATCATTGTGTGGTGGCAAATGAAGACACAACCTTGTATGAGATGCAGCCTTACTTTACCAGTGCATTTTTTAAGTATGTTGGAAGTATGTGAACTAACAATCAGGCATACAAGAGTATGTTACAGGACAATAATTTGTGCTAAAAATTATAAATAAGCAGGAGCCATGCTATGGTTAAAGAAGAAAAGAAACTGCTGTGTTATATTAAGTTGTTTTGATATAGTGGGGCTCTGACTAAGGCAGATATCTCCACAATATTTATAAGAGCCAAAAAGAACAGACAATATTTCCATATATGGAAATTAAAGTGAACCCTGCATGGTTTTTAGCTTACATCGATCTCTGGCTATACTGATATATCTGTAGAAATAAAGCTGCACTATTACCAAGTCTGTAATCTACATAATAATCATGCACCTCTGCATAACCACAATGCCTCTCCAGTCTTGACTATACACCTATCAGCTCCCCACATATCTGTAGGCTTTATCGACTCCCAGTATACAATACATGGCCAGTTTTCCCCAATCTGTTACACCAATATCTTTAGACAACATACACTGTGTAAAATGTATACCATTTCCCACCATTCTCTTAATTCTAATCAGCCACATCTTGTTTAGAATAGTAATATTAAAAATACATGTATTTCCCATATCATAATAATCACCTGTAAAGTTTACTTGTTAAAATTGTACAGACATCTATAAGGAACCTACCATTACCTTTTAAATAAAATTTTAAAACTCTGATCTCTAAAATGTCCCAAACCAAAAATTAACCCAGAAAAAAATCAAAACAAGGCTTTATTCAGAAAACAAAATTTTGCACTCTTGTAAGCAAGAGTCTAACAGGCAGAGTCAAAATTAAGTAATTAAGCATAATACAGAATAAAAATACTTCAGAGCATAATAAAGAAAGAGAAAAACCATGAGAGTGCATCAAGATTTGATTATTTGCAGAATTGGAATGAAGTGTTGACTTGTAACATAACAAGTACAACAAACAGAGTGCAGGTAACAGATGGTTGGTGGTTGCAACCAAACTCTACAGGTGACAGAACAATGACCAGACTTGGATAAGTTAGTTAGCACACCATCACACTAGAAACAGAAACACAGGTCTAGCAAACAGGGGAGACAACTCTACCAACCAGAGTGCTTGTCAATCTGAGAGTGCCGGGAGGAGTTATGGGACTTAGCATCTGCATCAAACAAGTCATCCACACTTGTTTCCTTTGACTTCCTCAATGTGGAAGGCAGAATGTCATCAAGGGTTGCATCCCCTGACAGATTCTGGGCGCTGATTATGTCATCAATGCTAGTTTCTCTTGATTTTCTCAACTCCAGATTGGAGGTGAGGATTTCATCAACATTTGTCTCCCTTGAGTTCCTGTTAAGCCTAGATTGAGAGGGTCGTTTGGCTCTCCGCATGACTGCTGGTAGGAGAAGGGAACAACAGGTGAGTCTGGCAGCAGATGCAGGTAGACATAGTGCACTGGGTGGCTAGTTACTTGTTACTGCAGATTCATGATTGCAAAATCTTATTTCTCATTGTTTGCTAGACTTGTACATTACATGTAATATTTAACATTAAACATAATTCAGGATGCTAAAAATGCAAAAAAGCAAGATTTTCAACTAAAAAGCAATAGCAAAATGCTGAAGAGAAAATGCCATGCTGTGCAGTTTCAAAACGCAAAAGCACAAAAGCTTAAAAAAAACATTTAAAATCTAAATATTGTATCATAAATACATATGAAAGTTCACATAGCAATAAGCATGCAGAAAATTAATTCATATACAACTGTATGCATTTTAGTTTCACTGTAACAAACATGACAGTGAGCATAATATAATCAAAATAAAAATATACATCTAAAGAGTATAAGAAAGAAGAAAATAATCAATATCATGTCTTAAAAATTCAGAGAAACGTAATAAAATATGCATAAGGGAATACAAGATCTTCATTAAATCATTTAGACATAACACTAGACATTTACTTTGCAAGATTCTCTATTGAACATACAGGACACGCCCACCAGTTTAATGAGAAATTTTATAGAGCAGCTAGAATAGTTTCCCAGGCTGTGCAAACAGAGCTCAAACTACAGACACCTTCTGTATGACTGTGGATGAATGCATTCCTCATGGGACCAATCTGAACCAAGCAAAATGTACATCATTATGCAAATTCTTGAGAACACCTACAAACAATTCACCAAGAGTGAGAACATGAAATATAGAGCAAACACTGCCCACTTTTAATGAGAATTGGCCCCAGTTTCACTTTATTTCCTCTGTTTCAGTAACTTGTACCTATTTATTTAGATTTTAGCTTTTCAGAAAATTTCCCAGCTTAAAATATTTGTAAGAAACCTCAATATTAAAAGTGTACGAAACATTGCAAATGTGACCGGTTTACACACAAAGAAACAGATGAGCCGCAAAGAGCAAAACTATTGTCCACGACATCTATTTAAGTTTCTGTGATTTTAAGCCTCTCTAAACTAAAATAACTCATTGGCACCTGGGTGTACGACTTCTGTGGTAGGAAACAATGAGGACAGAACAGTGTTACAGGAAACTTAATGTGGCTTAAGACTACGGCCCTACAATTGCGAGATACAGTTTGTGACCTTTCTATGTTGACAAATTTAACTGTTAACCTGCAATGCATGAATTGGTCTCAGGAAAATAATATAGAACCAGATCTGCAAAGTATATGACAATATTTCTAGGTGTCTCAGAACACAGTTGTAAACAAGACTATGCATAGTTTATTAGTTATTATCCATTGTAGCAGGCTATAGTGCAAACCAATCAGAGGCTTGAAGATAGTCCAAGAGATAACCTGTGTCCCCTGGAGTCAGTCCATTCATGCTGGAAATGTGAAGTATACTATATATCTATAGCTGAGGTCTCTTACCCACCTGACGATGGAGGAGTATTGGAGACGGGGGATACAGGGGGCGTGGCTGCAGGCAGAGGGCCGGGGGACATCGGGGAGCTAGGAGACGTTGGCGCAGTGTCTGGCATGTCCCCGGCAGATGACACACTGCCCGCCTCCCTCCTCCCTACAGCAATGTCAACAACATGCAACAATTTACAACATCAACATGCAACAATATCAATAACAACAATTCAAGTACAGGCTATTTATTTAAACTAAATGTGGAGATTAGTTTAATGTGTACCCATATTTGTATGTTTCATATTGTGTGCATTAGTTACTGATTATATGGAAATGTAATTTATACTCTACAATGTAAGACTATTATGTATTAGATATACACTACAAGTGATGTTTAAATATAATGGTGCATAAATGTGATTTTTCTAATTCCTTTAATATGTGCAATTGTTTGGGGGTGGATTTTAATGGGTATTTTTTATTTGTTAGATTTTTCCCCCCCCCTCTATTCTTTAGTTTGTTGTTCTTAATTTAATGAGCTTTTATATATATATATAGAATATACTATTATGGATTATCTCATGAGGGAATAAGCTAAAGATAGTATGATGGTTATTCAATATATATTAAGCAAAAATGAGACAACTCTAGTGCCAAAGGTGGCATTTAAAGCCATCAAAATGATGATATACATGTATCTGGTTAAAAATGCAAGAACAACACAAAAGGACAATGAATCAAATATAAGCTTTCATGATTCCCCAAGCATGATATATCACAGACATGAGGTTAAATATTTCACCATCATGTGATGGACTGAATGACTTTGACACAGATACAAAAAATGAACCTGTTTTATGTGCTACGATCGGAATGCTTGATGTTCAATGTCAGAGTTGACATAAGATGTTGATGTCATGTATAGACAGTGAAGAACCAGACAAACTTCTCGGTAAGGATGAACACAGTACAGAGAGACTAAACACAACAATGTGTCACAAGGGAAAACACAGACATTTCTGAGGATCAGACTGGATGTCTGCAGCAGCCTCATACTGACACTGGATGATAGTGCAGGGTCACATAGATCTCAGTATCAGGAAAAATGGAACTCATGAGTAGCAGAAGTAATCAGCAGTAGCCATCCAATATGAAAGCACATGTGGTGTGCGCACAGAACAGGAGATTGCTTATTCTTAAGAAAAACTTTCAAAAAGTGTGAGGTCAGAGCACTCCATAAACCCGGTTTAAGCTCCAGTAACTTCTTTTGCTGAATGACAGCTTTACACACAACAACCCATCTTGAGGAGGGCTTGAAGAACACAACAACACATCTTGAGGAGGGCTCGAAGAACATAACAACACATCTTGAGGAGGGCTCGAAGAACACAACAACACATCTTGAGGAGGGCTCGAAGAACACAACAACACATCTTGAGAAGGGCTCGAAGAACACAACAACACATCTTGAGGAGGGCTCGAAGAACATAACAACACATCTTGAGAAGGGCTCGAAGAACACAACAACACATCTTGAGAAGGGCTCGAAGAACACAACAACACATCTTGAGGAAGGTTGAAGAACACAACAACACATATTGAGGAGGGCTCCAAGAACACAACAACTCTTGAGGAGGGCTCCAAGAACACAACAACACATCTTGAGAAGGGTTCGAAGAACACAACAACACATCTTGAGGAGGGCTCCAAGAACACAACTACACATTTTGAGGAGGGCTCGAAGAACACAACAACACATCTTGAGGAGGGCTCGAAGAACACAACAACACATCTTGAGAAGGGCTCGAAGAACACAACAACACATCTTGAGGAGGGCTCGAAGAACACAACAACACATCTTGAGGAGGGCTCGAAGAACATAACAACACATCTTGAGGAGGGCTCCAAGAAAACAACAACACATCTTGAGGAGGGCTCCAAGAACACAACAACACATCTTGAGGAGGGCTCCAAGAACACAACAACCAGGGCTCCCGCTGGGTTTTTTTAGGTCCGAGCCAACCAATGAGCCAAATTTGAAAATTATGCGTCACTTTCATATTTCATGAGCCATTTTTATGAGCCAAATTAACGCGTCAATTGTGATGTTATTTTTGTAGTATGTATATGTATGTTTGTTAACACGCAATTCTTTTTATTTTAATATAGTTTTTGTACATTGAATTGAGAATGAAAAGAAAACAACGTGAACTTTCCCCTTTACGTTTAATTTACATAAACATTTGTATATATTTTATATATTAATCGACAATCCGGTACTGTCCAATTAATGATCGCAACAAACATTTGGCTGGGTGCTTTAATATCGTTTCGCAAATTACACTAATCCTTCCCTGAGGCGATGTTTATTCGGCAGTTATGTACACAACATGTCAACACAACAATGCCCTCAAGGTGAAGGCCGTCGCGCAAGTTTGACTGGCTATCGAGTTTCTCCTTGCTAGCGTATCACAGTGCGCGTAGAAATGGTTACCAGTCTTGGCCGCTTAGCGATTCACAAAAAAATAATGCCGAAAAAATCGTGCGCCATAAGGATGCGCCAATTTTGAAAAAAATGAGCCACTTTTTTTGTTTTTGCGCCAATGGCGCATTTGGCGCATGGCAGCGGGAGCCATGACAACACATCTTGTGGAGGGCTCCAAGAACACAACAACACATCTTGAGGAGGGCTCCAAGAACACAACAACACATCTTGAGGAGGGCTCCAAGAACACAACAACTCTTGAGGAGGGCTCCAAGAACACAACAACACATCTTGAGAAGGGCTCCAAGAACACAACAACAACTCTTGAGGAGGGCTCCAAGAACACAACAACACATCTTGAGAAGGGCTCCAAGAACACAACAACACATCCTGAGGAGGGCTCGAAGAACACAACAACACATCTTGAGGAGGGCTCCAAGAACACAACAACACATCTTGAGGAGGGCTCCAAGAACACAACAACACATCTTGAGGAGGGCTCGAAGAACACAACAACACATCTTGAGAAGGGCTCGAAGAACACAACAACACATCTTGAGGAGGGCTCGAAGAACACAACAACACATCTTGAGGAGGGCTCCAAGAACACAACAACTCTTGAGAAGGGCTCCAAGAACACAACAACACATCTTGAGAAGGGCTCAAGAACACAAGAACACATCTTGAGGAGGGCTCCAAGAACACAACAACACATCTTGAGGAGGGCTCCAAGAACACAACAACGCATTTTGAGGAGGGCTCGAAGAACACAACAACACATCTTGAGGAGGGCTCCAAGAACACAACAACACATCTTGAGGAGGGCATGAAGATGGAAACACACAGGGAATTACATATGAATGATGCAATCACACTACATGATTGTCAAATTGCAGAGAAACATTATGAAAATTATCATTATATAAATGTAATTAAAGATTTAATTGTCAAACCTTTTTTACATAAATGTTTCCTTCATTATCTTTCAATTATTATTATGTTTTCCATGTTAAAGTTGAATTAAAATTAAAAATTAAAAAACAAAACAATCACCAAAAAGAGGGGTCAAAAATATTGTCAATTATTATCTCATAAATTTTTAATAATCTTCACCTGAATTCTGAAAAAATGAACATATTCAAACATACAAAGAATGAATAAGTGAATAAAATATGAACAGGTCATAACAAATAAATGAGCAAAAAAATGAAAACAAACACACCACATGTCTAATACTACCAAATGAATGACATGCTAGTGATACATACTGGTAATTAGGAGCTTGGCTGCATTGAAAGGTGAAAACATTTTGTTCACTTATCACATTTTATTATCTATAACACAAATGGTATGATGGAATTAATAAAGTCCATTTGGACTTTATTTCTTACAAAGAGTAAATGGACAAAACAGTTGGTACTTCAGAGTCTTTTTATCAGCAGCCAAGTCCATTGATGTTAAACATTGTGACAACTCTGGCAAGGTAACTAAACCCTTGTATGACCTCTTAAATATAAAACTACTTAAAGATGGGGGTGTTTAACCATAACTATGACTACAACATCAGCATTGTGAGATCCTTATGTCAAATTACAAGTTCATTAGAAGACAAAAGTCATTATCGGTTTGTTTTTGCAAAGTAAGGTCAAGGTCATACTGGTCCAGTTAAGACTGCCAGAGTGCTATGCATACACAGATACATGTAGAAGGAATGATGGACTCACTTGCGTTAACCTTGTAGCCCTCCCCTTGGCCTGAAACATGGTGTGCACACATACAATGATACAGAGCATGAAGCAAAGCAATGGTGGATAGTCACCAAGTAACCTGGTCCTGGGCAAGGCAAAACATGTACAGTGATCAGAAGAACAAATGGAAGTTGTATGATCAAAATAATACACGTTTGTATGAAGTTATGCATCTTTTGAAAATAGGACACCTACCTAAAAAAAATGTATTCATATAAAATCTATCAAAATACAATACTGCATTTAAATAAAGGTAAAATTCAAAAGTACAAATTTATATAATTTTATTTATACAAGTGTCAAAACCAAATATTTTTTGAAGGCACGTAACTAAATAGAAGTAGTTTTTGCACGTTATTCTTTAAGTTTAGAAAAAAAAAAGCATTTAATGCACATCTGAAAGCCATTTGTAATGGGCTCCTCCAACAGGATGACAACCAAATCCAATCGCTACACCTTGTGTTATTGCATTACAGTGAGATTATTTTGCCACGCCTGGAGTGTGCAGTGACTAAAGCAGGTATATTCAGCAGACAAGCGTGTGATCATGGGACACACAATTTGTGGTGACATGCACACTTGGATGGCTCCAGGTGGAATGATGATACACATATGTGGTATGACAAGTACAAGGATATCAGACTATAATGATGACAGATTTTCTCTGATGGTTTTAATATTGGAAACACAACGTTATAAGTAGACCAGGTTTGTATTGAGGCACACATTTTAAAGGTTATTTCCATCTCGTATGAACTACTAGGCTCACAGCAGAAAGGATGAGAGCTGTTGATGATGAGAGCATAACATGAACAGTGATTACTAATTAGCTATGGTAGTATGATGCAGACATTTATAACAGACAATGGCCAGGAGATGGCCAGTCGACACTGACAAGAATTAGCTAATGAAACTGTGTAGCATGTGACAAGCATGAAGTATTGATTGGAACATTTACTTTCTGTCCTGTTTCTACTTCCTAGCCTGTTTTTTTATATTTGGAAACAGATCAAAATGGTTTTGATTGTTTACAAAATATTGTTCAAACTTGTATGCTTACTATTCTGATAGTGAAATGAAATCATTTTTATTGTTGATGTAATACTGAACCAAGATCAATAATAGTAAAAAAAGAATGTTTCTATTTCGGCTTGTATATCAAATACAGCACATATGCTCTTCATGAAAATTAATTTTAAAAGATATAGCAATATGTCTCTTTCAACAGTCTTTATTTTAAGAAGTTTGTATTGTATCAAATAATCTTTTAATAATAATTTGACAATAACAACAGCTATAGATTTTAAATGATCCATGGCAAACTTACCATCCTCACTGACATCTCCGGCAGGCTGGTGTTGCTGCTGCTGCTGCTGGATGTGTTGTATCCGTTCCTCCGTCGACACCAGCTTTCCCTCGGGACCAGGCTCTAATTGGTCCTCTGGAACAGGTCAAGGTCAAATCAGGGTCAATAGGTACATCATCCGACTCAATGCACGAACCAGAGGTCAAGAATTTAAAATGTATTCCAATTCCTTCTTTATCAACTAAATGATCACCACACTCAGACTGACACAAAAGGTTGGTAAGCTAACCAAGGTGTTAGGAGTAGTTTGTTTCAGTACAAGGCTTTAAAGCATTGTTTAGTTTAGTATTTGTTCACATAATAAATCAGAATTTTGAAAATAATATGGCTGAAAGTTCTGGTGGACTGTCGGTCCATTTAACTTCTAAAATTTAATAGACAAATAGAGATTTTGGTTGACTTGGGCCAGAGTCCGACGTGTTTGTCGAAGACTGCATTTTTTAGTTTTAGGTTTTCAGTCATTTTTTACTACAAATGAACATGACACAAATTAATATGAACTTCTCTGACAACTTCCCCTATTGTTATTGTTTCACCACCACCCATCCTACCTCTCTCTCAGCAGCACTGAGCACCAGCCAGGCTGTCAGCACCTACCTTCATTGACTGTTGCAAGGCCTTTGTGTTCCACCTCAAACTTGTATCTCTCTATCTCTTCCTCGGACATGTTCTCAAAAGGATTAGATGCATACTGGGTCTTGTACACCTAAAACATAGCATAAAAACATAGAACATATTTTCAACAGGCTGAGAGGTGTACTGTTTCTAGTACACTGCGCATAAATAAATGTGATAGTAACAAAAGTGCAACAAGGAATTTTAGATGGAAGCAGAAGGAATTTTAGATGGAAGCAGAAACAATCGGATTAAATAAGTTTTAACTAATTTGTTTTCAGAGATGTTTTAAACGCTTAGCTTACATCAATTACATGTTACAACAGCATATCTGTGTGTTTGGGAAAGAATTTTATATATGTGTAAATTCTTAATTTCAGTTGTGAAAATTTTCTTACCATTGGAATGGTAAGACTAAGAAAAACTATGAAATACTTGATTTTCTCTATTTTTTAAAACTTTTTAAATGAGAGTAGGATTTTGGCTTATACAGGTTCTTAATTGAGATACAATATTTTTTCTTGTACAAACTTTAGTGAGAGTAAAGGTATACCCAAGGTTTGATTCCAAGGTGTGTGTAGTGGTGTTTACCTGTACATTATGCTGTTGATCCCTCTGGATGATGCCTTTAGATGCAGCTCCAATCACAATCACACTGTCTCCAGTCGCACTCAGGCTCCCATCCTGGGAAACAGAAACATCAAGATAATTAGTCCTGATTATTCTCAATTAACTATCAATTAACCAAACATTACCATTAATTAATAGTTCAAGTAGCTCTACAGTAGGATACTACTAATGTGTCAGTTCAAACAAAACTAAAAACCTCTATGAGACAATATATTTATAATGTATCTATATTTTCTAAAGATGAATTACATTTAACTGTATTTGAATATTTTGCTAAAAATTGAACTAACAATGAAAGAAATGTAATAATCATTTGGTAAAACAAAACTGAGCTATATTATTTACGACCATTACTGTGCATTTTGTTTTCCTTCATTATCTGAACAAATACTGCATAGTTAGTAATTACTTAGAAACTTTAACACTGTATAATAAGTTTAACTGTTAACTTTACAATTACTTCCAATATAACACCTTACAATTACTTCCAATATAACACCTAGGCCAGTAAACCCACTGTACCAGAATAAATGTTTTATCAAAGCATAAAAGTCAACAGCAATTCGTTAAATAGAAGCAATATGTATACGGACTATATTCTAGCTGTGCTATCTTACAATTATTATTCAAACAAAAGTCAGTACAGACATGCTTTGTTCCATGTTCATTTCCATCACCAGTGTTGGGTTTAAATAATATGTAAAAGTGAAATGAAAATCAAACACAAGATCAGGACAATTCCTTTTTTAATAAAAGTCTTAAAATATGGCCTCCAACTATTAACTGACAAGCACTTGACAAGAAAGTGAAGACATCTGTGTTGCTGAATCTGTAAGGCATATAGAGTAGCTTCATTAAGGCAGTCAGTATGTCAATTAAGTCCTGCACCGTGACTTGAACCAATGAGAGGCCCAGGAGCCTATACAACTTAACAACAGGTGCTCCAAAATAAACGTTGCTTGTACCTTTGTGAACAACCAAGATGATATACTAATTTTGGATTTTGAATATGACATGATATTTTATTTAGATTTCTTATGCTGCTTATGATGAAACAGTGATAATTCTGATGATGATGATTCTGGTGGTGATGATTTATATAATGAAGACTGAAGTGAACACAAGCAGCACACCACATCTGATATTTAATGACAAATGATGTTTCATAATGAGGAGTATGTTAAACAGTTGTTAATTGGTTAAAGAAGGGAAGAAGAACACAAGAGCAAAAGACAATTTGAAAGGAACATTCATATAGAAATGGATGTTCTAGTAATACATTCTAATCCCCTTCAAGCAAACAGGGACTTAGGTTAGAATAGTGATCACATTGTTCTAAATAATGGTAAGACATTCTAATGTAGTCTATCAAACTAACATTATTCCATGAAATCAGCATTTGTGTCTCGCAAAACAACAAACAAAATTCTTATCAGGCAAGCTTTATAGTTGGTTAAAAGTATTTGTTTTTGCCATAAAAGACAATAATAAGTTAGAAATATTCTTTTCATTTTACTAAAAGTTTTTCTCAAATATGAGCATATTATTTTATTCAATACATTTTCTTAAACCAACACAAAACAGTATTTTCTTCTAAGATAACATGACAGGCTGATTTCATGGAGACAGTAACTAAGCACTAGCTAGTATGAGTTCGAACACATCCACAAGCTGGCAGGGGAAATACAACAGGCATTCCATTAAGTACTGCTTGAACTGTTTTCATTCAGGTTAGTATTAGCCGTGTAATCTGAACACTGCATGGCTGGATCATTTTTGTTAACAGACTAGTTAAACAAATCCAGAAAAAACTGCTTGCATTAAAGCTACTCAAATATTTGAAAGCAAGCCAGGCATAAGAAAAAAGGATATGGTGCTAAAATGTCAGTGATAAGAATGGTGCAAAATATTGACATTCACAAGTGTTGGCTGATGTTTAAGAATAAAATTTTCTTGTTTCAAATACTTTATAAGCTTATATTTAATAAACCTGTAAAGCATGAGGTGGCATTGCTTAGGAAGGTGTGGATCCAGATCAGCCAGATACCAGAGAAATGTCTGATCAGGATCTGCACTATTTGCTGTCTGAGTTTGCTACAGTTGCAATATTTGTGGTAAAATTGTTAGACTGTCAGGATACTAAGTGGAATGCCTATCAAGTAGAGGGAGAAGAACTTACATGGCCATTGGCTTCTAACAGCTGAAACAAGGGAGATCACTACAGCATCACAAATGGGTCAAGGTCACTGAGGGGAGGACCAATGACAACGGTATATGGCCAAGCTCCAGATAATGTTAAGGTTTACTGGTTAAATATCGTACATAACTGATCACAAATCTATAGAACTTACCAACTGTAAGCCAGCAATACATAAATTGATGAAACATACTGACATAACCTTGGTGTACATCCAGTTTAGCCAGACTTAGCAATCAGGATCTGGACTATTTCTGACAAGGTTTATGGCAATATGTAGATATAACTTAACAAGTAAATATAAGCCCCATCTCCCCTCCCCACCAAAACAACAACCCCCCCCCCAGAAACCGACCTAAATAAATGAATCCTACATTTGTCAGATTGAGACCATTCAAAAGAACAATACAGGGTTAAGAGAAGGATTTAGCAATGACAAAATACCCATCATTATCTGGATCTCTTATGATTCAAATACATCATAAAACATAAAGCAGCAAAACCAAACTGTGTCTGTTGAAAACATTTCCAAACAAGAGATCACAACATGGTTTTTGATCAAAAACAATAGAAAATGATTGAGTTTGGTCATGTTTTCAATGTAAAGAAATACAGCAAGATACACGCATTGTGTGCTGTCAATTATTAAATCAATTTCTTTTTCTAAACTGAAGTATTTATTTTGTCTTTAGCACATATTAGAAACATGTGTTTATTTTCTTAAAACATAAAGCTTATCACTTACAGAATATATTTTATCACAAAAGTCCAATCATTTCATATAAAGAATAGTTACTGAGACAAACAATACAGGCTTTAGTATGCCCAATTCTATTAAATTTTCATATGTTCATGACAAAAACCATACCTACATCTCCAGCATACAATACTTTGTAAATTGTTGTTAACAATAGCACAATTCTAAAATAAAACTATTTAATACATGTACAAACATAGTGGAAGAAAAGCACACTGCAAAAGATGACAATGCACTAACGGATAACAGAAAACTAATGGTTGATCATGACAATGACTGGAAAGAATTAGGAAATGGTTGAATCTGTAAGAACCAGATGTTTTGTAAAATTGCATGAAACATTAAAATAATGACAATTTATATGTTTCCTAAAGACAACATAAAACATACAAAAATGTGAAAGGATTACAAAATGGCATAGAAACACAATGGGAATGAATGGACACTAATGCACAATAATTCAGATAGTCCTTGTGTGAAAGTAGTTCTATTAGCAGGGTTTTTCTCATTATTTTGGGAACATGACACGACCAGCAGAATTAGAAAAAACTAGAACCATATATTTAAAATAAAAAAATCATTAAATATATGGTGATTCAACTACTTTTATATTTTACATAAGTTACAAAGCAATATCTATTTCACATGGGATGGTAGAAGTCAATTATGTCATTTATTTGTGACAATTACATATTTTTTGTTCTTTGAATTAGAAATGTTCTCCTTTAAAAAACACATTGCGATTAAGATTCCAACTTAATACAGGTCTTCTACAACAGGCCGAAAGAAAACCTGATTAGTGTCTAATAGTTTATTCTGTTTCAGTTTTGCATACATCAGTGACACAGTCGTAAAAATGCAGAAATTTTTGTCAAATCCAATCTCCAAAAATTAAAAGTGATTCCAAAGTTTTCATTAAATCTTTCGAAATTTGGGTACTCACTGCCTACCTGTGTCAGACAACTCGATAGACATTTTTTAAGGATTTGATTGGTTGGATTTTGGTGAGATTTTTAACCAATCAGATACATGATAGTAGTCATAAACTTTTCTAAAATTTGATCTTTGGCCTTGGAAAATAATATCAATTTAAATCTCAGTTTCAATAACCAAAGTAGATGTCCCATGTTATAGATATCCTATGTTACAGTCAGTTATGTGTTCATACCTTCATCCTCTCAGCCTCCTCCCAGGAAATCCCTTCCAGAACCTTGGACGTGGGGCCCGCAGAGATACGCTCCTCATAGTAGTCCTTCTTGATCTGCAGAAACAACAGTGAGGATTGTCATCATCAGTACAGGGAAACAGCAGTGGGTAATGTTGTCATCAGTAAAGGGAACCAGCAGTGATATGCAGTCATCATAACAGGAAAACAGCAGTGATATGTAGTCATCATAACAGGGAAACAGCAGTGATATGCAGTCATCATAACAGGGAAACAGCAGTGGGTAATGTAGTCATCAGTAAAGGGAAACAGCAGTGGGGAATGTAGTCATCAGTAAAGGGAAACAGCAGTGGGTAATGTAGTCATCAGTAAAGGGAAACAGCAGTGGGTAATGTAGTCATCAGTAAAGGGAAACAGCAGTGATATGCATTCATCATAACAGGGAAACAGCAGTGATATGCATTCATCATAACAGGGAAACAGCAGTGATATGCAGTCATCATAACAGGGAAACAGCAGTGATATGCATTCATCATAACAGGGAAACAGCAGTGATATGCAGTCATCATAACAGGGAAACAGCAGCAGGTAATGTAGTCATCAGTAAAGGGAAACAGCAGTGGGGAATGTAGTCATCATTACAGGAAAACAGCAGTGGGTAATGTAGTCATCATTACAGGAAAACAGCAGTGGGTAATGTAGTCATCAGTAAAGGGAAACAGCAGTGATATGTAGTCATCAGTAAAGGGAAACAGCAGTGATATGTAATCATCATAACAGGGAAACAGTAGTGATATGTCATCATCATAACAGGGAAACAGCAGTGATATGTAGTCATCATAACAGGGAAACAGCAGTGATATGTAGTCATCATAACAGGGAAACAGCAGTGGAGAATATAGTAATCATAACAGGGAAACAGCAGTAATATGTAGTCATCAGCACAGGGAACATGTTATACAATCAGTGCTGGTAAAGCTGTACAAGTGTTATTCTATGGCTTATACCAGTGGTCACATGGAGCCCAAGTAACAACCCAGTATATGGGACATGGACCCATTAGCAATGTATTAGATAAAAAATGTCTCCAGTTATTACCTGTTTCTGCTTGTGCTTGAACTCCCTGGGGTCAGTGCCTTGGGGTGCAAACTGGTTTGGGCTTTCTATCTTCACTGTGCTGGCCCCACCTTTCTTAGGGGATCCATCCTCTGCTGCATCCTTCACCCACTACAGACAGACATCATCATGAAATGTTCAGATAATTCTTGGTTGCGTTGTTATAAACTATTACCAAAAATTGATTTTTAAAATAAATAAATTAATAAAATCCTAAACAATTTGTTGTTTTTTCTTTAATAAAGCCATATTAATGCAATGCTTTAAGGGTTAACATTTTAAAAGTTCAACAAACATAGTAGTTTTCAATACTGATGACAAAATTAAACCAGATATATAACCATAAAAGAAATAACAAGAACAGCTATATATTATTTACTTTATGTTGTGGTTGTAGAGCAAATTATACAAAAATATTTAAGTCCAAGTAAAGTTTTGAGAGTTCTAAAGTTGATTCATGTGGTATGAATAATCTCACTGCTGAAGCATACCTTGGTGATTTTCTTTGGGTGTTGTGTGCCTATCTCCTCCATGTCCTGCCGTACATACACATTAGGAGAGTTGAGCCAGCCTACCTTGTGTTGCTGCTTCTGTCTTTCCATGGCAGCCTTGATCGGCGACCTGCAGGAACATACCGTGGTAAGTACACTGGAGATGGGGGAATATTGGTAGGTAAATATGTTCAATTTTGTCAGATTGAAATATCTGGGCACGATTGTTTGTGTAGAGTCTTGACATAACACAAGGCTGCATTTTGTTATAAAGCAGAGAATAACTTTATTCACATAAAAAATCCCTTTGTTACAGAAGATGCTTTAATGAAAAGATTTTGATGCTTTTAGAAATTTCAGTCAAAATTTGATTCCACCCAACAAAAAATAAAGAAAATGTTCACTTTCATAGCCAAAACAAATATACTATTTAAATAACATTTTTAAGATGTGTAACAAACAGGTAAAGTGATACTTGTATTAAGCAGCTACCCAAGGGACAGTCTAAAATTGGCTGCTTAAGACAAGTTGACTGCTTAATACAACATTTGACATTATTATTTGTTTGCCATTATTTCGATCAGGTATATTTACAAGAAAGTATTAAATAGCAGATCTGCTGCACAGTATTGTTTTAACAGATATTTAATAATACAATATAACTTCTTTTGAATTATCAATGTATGACTCAAAATATCAGAAGTGTCTCACTATATCAAAGATAATATTGCTCCATTATTAGAGGTTTGGTCACTTACAGTACAAAGCATACTGTTGTAAATGATCCACATCAAATTTATACTGAGTGTACCAAAACAGCAAGGAGTATGTCATAGGACAAAGTCAATAATTTTAAACATCATTTAAACAAGGTTTGTATCAACAAAACGTCAACAATTTTGTCTGAACGTAGTCAAGTAAATTTGGTGGTGTCAACTTAAATAAATAAATTAACTCACTCATTAACTATCGCTTCCGCTACCTGTTTCACTTACATATATGCTGAATAGATATTGGCTAAGACACTTATTTGCACCAACTTGATTAGAAGATAGGGGCAGTAAAGTGTGTTAATAATGACAAGTGGGTGGAGAGCAGGGGACTATAGTCACACAAAAAGTGTGTGATTGATTGACACATGCTCATTAGGAGTAAATTAAAGAAGGATTTCCCCAATCAAGCTGACTGCTGGCAGAAGACACGTAACCGCTGATTAGATTTCAAAGAACAAACTCCTTTGGAGGTCCCAAACTTACCACTTACATCACAATGACTGCTCTTAACAGGTAACTACTAGCACAAGTCAGAGTGCATAAATAAAACGGGTAGATTGTGTAAAGCCTACATGCAGTATAACAAATATATTTTATAGTGTGTATAACATACATTTATTCAAGTGTGTATAACATATATGTTTTTAGTGTGCTTATACATTACAGGTATTTAGAGTGTGTCTAACATATATTTATGTGTAACACCGCCATTATATTTAGAGTATGAATAACATACAAGCATTTAGAGTGTGTATAACATACATGTATAAGGTGTGTATTACATACATGTTATTAGAGTGTGTACAACATACATGTAGGTGTGTATAACATACATGTTATTAGAGTGTGTATAACATACATGTAGTTGAGTGGGTATTAAATGTATGTTACTTGAGTATGTAAAACATACAGGTGTTTAGAGTGTGTGTATAACATACATGTATTTAGAATGCTCAACGTCACCATCAAACACGTAGGTGAAGGAGCTCGATGATGGAGGGATCTCCACTTCTGCGTTGGACTTCTCCCGTCGCAACTCTCGCCTCACATTTGGCTGCTTGTAGCTGTAACCTGTTCGGCAACCCTAGTACATACAAAGAGAGCCTGTGTTATATGCAGTTTAACCATCAACAAATTAAAAGCAAGTTTGTTTGAGGCAAAATGTCACTACAGTAAAATCCCTCTATTACAACCACCTTCCATTCTGATTCGAAGTGGCTGTAATACTAAGTTGGATGACGCCATGAAACCGACATTGTTTATATATCTAACTGGCCGCCTCATATGTCTCTGACCATTAAAAAGGGGCATAAAATAAAAAAAAACAACGAAAAAGAACTACTGCACCTCTTTTCAAAATGTTTTGAAAAAAGTTACGTTATGTCATTTATGTTATGAAAATATAATATACAAATAGTAATGCACTTGAATGTTTCTCAATACTGTTCAATAAGTGCCTACTTGACTAAGATCACAACCTCATGAAAACATGCTGGAGGGCCTTCCTTCCAAAATTATTGAGTGCAATTCACACCATGGGTGACTTGTTCTGGTCAAAGAGGTCACAGTTGAGGTCAGTGTTTACATAAGAAATACAGAATGTGTTCTAGTAGTACTGGTTGTTATGCCGGATAGACAGCCTACCTGTTATTGAGGTCAGGTTTTTCATTAAATAAAAACAATAGTTTGTACTTATGAAAATTGGCCTTAATAGAGGTGTGGTCACTGTAGTGGCGTTGTCATTAGGTGGCATTTTACTGTAATTTTATTTTACCATTGATCCCTTTGAAGACATCACTGCCAATGTATCAATGCAAATCCCACAAATTTTAGTTGTCGCAACAGGCAACCTGTTTTTAGTTAACCTAAACAATTTAGACATTGAAGAAGTTAACTTACTAAGTTATCTAGAAGTCTCATCTGTGCCTCAAACTCCAGTTCTCCGACCTTCCATTTCTTGCCAGATGTGTCTACACCCCCACCCCCCTGGCTGGCTACATTAAAGGCCTTCTGTTTGATGGCTTGACTCACTAAAGTGAGCGTCTCGACACCTGCAGGAATGGCCTTCACCTGTATATACAAAGACAGACAGATAATATATTTGAACAATCAAATAATAGGCAGGAACAGACAGATAATATACATGGTTTGACAGACAGATAAATATAGGGGCTACTAAATTAGTAAAATTATGCAAGGTTTTTCAATAAATCCTTTTTTATGTCATACATTTTTACTTAACTAGCTGTAATGACCAAAACATTGAATATGGGTACCGAATAAGCTCCAAACAAAGAATGTGGGTACCGAATTAGCTCCAAACATAGAATGAGGGTACCAAATTAGCTCCAAACACAGAATGTGGCTACCTAATTAGCCGTCATAATAAGCAGATCCTTATGAGTACTAACTATGGAATGCAACTTTGAAAAAGAAACAAAATATTTCACTAGAAAAATCTCCCCATACTAAAGCTATGACTCATGCAAAGTTCTTCAACAAGGGGTACCCATTGCTTTTTTAGTTGCTAACTGTGAGCATGACAATGAAACCAAAGTGGCAGTTGTAGGACAATGACAAAAGTATGTTTGAGATATAAGTACCCTGTTGATGATAACACCAAACTTGGCTCACTCTGATTTATACAAATGTTTCTAAAACATGCAACAGATAGAATACATTCTGAAGGGTTCCTTGGAATTTTGTGGTGGATGTGGGAAGACAGATATTCAAGGTATTGATCCACAAGTATTCTGGAATTTCCAATCTTGCTGATGCACCTCCAATTGTTCCATAGCCATCTTCTGTACAATCTGCATTTATAATGCTTGCATAAAATTGCAATAGCAGGTCCCTAGAGAATGTGTATCAATGTAGACTTGTGCCTCAAAATCAACAGTAACATGTGAGTTGGTCTGAAAACTGCGGCATTGTGAGCCGAGTTGGTCTGAAAACTGCAGCATTGTGAGCCAGAATCATTGATCCATGAGAGATGCGGTTGGATGGGAGGGGTGGATCAATAAGTCACAGACTCAGGGATGTCCGGATACACGCTTGACTTGTCCAGCTAATCTCTGTCTCAAATCACTGCTATACTACTGAGCTATTGATGTCCCTAAATCAATGTAACACATTAAACCAGACTAGCCTAAAAAAAAAATTATACGATAGGCCTATCATAATTGAAGAATTTCCTAAATACATGGTAATACGGATTAAAATACTGGAATAAATATGGACTGAAATGGTAGATTTTTTCATATGTTGGTTTTGAACTGTGATATTTCAAATTATTGTTAAGAAATTACATATTTGTCAAGAAAGAACATTTTCTGTAGTTATCTGATAACAAAGGTCACATGCTGAGACCCATAAGTTGTAAGCCCCAAATGTAACTGCTGAGTTAGCAGAACTGGCAGACACTGAGGGAATCTCAGGACCGCAATCATCCATCATGGTCGCTTGAACTGTCTCAGCCTCATCTTATCTAATAGTGTATTGATCAGCCCATATTAACAACAGGTCTGAGAGCCTCCACTTTCCATACTAACATGTCACTTCATCTGACTGGCAGAACATTATAACGCATTTCCACACAGATGTGCACTTACACAAAAACCAAAATATTAGTCAGACTGTTTGCCATAAGTGATTTATTATTTATAATGATGCTGATAAAGGATTCTGTCTTCTATTTTGCAAGAGCAAAATGAGCAAAGTATCTTAAAAGTGTGACATGGCTACAAGGTTCTAAAAAAATGAAAATGATTCATACCTAATTTGAATTCGAATTTCCTTTTAACTGGTGACTAACACAACACATTTACCAAATAATTGCAAAGCAAGTCTGCAGCATTTTCATTTATGTTATAAATATAAGCACATAATCATTTTCAAGACTGTAATTCTGCATGTATATATGCTAAATTTACGCTCTTTTTTATTACAGTTTTAAACAGTTGAAAAAAAAAGGTTTGTTTAAATAAACTGGTCATAGTTAGGTTACTCTTGTGATCAACTCTTTTATCAATCCAAGGTTCATGATTCTTTAGCTATAACCTGTCTTCACTGGTACCTGCCCATGTACAGTTGTACAGGTATACAGCAGGTACATGGCACAATCTCCAAGGTAACTTTATACTAGGAATGGCAAAATTCACTCAATGAAACTTTAAATGTTCGGTACCTTTCTGATACAAATGTTGAGAATTTTTTTATAGGTCCTACCAAACAAAGCTGAGCTTATTTGGTTTAAGTAAAACTACGAAAAATTTACGAGAATGAGTGCAAACGGTTTTAGCAATAAGATCAGAGTGTTCCAATGGAAAGTTTATTTCTCAAATGCGGTATTGTTTACTCATAAATTACTTTCAGAATTAAAACTAAAAAAAAGGATAAGAATATGAGTTTGTAACATGTCTGTGTTTTTTTTATTTATATATAAATAAATGAAAACTTTTATTTTGGTTCTTTCTGTCATCTAAACGTTGAAAGTGCTTCCATACATCAGAAGTAACCAATGCAGGCAAAATTGCAATACACCGAAAGCAATGTGAATGGTATGATAATTCTGCTGTAGAAGAATAAGGTACAAAAATCAGGCCAATGTTTACACAGTTATAATTTTGAGCATTCTTTACTGACATAAGTTTTCATCCCATGGAACAGGTATTATGTCTCCTATACAGGTCAGCAAACAGTGACCAGGGGTGTTTATGCAATTGTCACATGTGGTGAGAAATGAGTGTCACCAAGTAGAGCAAGGACACAGCTATCATGCCCCCCAAGATATAACACCCTCCCTCCTCATATTAACCGGCACATGATTTACGAGCAAGACACAAGTGTGAAAGAACATTATTCCACTTGTAGTTCTCATCCCTACCAGCCCCTGCCCACAACTTGCTCCTAACTTTCCATTTGTAACTTTCAATATTAAAAAATAAGCAAACTACAATAATTAAATTTAACTTATAGCGGTATTAATTTTCTTTAGATTTTTAAACACACCAATAAGCAGTGTACATACAATTTATAACATTCTTTTGATATTTTCTTTTGTCTTGCAAACAGCCTGCATATCTGCTTTTGTTATAAAAAATACGGCAGAGTGGATCAATGGTATATAAGCTGATACAACAATAGAAAATGCTTGGTTAATTGATGTGTAAAAGGTGGCTGCTCAGTCCATATTGTTGTATGTAATACACAAATCACAAGATTAATTATAAATTCATTGAACATCATTTTGACCAGACTGGTTCCATGATATTACTCCCCTACTGGGTTGTGCAGTATGTGAGTGGCTAACCAGTTGCTCTGTCAGGCTGCCGTGAATAGCTTGGGGGAATTTCCCAGGTTGAACACTACCATACTGCACAAATTTAATAGTTCATATGCTGCTGAAATAATGGGAAAGCGACAACAAAGTAAAGAATCTTCTTATTCTGATGCCATGACACTGATTACTACCTGACCACCACAAAAAACCTGGTAACAGGTGTGAATGTTAAACAGTTAAGGTGTAAACAATAACCTTTAAGCAAGAAACAGTACAGCCTTTGTCCTTTATATGTTTATTCAGTTTAGTCAAGCCAAATTGATTAAAGTTTTCTTCAGAAAAGAATCTTTTTTTCCCCACCAAATGTTTTGCCTAAAGTACATTCATACATTCAATATCTATCCAAGCATTCACTTACATCTTTATTTTATACTGAACAGGCAGGCCCAAGCATCAAGGTAATTACAGTCACCATTTAGTTCTAAGTAATCTGAGCAAGCATACTCATTACCATAAGGTGTCTTTGATTAACTTTCAGGAAACTTTTTAATCAACACTGTTCATATCATTTAAAGATATAAGAGTTGGAATGGGTAAAAGCTGGAATTTAAAGCTATTGACATGGAAAAATTACCTGTATAAACAGAGGAGATAAACTGCAATTTCAAACATTTCTGTTAATAATTGTTACCCTTACTTGAGCATCACAAGCAGCAATGGTGTTGAATGCGTAGTGATAGGCTTCTTCTACTGTTGATCCACAGGCCACAATGCCATGGTTACGCAACACCATCACCTGAAGTCAACAAAGGCAGAAATGTGATTGTTACCTTTGTTAATATCTTGACAATAGTTGTATATATAAAGATATCTTAATATATGGACACAGGCTTAAGAACCTTGAGCATGAAGATTTAAACAATTTATAACCAGAACATATTTACTTATATGAAGAATTCAAGATTCAAGAAAAGAATCATGTTGTAAGAGCTCAATAACAGGGAGCTCACCTTGTTGTTTGGTCCTAGGTCCCTCTGCAGGCTCTCACGCTCGTCAGTGTCGACAAGGATACCATTGTAGTCATGGTAACTGACCTCACCGCAGATACAAGCCTCCTGGGACAGTGCCAGCAGGCCACATTTCATACTCGACACCTGCAGACAGAAGAGGGGACACAGTTAATGAGGACCAGGATACAACTGCAAGGACCAATTGAAACAGATTCACATATGCACAGCAAGACTGATTTCTCAAAAGTATAATATAATTGTAAGTTTAATTAAAAACGTTACAATCATTTGTCCTTAAAATCATTCAAGATGATAAGAAAATTCTAGACTTTTTGCAAAAAGATATATGTAATCAGCTGAATAGTTTGTTTTTCTCATTTTTTTTATTTTGGTGAAAACTGGATTATTTAAACCAATTGAGAAGTGTTTTGACGTACCGCCACCACGGTTGGTGTGTGAAGGTGGATGATACACTTAATGTCTGGGCGAAACTGGTGGATGGCAGAGTGCAAGTTGAAGCCGGCTGTGTTCACGCCGAATGTTGTGGTGCCTGGGTCTATAACCTCCCCACGGATGTCAATTTTGACAAGGGATGACGCTGTGATCTCAGAGTAATTCATGCCGAATGGATTAATTAGAAAATGTTCTTGTTCTTGATTTATTCGTGCCTGTAGTAGGAATAAAATGAAATACAATTGGAACATGTAAAATAGTTAAGAAAGGAAAACATACAAAAAGTGGAAACATTGGTATCAATCAAATGAGCATAGAATAACATCTTGGTTTTGATAAAATGCAGTGTTAATAGCTGGAGATGGGTAACTTCAGCCAGGAACAAATCAGTTGTCAGGTGTATTACAAATATGAGAAAAATCTTAAAAAAAAATACATTTTTGGGGGAAAGTTTCATACTGAAATTAGGCAAACTCTACTCAGCATTTACTTATCTTATAAAAGCAAATTTTGCTTGATCTGTACATACACTAATATGATTATAGATGCCATGTCCCCAGCCATTCATGTCCACTAGACGGTAGCAGGCAGCCAATTTACACCGCAACAACTTCTCTCCTTTTGTGTAACCCATTGCTTCAGATCCCTTGATATCAGAAATTGGAATAACATACGCTGCTGAAAGAGAGAGACAAGGGAATAGAAGTAGATCATGACTATACTAGTAAGCTTAGACTAAAATAAATACAATTTGTTTATAGTTTGATAGTTATAAGCTCAGGATGACATAAGCCTGCTGTGGCAGATAGTGATGGTGAGTTTAAACCGAGTACTGTTATGACAACTCTATTATTAATCAAATGTTGATTACCAGCTAAAAATAACCAAGTGATGCATTTTAATGACAGAATCATTAAACAAGGGATACAATAGTTCAGAGCATGGGTTAAAACATATCTGCTTTTGCAGCAATTGTCCCATTAAACATCTAGAACTAGAACCAATTGCTAGAACTAATGACGAACCACAAGTCAGTTACAAGTTTTTTCCCTGAGTCTTGGACCCATAAGAGGTTGAAGGGTAGATACACTGACAAGGTTGCAGAGGTTGGTAGACAGATAAGCTCAAACAAACACGTTACAGACATAGGATCTGCTATGCCTTGCTGCAGATTAGACTTTACTTGCAAGGGTAATTTGAACTATTTGGGATGTAAAATGTCATGGACAGGCATTAACACCCATAAAATGTCACACTTCTATGAGTTGTGCATCATTACTGGCAGTTGAATCTGTTTTATATGACAAACAGCTCAGTTGTAGCCGAAGTCAGAAACCTTAGAAGTGAAGCCAAAAATATTTCAATTCACAAAACTCGAAGCCAGACAAATTTTGATGCAAATTTTCCTTTACATATATATATATCATAATTCTCTGGATCATCAAAAAAAAAGTAATTAGGAATTTCTTCCAGTTTTATCGCAAATACAACTTGAAATGAAATGAGTGTCAATAGTCTAGTGGTTAAGATGCTGAAAAATCTCAGAAGTGGGCAGTCAAAAGTCTACCCCAAGATGTGGGCAGTTTGGAGACTGGGATACCCCAAAATGTGGGCAGTTTAGAGACTGGGAAACCTCAAAATGTGGGCAGTTTAGAGACTGGGATACCCCAAAATGTGGGCAGTTTAGAGACTGGGATACCTCAAAATTCGGGCAGTTTAGAGACTGGGATACCTCAAAATGCGGGCAGTTTAGAGACTGGGATACCTCAAGATGTAGGCAGATGCTTTTTTATTGTCTTAACTAATGAATACTTTGTATGCTCTCTGCTCTAAACTGGAGGTAAAATATTCCAAACTAGATGTTATGATGCAAGTCCTATTTTGCTTGTAAAATTTGTCCTAACATGGACGTAACAATGCAAATGACCTTTGAAACAATGAAGTTTACATCAGAACACAATATGGCTCTTATCAAAATTTGTTTCCTGCTTCTATGCAAAAGATTAGCACTGAGGCAGAAAATGATACAAACTGCATGTTCTACATGAATACACTATCAATGATATGTATTGGTAGAGTAAACCACTTTGGGGTGCTATTACATTAAAAGTACAGAACTACAGAGAAACAACATGCAAGCTTGGCAACTGTTTTAAGTGTCCAATATTTTTCAATCACAATAGACAAAAAGGAATGTCAACTGTCAAATAACAAGTTAAAAGATAAAAGACACCTTTACAAATATGTGTGTAATCCTTAAAAAACAGATCTGAAATAAAATGAGATGAAAGACTGCAGGATGTATTATTTGGTACTTATGTCTGTATGACATAAATGTCATGCTGAATGTCAGTGCAGGGAGGTGGTGAGATAGATGGTCACATGACCAAAAATACAGTCTGGAGGTCCAGCAATGAGTGTCATGTATCTGCACTGCAGAGCTTGTTACATTTTTTGCTTGTTGTTTGTTTGGTTCATTGCCTTTCTGCATATTTTCAGATACAGAGTTTTGTCCGTACAAAAACAGCTTACTAAAGTAGCAACTTAAACTTCTAACCCAACATTTGAAATAAACAACAACCATTTCTCAGTTATTTCTAGCAAAAAGGTAATAACATATAGATGTTGAAGACTTAGCAGTCAACAGAGGATATGATGTTTAGACAGCTCTCTGCAGGAGCCGCAGACAGCACTCTAAGGGAGCTGCAGACATACAGCATTCTGAGGGAGCTGCAGGCAGACAGCACTCTGAGGGAGCTGCAGACAGACAGCACTCTGCAAGAGCTGCAGACAGACAGCACTCTGAGGGAGCTGCAGGCAGACAGCACTCTGTGGGAACTGCAGGCAGACAGCACTCTGAGGGAGCTGCAGGCAGACAGCACTCTAAGGGAGCTGCAGACAGACAGCACTCTGCAGGAACTGCAGACAGACAGCACTCTGAGGGAGCTGCAGACAGACAGCACTCTGCGGGAGCTGCAGACAGACGGCACTCTGCCGGAGCTGCAGACAGACAGCAGTCGGACGGCGTAGCAGACAGACAGCACTCTGAGGGAGCTGCAGACAGCACCCTGCAGACAGACAGCACTCTGCGGGAGCTGCATACAGCTTTCTGCAGGAGCCGCATACAGCACTCTGCGGGAACTGCAGACAGTACTCTGCGGGAGCTGCATACAGCACTCTGCGGAGCTGCAGACAGCACTCTGCAGAGCTGCAGACAGTTCTCTGGGAGTTGGCTGATCTGGATCAATTATACTATGTGTGATAAATTAATGTGTGACTAGAATAAAAGACATTAATGAATAGTCTCCCCTGAATAATCCCTTGATGCAAGTGGGTCCTTTCATTTGCTTTATTCGGTATCTAACATATCTCTATAACTATCTTAACGAATTTTAAGCTTTTATTTATATAATAGTAAGAATTTTCACAGTTTGTAATAGCAATATGTACAAAAAGAACAGGTGATAAAGTCCAAGAATTCCAACTAAAAGGAC
Organism: Sinonovacula constricta; assembly: GCA_007844125.1. Classification (NCBI taxonomy): domain Eukaryota; kingdom Metazoa; phylum Mollusca; class Bivalvia; order Cardiida; family Solecurtidae; genus Sinonovacula; species Sinonovacula constricta. The sequence continues at coordinate 1,485,341 of CM017569.1, read as the reverse complement.
TTACCTACTGTTTGGAATACCTCGGATATTAAATTACAAGGGAGACAATTTCCATTTTACCACTGTACCCCATTAAAGCTGCATTAGTTAAATAAAAAATCAATCCACCCATATACTATCAGTGACATTATCTCTTGGAAATAATTCTCCTCATCTCCTTGTAAAGCAATAACTTACACAACAAAAATATATAACATGACAGGGTACTACAAACATGATTAATAAAATGGCTTCTTATTTGAGCTGACAGTTTCATTTTAGCAGTGGTTATTATATAGTGACATTGTATTTACGGCAGTTGCCTGATTAGATTTAAAAGCCAAGCTTATCTGATATGATGACAGTGAACTCAGATTTATACAGTGTAACTTCTTAAAGTCACATAAAACAGTTAACAACATGAACAAATCTGTTAAGATGCTCTCATATCTTGTCTGTTATATTGCTATGTTGTGACTAATACAACTAGGTTAATGTATTCAATAGAACACCCCAGGCTTGGGTTACATATAACGAATGCCACCCCTACACCCAGGGAAGGGGTAATCTTACACACAGTACCTTTCTTCACAAGGGAATATACAATGGAGCATTTAACTTAACAAAACTTTTGCAAATGTCACCAATGCTTCATGTTTTGTTTAAATGTATATTTAGCTATAGTCAGTTTTGTTATTGTCCGTTTTGTTAATGTCAGGCAGCTGGTGACTTATAGCCTGTGTGTCTTTCTGTAAGGTCCATTCATGTGGGCATGGTTGTCTGCGTCTTGTCTGCGAATGCAGGGGACTTGTCAAACCTGTATATGTTCTAAAGAGAGTGAGATTCTGTACGAGAGTTGAAAGTTTCCTTTTTTACCACAATCCTTATCATCAAACTATATTTGTCAACTATGTGCCCAAATATGTATAGTGTAGTATCCTTACCTGCTCCGACTCCACGGGTCATGGAACCCTGGGGGTATCCCTTGTTGGGGACCAGCAGATCCGAGATCTGTTGGAGAGCGATCAGGCTGGCCGGGTGGTTCCCTGCACGGATCTGTTCCTCCACGATCTCCTCCAGCTCTCTACGAAACGCCTCGCTGTTCAGGATCAGCGACACACGGCTTCTGCTTGACATCTGGTTAAGGTCTTCCTTCACCTCTGCAGGGCGACGTAGGTTTTTCTGGTACTCCTCATCATCTGGATCTGAAACACACAAACAGGGTACCAGTCAGTACAGTTAGGAGTAAACACATTGTTGTAATTTGTGTCTGTGCAGGTGTGTATGTAATTTGGGGCTTAAAGTTTAACCTGCTTTCTGTATTCTGTATTATTAACTAATATTTGGTCTAAAAGAAAAACAGGTAAAGTCACAAGACATTGGTTGTGACCGAGCAGCAAAGTGCAGATCCTGATATCTGGCAGCTCTACAAGACGCTGGTAGTGACAGAGTAGCAAAGTAAAGATCCTGATATCTGGCAGCTCTACAAGACCCTGGTAGTGACAGAATAGCAAAGGGCAGATCCTGATATCTAGCAGCTCTACAAGACGCTGGTAGTGACAGAGTAGCAAAGTGCAGATCCTGATATCTGGCAGCTCTACAAGACCCTGGTGGTGACAGAGGAGCAAAGGGCAGATCCTGATATCTGGCAGCTCTACAAGACATTGGTAGTGACCGAGCAGCAAAGTGCAGATCCTGATATCTGGCAGCTCTACAAGAAGCTGGTAGTGACAGAGTAGCAAAGTGCAGATCCTGATATCTGACAGCTCTACAAGACATTGGTAGTGACAGAGTAGTAAAGTGCAGATCCTGATATCTGGCAGCTATACAAGACCCTGGTAGTGACAGAGTAGCAAAGTGCAGATCCTGATATCTGGCAGCTCTATAAGACCCTGGTAGTAACAGAGTAGCAAAGTGCAGATCCTGATATCTGGCAGCTCTACAAGACTCTGGTAGTGACAGAGTAGCAAAGTGCAAATCCTGATATCTGGCAGCTCTATAAGACCCTGGTAGTAACAGAGTAGCAAAGTGCAGATCCTGATATCTGGCAGCTCTATAAGACCCTGGTAGTAACAGAGTAGCAAAGTGCAGATCCTGATATCTGGCAGCTCTACAAGACTCTGGTAGTGACAGAGTAGCAAAGTGCAGATCCTGATATCTGGCAGCTCTATAAGACCCTGGTAGTAACAGAGTAGCAAAGTGCAGATCCTGATATCTGGCAGCTCTATAAGACCCTGGTAGTAACAGAGTAGCAAAGTGCAGATCCTGATATCTGGCAGCTCCACAAGACATTGGTAGTGACAGTGTAGCAGATAGCACAGATCCTGATCTGACTGCTCCACAAGACATTGGTAGTGACTGAATAGCAGATAGTGCAGATCCTGATCTGACAGCTTCAAGCAGGAAATGGCTGATGTTTAATATGCGCCAGTGTCTGATCTATTTGTGCTTAGCAAGCTAAGAGTTTACTGTCACTGCAACAACTTTGTCCTTTGCCTGACCCTTATTTGAAACTGTATCTTAAAAAGAAAACCCCAATAGAACAGCTGCTGCTGAACATATATCAAGTTCAAACTGCTTTCCCATCACCAACACCACAGCAAAGATCTTACACAAAATATCTCAAATTAATATAATTAAGTCATTAACAGATACTAGACTACATTCCTTCAACAGTTCTGACTTACCATTTACATGTACAAATGATTTACAGCAGCAATTACATTATTACTGATTCTGGCTGTACACAACAGTACAAGTGATTGCATGCCATGTCCTTGCCAAGAAAGCCTAGTCAAGTTTGTCAAAGAACCGTGAAACATGATGGGCTCTTGCGTTTATCTAGCCTGGCAAGTCTTAACTTAGTCTCCATGTAGCATCATAATTGATAGAGAGGATCAATAAGTCTCGTACACCATGGAAAGAAATCAATTCTGAGGGCATGAATTTAATAGCTCATGCCTCACCACAGCTGGCTATGTTGCAACAGTATTATATCACTCATAACTGGTCCTCTTGTAAATAACTCATGCTTTCTCTTGGGTACTTACACTAAGTTTACATCAGTTAACTTCATGCAAGGGTAGGTACCATGATACATTTCCTGAGAGTAAGCAACAAATAGTGTAGACCTGGAACAGACAGCTCTCAGTAAGTGAAGGTTGTTGGGATCTTCACTATTTGCGGAAGCTTCAGTTATATTGTGATGTACAAGACGTCAGTCTTTAGTCTGTGTTAATGAATCAATATGTATGTTGGGCCAGGAGCCGGGCTGTAGACAGTCTCTGACAGCCTATGCCAGCAACAGGATGGGTAATACGAACACTTGCATGTATATAACTGCAGCATTGTGTGGCATGTTTTTGCTGAGTCTAGACATTGCAATCTGAATAATTCAGCATGTTTTTTTTTCCTGACAATATTAAGATTTATGCATGACAAACTGTGTTATAAAACCAATATATCCTGTCTATGAAAGTTTTTTCTTACTAAGTAATGGTTTAAAAAATTGTTTTTTCCTGTTATTAATATTAACAGCATAGTAAACATATTTTTTATAAAATGCATCTATTTAAGGACTGATGCAATACAGCAGTCAATTCTGCCTAAAAGTTGTTATTTTTTTATGTTAACCAATACTGTAAGAAGAAAGCATGGCAGTGTAGGAAATCGCGACAGTGACAAATGACCAAGTTTTATGCAGCTATTTGTTGATGCTAACTTAGCATCCATAAAGTTCAATGAATTTTACATGAGTTGCAGCCAGTACTCTCACTCTCATCTTTATGCCTAATGCAGACATGGCTCTATAATCCTAGCTTCGACAAAACAGCCAGCCTGCATCAAAGTGACAATAATTGAATAACTGCAGCATCTTGTCTGATGGCAAGGAATTATACCAGGGCATAAAGTGCACTCTCACAAGACAAGGTTCCAATAAGGTAGTTAGCAAAAAACAAGAGGGCCATGATGGCCCTTAATCGCTCACCTGATGACACAGGCTTTACGTAGGCTCAAATCTGGCATTAAGTAATTGAGAGTCATTTACTTTAGAAATCTTTGGTGAAGATTGGACCATTAGTGTGGCCACTGGGTTGATAACATTTTCTAGAATTTTACCAAGTAACCTACTGAATCCACATGACTCACTTCAAAACATATGTAAAATTTCATACTGGCAAACATGATGGTCAAGTTTGGTAAAGACTGGGCCATCAATGTAGCCTCTTAAGTGTTTTCACAAGCTTTTTCTAAAATTTGACCTAGTGACCTACTTTATGACCCCACGAGACCCAATAACGAACTCATCCAAGATATTATGTAGACAAACATTCTGACCAAGTTTGATGAAGATTGGCCTATAAATAGGGCCTCTAGTGTGTTCACAAGCTTTTTCTAAGATTTGACCTTGTGACCTACTTTTTGACCCAACGTGACCCAGTTACGAACTCATCCGAAATTTCATGCAGACAAACATTCTGGCCAAGTTTGGTGAAGATTGGGCTATAAATGTGGCCTCTAGTGTGTTCACAATCTTTTTCTAAGATTTGACCTAGTGACCTACTTTTTGACCCCACGTGAACCAGTTACGAACTCATCCAAGATTTCATGCAGACAAACATTCTGACCAAGTTTAGTGAAGATTGGGCTATAAATGTGGCCTCTAGTGTGTTCACAAGCTTTTTCTAAGATTTGACCTAGTGACCTACTTTTGACCCCACGTGACCCAGTTACGAACTCATCCAAGATTTCATGCAGACAAACATTCTGACCAAGTTTGATGAAGATTGGCCTATAAATAGGGCCTCTAGTGTGTTCACAAGCTTTTTTTAAGATTTGACCTTGTGACCTACTTTTTGACCCCACGTGACCCAGTTATGAACTCATCCAAGATTTCATGCAGACAAACATTCTGACCAAGTTTGGTAAAGATTGGGCTATAAATGTGGCCTCTAGTGTGTTCACAAGCTTTTTCTAAGATTTGACCTAGTGACCTACTTTTTGACCCCACGTGACCCAGTTATGAACTCATCCAAGATTTCATGCAGACAAACATTCTGACCAAGATTGGTGAAGATTGGGCTATAAATGTGGCCTCTAGTGTGTTCACAAGCTTTTTCTAAGATTTGACCTAGTGACCTACTTTTTGACCCCACGTGACCCAGTTACGAACTCATCCAAGATTTCATGCAGACAAACATTCTGACCAAGTTTGGTGAAGATTGGGCAATAAATGTGGTCTCTAGTGTGTTCACAAGTTTTTCCTAAAATTTGACCTCGTGACCTACTTTTTGACCCCAGGTGACCCAATAATGAACTCATCCAAGATTTCATGCAGACAAACATTCTGACCAAGTTTGATGAAGATTGGATAAAAATTGTGGCCTCTAGTGTGTTCACAAGGTAAATGTTGACGACGAACGACGAACGACGGACGACGAACGACGGACGCCGGACGACGGACGAAGCGGTATCACAAAAGCTCCCCTTGAGCACGTTGTGCTCAGGTGAGCTAAAAAACAGGTAATGATAAAATTAGTTGTTTTTATCAACCATCATTAATTATATGAAACAAAAAATGAACATCCATGGCCCAACTGCTTTTTACCATTTAACTGTGTATGTATAAACTCTTATCTTTATATACCCTCCAAATGGCCCCTACTTTGTAATGGCTAAAAATGTTTAAATTAGTTACAAAACATTTTTGAAAGTTTTTTTTTTTACTGCTATTACGCATGCCTGTAAAGGTCAGCAGCAACACATGTGGAGTTCTCTATGAATAATGCAGACCTGCTATTCAACAGGCCTCTAAGGGGTTGCATTATCCAAGATGACAAATCAATATCACTGGTATGGGGCTTCATCAGTTTACACAGCCCATCCTGCTACACTGGATAATAACCAATAGAAAATAATCATACTTTTTTTGGCTGCCAATAATGATTGCATGAAAAATCAACTTGACATATTGCTAGATTCTGTAGCTAAACGGGTAGATCCAGGTCAGACAGTTTCCAACAGGAGCTAGCTGATCTGGATCTACATTCAATGTTGTTGCCTGACAAAGTCACACTAAGTAGGTTAAGTGAGCTTCCACACATGGCTACCTGCCACAGCTTCAGCATCAGACACACGTCACTGCATGTGAAGAAATACATTAAATGGATTTCTTTTCATCTTTATTCATGAGTCACACTCTTATGCCTCGGTCAGATTACTTAAAAAGAGCAGTACTTTTGAAAAAAAATAATGTATTAATTCCTGTGATATTTGAAGACTTGTGTCATTTTGGTCAATTTGGGTATATTTTGGGCAAGGACTTGGCAATTTTTAATACCAACTTAAAAGTTGCCCAGGAAAGGCACAAATTTCCACATTTTTTTCCAGCTTATATGGAATTTAAACCTGGTTTAGTCGTGAAGAGTCTTGTACAGGACCCATGTTAGTTCCATTAGAGATTTATATGGAATCCAAACCTGGTTTAGTCAGGAAGAGTCTTGTACAGGACCCATGTTAGCTCCATGAGAGATTTATATGGAATCCAAACTTGGTTTAGTCAGGAAGTCTTGTACAGGACCCATGTTAGCTCCATGAGAAATTTATATGGAATCCAAACCTGGTTTAGTCAGGAAGAGTCTTGTACAAGACCCATGATAGCTCCATGAGAGATTTATATAGAATCCAAACCTGGTTTAGTCAGGAAGAGTCTTGTACAGGACCCATGTTAGCTCCATGAGAGATTTATATAGAATCCAAACCTGGTTTAGTCAGGAAGAGTCTTGTACAGGACCCATGTTAGCTCCATGAGAGATTTATATGGAATCCAAACTTAGTTTAGTCAGGAAGAGTCTTGTACAGGACCCATGTTAGCTCCATGAGAGATTTATATGGAATCCAAACCTGGTTTAGTCAGGAAGAGTCTTGTACAGGACCCATGTTAGCTCCATGAGAGATTTATATGGAATCCAAACCTGGTTTAGTCAGGAAGTCTTGTACAGGACCTATGTTAGCTCCAGGAGAGATTTATATAGAATCCAAACCTAGAGATTATGAGTGATTCCAAGATCTAACAAACCTTGAAAGATTTCCCTCCAGGTATCATACAAGCTCCTTACAAGTTACTTGCTATTTAACTGTGACATATGATTTCCTGATTTAACATTAGTACAAGTTCCTCTTTTGCTTATATATGTTTTAAACAGTATCATGCACAACAATTTTGAGTTCGTATTAATTGAGAGATGGCTAGGAGCACCATTATAATATTTATACTACAGAATGATAGGATCCAAGTGTGACTGAGGCTTTAGCTTTCCATAATTTTTTTCTCAAATAGTTTCCAAAACAAAGGTGTATAAGTAATAAGCTAAATGCACAAAGAATTCACCAAGCACCATCAGTGAGATCAATCTTTTTGCATTATTTATAATCAGTTTGCTTCTCTAAGGCAGCCAAGAGTCATGTCTGATTTTAAAAGCCATGAAATTGTTTGAAAGGGTTAAGTAACCAGAATGACTGGACACTTATCTTTAATAGCTGCCATTATAGAAATGAAAAGTCAGTTCTTTGGGACAATCTGTATATACTGTGATGAAATAAACACAAAACCTGCGTAATGTAGCTGCTGGTAGTGACTTTGTATTATAGTATACTTAATTGGTTTTGTTATTGTTCCCTTGTATGGACAGTGTATCAAATGCTATTCAAGAAATTATGAATACATTTAACTAAAAGCTTGAGCACAACCTAAATGTATAAATTAAACCGGTTTACGATTTTCAAAATACTAAGAAAAAGCAAAACATCTTCCATTACAAGCCATTTCTTTGTACATCACAAAATATAATTTACATGTTAATTAAATCCAAGCATGACAAATCTATTGAGCATAATAATTCCTTATTCTTACATGTGCAAACATCCTGCAGGATTTCTTCACAATATTTGACAGTATTTTGTACAAATATAGCTTGGTGTTTACTTAAGTGCCAATCAATTAGACACCTCTGTAATATAACAATATATATGTTGACTGCATTAAATGAGAAGCTGGGATTTCCTTTTATCCAACTGTGTAAGGGGGTATCAGCATTGAAATGGCCAAGGTCTAGACTTAATATTAGCCTGATAGGCAAGTCTTGATCATACTTAGTCAATTAGTGCAGAATTAAATCAGCTCCCTGCTCCCAAGAACTATAATATTATGAAAATATTTATTACCCAGGCATCATGTTCTTCTATATGAAGAATTAGTATGGGTAATAATGGGTAATACACAAAGCTGGCAAATATGTTATTGTGGGTGATAAATGAGCCACTTTGTCTCTATTATCATGTAAATGCTGCCAACAGATCTGATAGTGGCCTTGTGTTGGGATACACCAGTATTGTTAATTGTTATTGTTGCCATACAAATGAGGAGATTTGTCAAATATGACAAAAAGATCACAGGGGTGTTATTGATAATGATAAAGAGGCAGGGGCCATAACAGAGATAGGAAAAAAATATATTAAAAATATTAATCATTCATAAAAAAAATAAAAAATAATAAAAATAGAAAAACATTAGTGTTTTCATTGTTGTTGTATGCAGCACTGATATAACCATAACTTTGATTGCAACGTCAAATATTGTGCGAGTAGAACCACTGAGTAAATCTAGACACTTTTGCCTCCTTCGATTCACCATGCACATCATTTTCAGCCCTTTCTGTATATGTTGTGAAAAGACCCTCAACTACAACGGGCTTTCCCGTATGTGCTTTGGTCTTCCTACATCATAAAGTAGCTTCTGTTTATTTGCAGACAGCTAGCTTGTCAATTTGAAATAACGTAATCAAATAATTAAAATGATCTATTTTGAAAACTGCTATGAATATAAAAAATTGACTCATTTGATAAATACAAGTTTCAGCTCAAATCAAGGCTACAATACAAGAATCAGTACTGTAAGATCGCACCTTTCTAAAAATAGCCTTTACATCATTCTATCAAAACCCTAAATATGTATACATGTCTTAGTTTGTGTCACATAAACTATGTTGATCATGTCACTTTTTACCTTTCTTAGTGAAACTAGATATACACTTTATATAATAGCTGAAGTATCTTATAAAATTTCTGGTGTTGTACATAGATCTTGGTGAAAACTCTCACCGTCTCTTTGTCATTATTTCCTCTTTCATTTTTTTCAATACATTGCTATCTTGTATTTATAGGGTCTTTGGGTTTGAGTGAGTTCTTGCTAACTTTGCAATGGGGTTACTTTTCCCCCATATTACCCCCCAAACAAATTTTTAAAATTAAAATGGCTGGGCTGATCTGAAGGTTTATTCCCATGAAGAGTGGGTATCTCTAAGGCTTGGACATAAAGATTTGCTTGCTAACTGTCATAAGTTATAATTGTTGAAGTTTTTATTTTTTTCGTGATATTCAAACAGTAATTGTTCGCCCATTTGAAACAGTTATATAGCAGTTTTAACTGTGATATCAAGTCACATTGTCTGACACTGGATCTGTCAGTATGGATACATACACAACCCAAATATCATGCTACAAGTTATAGAAACACCATTTTTAGGCCATCTTACAATAGCTTAAAAAGGGGCCTTGACATTTGTTTTGTTTTTTATAACATTGCACCAACACAATTATGGTCATACTGGCGAAGTTCAGCTAATGATTGGAGGAGGAAGACCCCAGACTTGTGTCTAAGTAGAACCACTGGTATATTGCAGGTTACCTGGAAAACGTCCCTACAGGAGTGTTTTGGCCCTGACTTGGAATTGAACCCACACAGTTTATATATTGCTAGTGACTCAGCAGCAAATAGTGCAGATCCTGATCCCCATGATCCCATCTGTGTTGGCCAACCAATGGATTGGGATTAGCCGGCATTTTTGCCGATACTGTTCTGCAACATTTCTATCATTATAGCACAGGGGCACTTATGAGGTGCCCAGGGACTGATCCCGGCGAGTGAACCCACAACCTCACGATTCGCACACTCTACCACCTGAGCTATTGCAGCCAGTTGCCAGCCAAGAGTTAAGAGGACAAGTGTTAGAAAATGTGGCTTAAATCTTTTAATAACAGTATCATTGTACAGCCTAAACAAATCTGCATTCTAACATGCAAAATGAATGTCATGAAGTGTGCTATATTTTCCTTGTTTTTATTAAAATGTCTCCCATTCTGCATAATCATATAGACATTTTGAATGAAATTCATTAGCACTGCTAAAGAACTGAGTGGATCTTAAATGAGGGAAAGATGATCCCAAAAAGAACTCTTTTTGTTAAGATGTCCTAAGGGCAACTAACTTTATATGCATAATTTAAATGCATTCTGCTTTTTGCATAAAACTGTATGTTTTAATATTTGAATGCAATGCTATGACTGAATCTCATTTAATTGTCACATTTATATCATGGCAATGAAAGCTCAGAACAAAAACTCAAATGTCATCTACAATACATCATTGAGCCACAGCAGTAGAGGTTACTAGGTGGAAAATGCAGAAGATTTTAAAACATTAATGCATATTACTTATTAGGCCCATTGACTTTGTCATGTTAAATATTACTATTTTTGCAATGTGTACTGAAAAGATTGCTGTGGTGAGTGTGTAACAGTTATGGGTTTACTTGATCAAGTATATCGTCTTTAGATCTAGTAACAGTGACATGTTGACTGTAAGTTGATAGCAAGCTGGATCAATCTCTCCAGATCTAGTAACAGGGACATGTTGACTGTAAGTTTATAGCTAGCTGGATCAATCTCTCCAGATCTAGTAACAGTGACATGTTGACTGTAAGTTAATAGCAAGCTGGATCAATCTCTCCAGATCTAGTAACAGTGACATGTTGATTGTAAGTTTATGGCTAGCTGGATCAATCTCTCCAGATCTAGTAACAGTGACATGTTGATTGTAAGTTTATGGCTAGCTGGATCAATCTCTCTAGATCTAGTAACAGTGACATGTTGATTGTAAGTTTATGGCTAGCTGGATCAATGTCTCTAGATCTAGTAACAGTGACATGTTGATTGTAAGTTTATGGCTATCTGGATCAATGTCTCTAGATCTAGTAACAGTGACATGTTGATTGTAAGTTTATGGCTAGCTGGATCAATCTCTCCAGATCTAGTAACAGTGACATGTTGACTGTAAGTTTATAGCTAGCTGGATCAATCTCTCCAGATCTAGTAACAGTGACATGTTGATTGTAAGTTTATGGCTAGCTGGATCAATGTCTCTAGATCTAGTAACAGTGACATGTTGATTGTAAGTTTATGGCTAGCTGGATCAATCTCTCCAGAGCTAATAACAGTGACATGTTGATTGTAAGTTTATGGCTAGCTGGATCAATCTCTCTAGATCTAGTAACAGTGACATGTTGATTGTAAGTTAATGGCTATCTGGATCAATCTCTCCAGATCTAGTAACAGTGACATGTTGATTGTAAGTTTATGGCTAGCTGGATCAATGTCTCTAGATCTAGTAACAGTGACATGTTGATTGTAAGTTTATGGCTAGCTGGATCAATCTCTCCAGATCTAGTAACATTGACATGTTGACTGTAAGTTTATGGCTAGCTGGATCAATCTCTCCAGATCTAGTAACATTGACATGTTGATTGTAAGTTTATGGTTAGCTGGATCAATCTCTCCAGATCTAGTAACAGTGACATGTTGATTGTAAGTTTATGGCTAGCTGGATCAATCTCTCCAGATCTAGTAACATTGACATGTTGACTGTAAGTTTATGGCTAGCTGGATCAATCTCTCCAGAGCTAATAACAGTGACATGTTGATTGTAAGTTTATGGCTAGCTGGATCAATGTCTCTAGATCTAGTAACAGTGACATGTTGACTGTAAGTTTATGGCTAGCTGGATCAATCTCTCTAGATCTAGTAACAGTGACATGTTGATTGTAAGTTTATGGCTAGCTGGATCAATCTCTCCAGAGCTAATAACAGTGACATGTTGATTGTAAGTTTATGGCTAGCTGGATCAATGTCTCTACAGCTAATAACAGTGACATGTTGACTGTAAGTTTATGGCTAGCTGGATCAATGTCTCTACAGCTAATAACAGTGACATGTTGATTGTAAGTTTATGGCTAGCTGGATCAATGTCTCTACAGCTAATAACAGTGACATGTTGATTGTAAGTTTATGACTAGCTGGATCAATCTCTCCAGATCTAATAACAGTGACATGTTGACTGTAAGTTTATGGCTAGCTGGATCAATGTCTCTAGAGCTAATAACAGTGACATGTTGACTGTAAGTTTATGGCTAGCTGGATCAATGTCTCTACAGCTAATAACAGTGACATGTTGATTGTAAGTTTATGACTAGCTGGATCAATCTCTCCAGATCTAATAACAGTGACATGTTGATTGTAAGTTTATGGCTAGCTGGATCAATGTCTCTAGATCTAGTAACAGTGACATGTTGACTGTAAGTTTATGGCTAGCTAGATCAATCTTTGTTGTCTACCTGTAACAAACTCACTCTAACCTGACTTAGCACAAATGTATCAGACCTTGCTTCTAGCAAGAATCTAATCTGGATCTGCACTCTCTGCAGCCTATCAGTAGAAACATGACTAGTTATCTTTACATTGTGTTGGCAAATATACAAGCGTAAATTGCAAAGAGGTAAAAAGGATAAATCAAGTGGTTTGTTTTCTACCTCCACTGACTGATGGATGTATATCCCACATAAACAGAACAATTTATCTGCCTTTAATGTACATATTTTAATTAAAAACACACATATTACATTATAAACTGGATCACATTTATGGACAATGTCAAAGTCCCTAATAATCAATATTTATATTTTCACATTGCCACTACATTAACAGCTTGAGGCAATAAGTTTACAAGCATCACTGTACGTTCTTTTCAAGGCTGCTAAAACACATTTTATTAGTCACCTGACTACATTAATATAACTGTTTTGGTTAGCTATCCCCAGTAGGAGAGTGATCACACACTTATTGATCAAATTACAGTTTTACTCTTTTGTCTATCAACATTCCTCCTGGCCTTTCATTCCAATCCAAGAGGTGAATTCAATATATACTTTCAGGTGGTATTGTAGACTAATTATAATTGCTCTAATTAGCCAGGTGTTCTGACCAGAAAACTTGATCCACAATACAATTACAGCATTTCAGTGACCATTTTAAGTTCTTCCCTGAAAGAAGACATAGTACATGGGAATATTGAAATACTTCATTCTATACAATGTTTGCAAATATAAGAATGTTTATATATTAACATGCAGCTTGTTCAAGGTAGAATAACTTATATCCTGGACTGCTCTGGGTCTGACCTGATGCATATTTTCTACTATCATAAACTAGATTTTAACACCTATCCCCGACTCCATTAATTCGTAGAAGTTGGGTACAGTTGTATATTAGGTTTCCATAGCAACTGCTTCCCTCACCCCTTCTGCTTGTATCTCTACTCTAGTGATGGAATGTTGCAACTAGCCTGGAATGTCAGGTAAGCAGTTCAGTTCCCTCTCATAGTAAACTGCGCCAGGTGGGCCTTAACAGCACGAGACCAGGATCAGGGTTCCAGGATCAGAGTTCCAGTTTAGATGTTATTGTCAATACAAACTGCACCTGATATTTATGTTGTAGGCAGACCCCAGACAGATATCTGGATGGAAACACAGGACACCCAGAGAGGAAAGTTGGACAACTGCACATAATTGTAACAGCAACCCAAACTCCATTGGTGATGGGTCATGGGTACAGCGTTAATGCACAGCAACCCAAACCCCAGTGGTGATGGGTCATGGGTACAGCGTTAATGCACAGCAACCCAAACCCCAGTGGTGATGGGTCATGGGTACAGCGTTAATGCACAGCAACCCAAACCCCAGTGGTGATGGGTCATGGGTACAGCGTTAATGCACAGCAACCCAAACCCCAGTGGTGATGGGTCATGGGTACAGCGTTAATGCACAGCAACCCAAACCCCAGTAGTGATGGGCCATGGGTTAGGTGTTAATTGGCCATGGGTACAGTGTCTATGGGCCATGGGTACAGTGTAAACTCACAACCCAAACCCAGTGGTGATAGGCCATGGGTACAGTGTTTACACACAGCCTCTTTATCACAGTTTCTTTCTATCTTCTTACTAATCTGATGGTTCCAGGTTGGACACCAAGCACGACAAAGGCATTCCTTTGTTATTGATCCAAAATGAAAAATTGTAATAAAAATATGACCAAGGGCCACAGCTCTGCTGCTGTACATTTGATAATTACAAGTATCACCCTGTATTTTTATTTTTCAAACCAATAATGATGTTTTTGTTTTTGAAATACATTGCAGAGACCACTATGACCATTATAGCAATGTTCAGCTATTATGGTGGTCGGAGACCACATGGTGGTCGAAGATCACAGACAAATGTCTGGGTAGAACCACTGGCACACCACAGGTCAGCTGAAAGACCTTCTCATAATAAGCCCTGAACAGCACTTGAACCCACGCGGTGAGAGGCTAAGTAGTCAGAGGAGTTACAAATTGACGACTAACATTACGCCATGGGCATCCCACCAAAAATAAATTAACTTAATTTAGTCCATTAAAATATTAATCAGCAAACAAATCTTGTTGGTCAATGTCATTTTAATTTATATGAAAAAACAACATTTTAGTCATGTTATAAACGAATCTGTTCCCTTTTTATGAAAAATGATAAACTAAAGAGAGGACTATTTTTCGTGTGGATTCTCCCAAACGGAATTACACATGTCAAGAGCGACTGTTCATACTATAAAAAGATGATGCTTTGTAATAAAAAACAGCTGAGGTTTTGGTTATGTGATAAATAGAATCTAATATTTGTGTTCATTAGATACTGAAAATATTAAACTCGTTGTCTAAAATGATATATGAAACTTGGCAGAGCCTCGCTTCGCATCATTTCATTCAACTTGTTTAATATTTTCAGAATCTAATGAGCACTAATATCAGATCCTCTATTTATCCTGAAATCCTCATCACAAGACAGATCAGTATCCTCCTGTACAATGGCTACAGAAGATATAATGTGTGTATGGGGGATTGGGGCAAGTAAAACACCTCTCTAGAGCTGATCCTGTGATGTGAAATACAGAGTATTGATCCCAGTATTATATAGCTCATACATGATACTATGGCATGTGTGTACTGACAACAACTGAATATTATATAGTAAATATAGGATAACATGACATATGTACACTGTTCAGAATTTGACCACTCTTAAACCTGCAAAGCATCATTTTGTCAGGCTTAAAAGGCAACTAGTGTTCATTGGATAGTTTAGATCAGAACATGCACTTTTTTGCTGTTATGTCTATCAATGTGTACTGGCATGTAGTTATGTAATCTTAAGTTACATAAAGTTATGTAACAAACAAGTGTAGGGGGATTATTGGTAACTACCAGTAACCACTGTATTCTTGAGGCAATATCTAGCATTACAACTGATCATATCACAGACATTACAAAGATGGTATGCAGTGAACTTTTGCTATTTTTAAGTAATTATGTACAGAGTGCTTTAAACCCCATTTGCAAGATTGGATTCATCACAATATGCAGCAGCACACTATAAAAAACATTTTCTTTTTTTTCAGTACCAACCTTATATTAATCCTTAGCTAACCCAATTTTGTAAGTGCTTAAATCAATTTGTGTTAGCTGTATCCAGAATAGAACATAAAGGAAAGCAGAAAACCATCGAAGCAAATCTGCTGCTACCAAAGATTTGTCTAACATATCAGGGACAGGGAAATATTGAGTAGCTCTGAAATATTGAGAATCTCTGATAAGCAAATATATGGCTTATGGTAATAGTCTAGATCCAGATCCTACAGGCGACAGTCTATTTTAGGTCTAAACCATTGGCTTCTTAGCATCTATTAACCTTTAGCCTGTTATTCATGTGTTTATATGGTTTCGGCATAAAGTGTAGATGCTGTCTGATCCAGATGGAAGCTGTCTGATTGGGATCTATACTGTTTGCTGCTCAGTCTCTGTTCATAAGTATATCAACTGTGACATGTAACATATATAATATCAAAGCCAAAAATTTTAAGAATTTAACATGCGTTTTAAAAAAAATGTAGAAAGCTAAGGGTTAATAAGTTGATTAACATGTATATTTAATATGTAAGATATAAAAGAGAAGACTTGAGAATTCAGCCTGGGTTTTGAAAAAAAATGTAGTTCAATAAGGGGTACCCTGAACTGTAGGTTGTTAAAACATGACCTTTGCTCCACCTAGTTCCAGTATGAAGTCTTTACACAGTCCTATCTAATATTTTTATGTTTTATCACTATGAGAGAGGTAATCAACATATCGCCATATTCATGGAAGAAATTGGCTGCTTCAAAAGACGCTTATCTCCTTATGTTATTATCCAAGATAACCAATATATTTACGGCCCTTGTTATCAACATTGCTTGCAGTAAGTGACCTGTTTTCTGAATAAAAATATTTTTAATAAGGCAATGAAATTCTGTTGTCGGGTTTAATTAAAAGATTTTTTCTCATGTTTATGTTTTATATACGCTTTTTTCACTTCAGTAAATATTTGGAAATGGAAATATTTAAAAAGTAAGGTGCAAAAATATTGCTGTTAAATGAAACTAAAATCTCTCCTAGCAGTTGATGCAGTTCGCCAACAGAGAAGATTATAAACATATCAAAGGTTGAATGATGTGCACCAAAGGTTACAGCTACATCCAAAGTTACCATATAACACATAACAGGTATGTAAGACATGTTTAAGCTGAAGTACAAAAGGCTTTTGTGCGTCTACAACTGTATAAGAATATCCTGGGGTCATTTCTCCTTGCTGCCTGGTAGGAATTTATCAGACTTAGGCTAATAATTTAGATCCAGATAAAACAGCTTCCAACAGGAGCTGGCTGATCAGGAACTAAACCATTCGTTGACAATTCATTCTTGATATGTATTGAACTATAATCATTTATGCCAAAAATGGTAAGCAGAATTTTTTTAGAATGAGTCTGTAAACAAATTTAGCAAGTTAGGGGTTAAACAACTGATTCATGTTGTCTCAGACACTGGGAGATTCTAGGAAGATCTAGGGTCATGCAGTTTGAAGACTGACAGGGCACTCAGTTGATGCAAAAACAAGTTTTGACTAAGAGAAAGCCCATCACATCTGATGAACAATCATGCCACATCTTACTGCAATTTATAATCCATAATATTATTCATTCTTATCAAGTTATTTGCATTTGATACAGAAGGGGATTGACATTTTCCTATCTTTATAATATATTCTACTAAGTAAAATGTTTTCTTAACTTGATGACAACTTGATGATTAGTCCTGCCCCTCCCATAAAATTGCCTGATGTCCCCTGAAAACAGGAGTATGTTCGATGGGGGATAAATCTTGTTCCAAGAGCCATCTACAGCAGCTACTAGCAGTAGGATACAAAACAGAAATGCATTAGCTTCCTAGATGTTGTACAAAGAAGCGTAATCAAATTATTTTTACAGCTGGGTATGTCCCAAGGACAAAGTTTCCTTTTCTTTATTACCCTATTGACAGACACAGTTATTTGTGCATACCAGAAAATGTACATGAAAAGTATTTATTGGGTCTAAATGATGGTTTTAGCAATTGCTATGTGTTCAACAAAAGCAAGTGATAATAATTAAGGCAGTAAATTTGACTTTTTACACACAAAAAACATCAATAACTGTCATCAAGGTGTGAACTGTAATCATAGATTATAATAGATACAAAATTCACAAAATTAATGTCTTTTAGTATGGCTTTAAAAATTCAAAGCATTATGTGAATTATGTTTGTTTATCGTCCCACCAATAGTATTTCGGTTATTTGGAGACAGTGTCCATTTGAAAGCAGATAGTGCTGCCTTCACTGTGCATCATACTTGGCATTACAAATCACCAAGTCATATTACCATGACACTGGGCAGTCATGGAACTACCCTTGTTATTGCCAGGGCGCTAGTAAGGGAGCTTTATTACTATCATTTTTAACGAGTTTGGTATGTTGCAGCCTGGTATCAAACAAGGGGCCTGCCATACCTGGAGCCTACACTCTAAAAATTGTGCTGCCAGGTCCTGTTCTGTGAGTTATTATTGAGTATCAAACAGTGGGGTTTGGTAAATCAGTTCTATAACTTTACAGTGTTACATCATTCCAACAGAAACATTGAGTTAATGCAGATTCAAAGCTAAGAGTTTTCACTAATTTAATCTATACCTAAAAGGAAAAAGCAGAATATTAGCTTAATATTCTGGTAAACTAGATATAACAAACTGCCTGGGAAAACATTTTCCTTTGCTAAGCCATTAATCATTTATCCCCCCACCCACACGTACATTGAATGGTTGCTATAGAATGTCTTCCCCATTTATCAGCTTTGCCGTCAGTCCCTGGTTTGATCAGTCATAGACTAACATCAGCTCTCAAATTAAAATAGTGGCAGTCTTGGAAGTAAAAATAAAAATAAAGATTTAGAAGTATAGTATAGATCTAGACCCACCAGCCCCAACACTGAGCTGTCTGATAATGTTCTGCACTATTTGCTGTGCATCTCGTTAACTCTGCATAAAGTTGTTGTATATAATTGAGAATAACATTCGGCTATTACCACATGTAGCAGTCAAGGTTAATTCTAGTGTTTGTCAACATGACAATTTTATATGACCTGTCAACACACCTGATAAAATGTGAAGTGGGTAAAGTACAGTCTTGCCTGACAGGCAATATTCTATGGGTACTGATTCTGTATGTATGTTATTGGATTGATTGAAAAACAGAGTATTACATTTTAAATCTAACAGAACTGAACCACCATTATGTCTGCACAATTCTTATGAGGCTTGTGTAGTTAAGTTTCATAAATTTAGTTTCACTTTTCACACAAACAAAAGTCAATACTCGGTAAATCTTTAACTTTATGATTACTTTTATGGATTTATTTACACTTAAAATATCAAATAAATTTGATGTATTAATGGTTTGAGCAATAAACATTTATTTTGTAATAAAAACAAATTTGAACTTGTGTCAAAAATGAAAGCATGTGCAAATAGTAACAACCACTCTCAAAGAAGAAAAGTGTTCTTGATCTGCACTATTTGTTTAGTGTACAAAGCACATTCTGTATCAACTGTTTGATCTGACAAATAACTACACAATAGATTAGCCCTATGTGTGTAAATATGTAACATACAGTCTATAGGCTGGTTTACTCTTTCTTCTCCTAACTGTAGTTATAATGCATGTCATAAGTCAGATATGACTTAAATATCAAATCTGAACTTAAATGACTGTTTTTTAAATGAACATATCTGTTACTTTATGTAACAGAAACATCCCATTGATGTTTGATGTTCTTATTTTAAGGGAAATAGGGACAAGATTATAATTTATCTCTTGGTATGCCAAGACTGATCAGGCTTAGGCAAATAGTAAAGATCTATTTCTTGCTGACTCTTTTATAACATTCCAACTGGTGCTACAACTTCCATGTAGGGTTGTGTTCCAGATGTCTTGCTGAGCACCAGTGGTACTACCCAGACATTTGTTGAGGCCTGTCTACGCAAATACCAGCTGAAGGTGATCGAAATAGCCATACATGAGTCCATGTGATATACTAATAGATTGAGGTTTAATTGTATTCTGATAGACAGAGATCATGGAGTGAAGCAAGGTGAAGACTTGTAAGCCATGTATAAACTCTGTACAAGCCCCGAGTCTAAAGATGTTAAGGTAATCCAGGTATTTATGATCTATAACCTTGTGAAAGTAAACAGTAAACAAACATTAAAATCTGAATCTAGATAGGGTTATTGATTCATTCACCTATTTATAACAGGACCATGGGGCGTATTTGTAAAGCAGTAAAAAAATAAATAGAAAATATCTTTCAAGTTGGGTTTATTCATTTTTACTTCAAATACTTATGAATATGACAGATTTAAAGAATGGTTTTAAAATGTACTAGTGTTACATTTGTGTTTCTTTAACTAATTGTCCCAGCAAAACAATAATGGTCATAACGGTAACTTCATGCTATTATTTGTGGCAACAGACTTCTATACAATAGACTGACTAACACACTGAATGTCAGGTAGAAGGCCCTGTCACATGCAAGGGTCTGGTAACCAACATACTGAATGTCAGGTAGAAGGCCCTGTCACATGCAAGGGTCTGGTCACCAACACACTGAATGTCAGGTAGAAGGCCCTGTCACATGCAAGGGTCTGGTCACCAACACACTGAATGTCAGGTAGAAGGCCCTGTCACATGCAAGGGTCTGGTCACCAACACACTGAATGTCAAGTAGAAGGCCCTGTCAAATGCAAGGGTCTGGTCACCAACACACTGAATGTCAGGTAGAAGGCCCTGTCACATGCAAGGGTCTGGTCACCAACACACTGAATGTCAGGTAGAAGGCCCTGTCACATGCAAGGGTCTGGTCACCAACACACTGAATGTCAAGTAGAAGGCCCTGTCACATGCAAGGGTCTGGTCACCAACACACTGAATGTCAAGTAGAAGGCCCTGTCAAATGCAAGGGTCTGGTCACCAACACACTGAATGTCAGGTAGAAGGCCCCGTCACATGCAAGGGTCTGGTCACCCACTATTGAATGTCAGGTAGAAGGCCCCGTCACATGCAAGGGTCTGGTCACCAACACACTGAATGTCAGCTGGAAGGCCCTGTCACATGCAAGGGTCTGGTCACCAACACACTGGATGTCAGCTGGAAGGCCCTGTCACATGCAAGGGTCTGGTCACCAACACACTGGATGTCAGGTAGAAGGCCCTGTCACATGCAAGGGTCTGGTCACCAACACACTGAATGTCAGCTGGAGGGCCCTGTCACATGCAAGGGTCTGGTCACCAACACACACTGAATGTCAAGTAGAAGGCCCTGTCACATGCAAGGGTCTGGTCACCAACACACTGAATGTCAGCTGGAAGGCCCTGTCACATGCAAGGGTCTGGTCACCAACACACTGAATGTCAGGTAGAAGGCCCTGTCACATGCAAGGGTCTGGTCACCAACACACTGGATGTCAAGTAGAAGGCCCTGTCACATGCAAGGGTCTGGTCACCAACACACTGAATGTCAGCTTGAAGGCCCTGTCACATGCAAGGGTCTGGTCACCAACACACTAAATGTCAGGTAGAAGGCCCTGTCACATGCAAGGGTCTGGTCACAAACACATTGAATGTCAGGTAGAAGGCCTTGTCACATGCAAGGGTCTGGTCACCAACACATTGAATGTCAGGTAGAAGGCCCTGTCACATGCAAGGGTCTGGTCACCAACACATTGAATGTCAGGTAGAAGGCCCTGTCACATGCAAGGGTCTGGTCACCAACACACTGAATGTCAGGTAGAAGGCCCTGTCACATGCAAGGGTCTGGTCACCAACACACTGAATGTCAGGTAGAAGGCCCTGTCACATGCAAGGGTCTGGTCACCAACACATTGAATGTCAGCTGGAAGGCCCTGTCACATGCAAGGGTCTGGTCACCAACACATTGAATGTCAGGTAGAAGGCCCTTTCAAATGCAAGGGTCTGGTCACCAACACATTGAATGTCAGGTAGAAGGCCCTGTCACATGCAAGGGTCTGGTCACCAACACACTGAATGTCAGCTGGAAGGCCCTGTCACATGCAAGGGTCTGGTCACCAACACACTGAATGTCAGGTAGAAGGCCCTGTAAAATGCAAGGGTCTGGCCACCAATGCACTTCATTACCAACTGAACGGTCCTGAATTTTGTATGTATCAAAGAAACATCAAGCATTTAGGGTGTCAATGGTTGCCAAAAGAAGTATTACATACCTATGGAGTCAATATATTTGCCTGTAGGACTGGAGGGCCCATTCACTTGTGGAGCCCCACTCATGTCTGTTCACTCTAGCGCTCAACTCTCGCAGCCTGAAAACATACAGAATACACATAAGGAACAGCTATGACATGGTGTGTGACAAGAAACATACCAGAAAATGCATCAACAGAAGGTGGGTGTCCATAAAATGTAAGCAATAGGTGGCTGGTGTATGACAAGAAATGTACAGGAAATATGGCCAATAAATGTGCAACAAGAAATGTACAGCTAACACATGGTCAACAGATGTGTTGGATTCATCATCCCACCAATACATCCTGAAGTTTTTTAGAGGTTCTGTCAACTTAAAGGAGATAAAGTACAGCAATTTTATATAAGGGTAGTTCCACAACTGGTTGGCCCTGTGTCAGGATAATGTGACTATACACGGGGATACAAGTGGACATCGCAAAAAAACTGAAATTCTGTTGGTGGGATGATAAACACAATAAACAAACACAGGGCTGATCAGCCAAGGAATTACCCATATATTGCAAGAGATCTTTACCACTATCTTTATGACTTGAACTGGGGTCTCCAGAACATCAGGCCACTTTCTACCATGTGTAAGCTTCCAGATACAGTGCTCAGAAATATTCCCCAAAAACATGGAAAATAGGTGTAAGTCAAGCATGTACTAGAAATCTGGACAATAAATGAGTGAAAAGCAATATACAGGAAACATTGTTTAGAGAATCAAATGTACACTTAGGCTGCATTCAGTGTTAAAATCAATGAACAACACAGCTAGTCCCATTGTCATATCAAGATAAGATAAAGTGTGAAATGAATTATCAATAATTGTTACAGTTAATGGTGTTTTAGGTGTAATGTATGCCTGGTTCATACACAACAGAAAATCTATTTATAATGATTGTAGGGCACCAGTGACCCAACAATGTTGACAGTTTAAGACCTTGCTAACTACTGCAGTAGAGTTATGCAGACAAGAACATGTCTGATGTAGAAACCCTCCAACTTGGTTTCAGATCAATGAGGCTACCTGGAGATCTGCTCATAATGCAATGACAAAAGTTTACATTTATATAAAATTATACATGAATTGTAAATTGAAAACATTTACATGTCTTGCAAGCAAGACAAAGCATACAAACTGTTTTCTTAACACTGCTCATTTAACTTCTCTCAAAGTGTTGTGCTCTTGTTCCAGAGCAGCAAATCGATGGAAACAATCCCTGGTGACCATATTACAATGTCGATGGACACTTTTTTGTAGGAGCAATGATGCCTGGAGAATTTTCCAGAGATTAAAAACCTATAGTAGGCACACAAGAAAAAAGTTAGTACAGCGAAACCTGAATATCAGAGATTTCAAAATATATTGCAAGACAAATGTAAAGAATACAGTCAAGCATATGTACATGGCACAGAACCACAGTCATGCTTTTCAGACAAACATATTTGAATGACTTGGTGCCATGATACCTCACCCAGTCACATTACGAAGTCAATATTGACTTAGAGCCAATCAGATGTGGAACTAGCTAAGCCATTACTAATATTTAATAACTTTAATAGACTATGACCAGGGTTTGAACTGGAGGCCTCTCAGACCTGGAGACAGCACTCTACCTCATACTTTACAAGATCTGGCTTCAAAATGGTAGCAATAAACCTGAAACCTGTGAAACTTTTGATTCTCCAAACCTAAAGATAATATAACGGTTTAAATAGATAATCTAGGATGGGACTTGATATCTTAATCCATTATTAATTGTGGTTATTAAGGTTTGTCTTTTTTGGCAAATTGTGACTTTAGTTGAGAACCTAACTTACTTAATATTTTGCGTATATATTTTTACATTGATACTATTTCTGTTGTTTAAATATTCCCCATTCTACATGAAGGATGATGGATGTAGATCTAAAGGCAGTTAATGAATTGTATTAGCTTTTGCTTGCAATTGTTGTATATGTTTAGACTACAAAATAGACAAGGGTGAATGAAGGTGACTCATTGACCTTGTACTAATTTACATATTTACATTTCTGTCCTGAACACAGTAGAGTCTACTTGAAACAATCACGCTTCAGTTAGTTTTGTAACAAGTTACTGCTTACTCCTCCATCGTCTTAAGGTTAATCGACTTTAAAACATAATGAGATTGTTTGTACAAATATCACTTTATTACAGTACATTAATTACAATCACACAGAATCACTCCAAATCGATGAGCACACCATTCTGCTGGTTTTTATAGTTGTCATCCAAGTTTATGTTGCACACATGTTTCACGATAGATTAAAACATCAAGGTGTAACTAATTAAAGCAATTAACCACAATGATGCATGGTTGTTGACCAGGAATGAATTTCAACTCTGACAGGAAAGTAATGTACAACAAAACCATCAACCACACTGCACCACTTTTTGTTTTAAAAAAACCTTTCACTAAGTCAGAAAAACATCCCATGGATATATGTGACTTTATTTGTGCCATGCACATGTACACTTAAAACAAGATACACTGAGAGAGGGATGAGACATGTTGACTAACATTAAACTGTTTTAAGGTCCTATCATTGTTTGATCAGTGAAGCGTCCACACATCTGGGTAAGACAGGTAAAAAAGATGTTCTATGTGTAAATGATAGCCCCAATAGATAATCCATGTTTCTTATCATTAATCCATGTTATAAAGTGAATATTTGTATAAAGGTTATGTTTATTGGGTTTATCGTCCCACCAACAGTATTTTAGTTATCTGGAGACGGTGTCCACTTGAAGCAGATATAGTGCTGCCTTCACTGTGTATAGCATGCCGTGAACACCTGGCATGATACCACACCCAGTCACATTATCCTGACACCGGGCCAACCAATCGTGGCACTATCCTTATATTTGCTTGAGCGTTAGCAAGGGAGCTATACCACTACCATTTTTAACGACTTTGGTATGTCGCGGTCCGGGATCGAACCCAGGGCCTCCAGTACCTGGAGCCAACGCCCTACCCATTGCGCTACCAGGTCCGGCGTGTCAAAAGGTTAATACAGGTCTAAGGGTAAATAAATGTCATAAGGTTAATCCATGTTTTAAGGTTTATCCATGTCATAAGGTTGATACATGTCGAAAGGTTATCCCCGTCCAGGGTTGTCATTAGGAGGCGGCTGGTGGCCGATCTGACCGCCTCAAATGAAAATCGGGCCGCCTCAAATTTGAAAAAAAAAAAAATGAAAATCAGTCAAGAGCATCCCTCCGGACCCCCCTAGCAGCGCTTCGTACCTTCAGCGCTCGCATAGCCTAGCCTCCTCAAAAGTTAAATGAGCCTGCTCAAAATATTTCTAGTGACAACCCTGCCCGTCTAATGGTTAATCTATGTGATGTCTAAAGATTAATCCATGTCATTAGGTTAATCCATGTCTAAAGGATAATCCACAGCCATCTTCTGTTACACAGCTGACAAGACTTAAATCCTGTCTAGAATGGGTTTTTGCTTTTAACTGAAATTTGAATGAGTTTGTACAAATAGCTATGATCATTGTAAGGATAATGATGTGTTTTTTGTTACAAAGCACTGAGACAATTATGGTCATGTTGACAACATTAACCATTGTTGATAGAGGATGACCCTAGACAAATGTCTCAGCACTACAACAGACATGCTACAGGTCTGCTGGAAGATATAGGTATGTGAAATGGATTTACAAATGTGGAAACTTCAGGACTTTGTGGTTACCTTCAATGTTATGTGGTAAAGTAAAGTATAGAATATTTCAAGTAGTAAGCTCCGCCCCAACCTTCTGGAAAACTTTTAGGTGCAAGAACATCTGTAACACCTCCTAGTCAAACACCCAGTGGGTGCCATAATCATGAATGCTTATGTACAAATTTATTAAAATATTACATATTGATATCAGTTGCTCATTCAATGTGAGTTTTTTCTTGTTTGTCTTTCAAGATGATACACAAAGCTTTCAGGGTCATGATATCGATTTTGAAACATGCTTTAGCTCTATGTAAGATAACAGTCACTCACTACACCTCAGTCTATCAACAAACAGTGGTGATTATAATCAGCCAGTCTGCATCAACAAAATATTAGTAAGTAGTAAGGTAAATACCTCCTACTGTTTCTACATACCCTGCCTGGCACAACAACACTCAGCAGCACAGAGGTGTTATCTCTGTAAAACCAGTCCATGTATCTAACATTACATAGACAGCTGAACACACACTGTGGCTACCAACACCACCCCAAACTGATATGGATACTGTTGATGATCATACCACAAATATTGTTGTTGTTACTGGTATTACTATTATTGCTCTACTTATACCCAGGTATGTGTGTCTTTAAAACCTTAACATGCTACAATTATTAGTATTCTATAACAATCTTACTGCTTTGCTGCCATGTACATAAAAAGGTAGCAAGACACGTTGTTACAGACTATGCAGCAAATAGGGCAGATTCTGAGTGGACATTTTCTAGCTCAAGCTGGCAGATCTTGTTAAACAGTTTGCCAAAGCCAATAAAAGTTGTGTTCTGTCGGTTTAAGGTGGTATCCAACAGTTTGCTTATATTTAATACACGTACCAATATCTAACCACTGCTTTGGAGAATTTGGTCATACTTTTTGCATAAAGACGATTTTGAACACTTGCTTTATTGTTAGACTGTACTTATCACGAAAGAAAATCTCTAAAAGTTTAGTTTTTCAATTTCTGTCAGAAGCGCAATAGTGGTCTCTTCTATAGATATCGACGTAAGAGCGGATTAACCGGATGACTATATAAAAGTAAGTGGTCACATGGTTTTCTAAGTTTAAAAATTGCTATCTCTGCAGCGTGGCTCTGATAGGAAACACCTGTTAGCAGTGATGAGTTGGGATTTATCCTTGACTGTTCACAGAAATATTTGGCATCAATAAACAGCATTTTGCAAAACATTTTCAGGTTTCAATGATTTATTTGGTTATTTGAAAAAATATTTTAGACCAAACTGATGGATACCACCCTTACAATTGAAGAGTTTGCCCCACTGGGACTCCATGACCTTGGATCTAGGAGAATAAATACAGATTCTTAAGATGTATTAATTAATACTTGAGTAACCATCATTTTACAGCCTGTCAAAATAGCATTAAGTATCTCTTATTTGTCCTAATGCCTTATTGAAATGATGCCAATACATACCCCTGTGGTTTGCAATGGAAAACAGATTATTTTACTTTATAACGTCATATCATACCACAAAGATTACAAACAACAACAATTTCGTCCATTATATATTATATCATCACTGAAACTCACACTGCATCACAATTCATGAATTTCATATTTATGTTTGTGTTTTATGTCAAGAAATGCACTAAACCCCCATTGCTAGGGAAATAAATTGTGCATTAATGGATGTTATTTATAATTTATTGGGGCTGCAATGTTAAAATGGATATTAATTAGTAGTCCCCCTCCTACACTGTGTGTACTTCCTGATCGGAAACAAGTCCTTCAAATGATTGGGCAGCAACCATAGACATTGTAAGAGCAGCACCTAGCCACTTCACTACTATATAAATACATGGCATAAGTTAGGATGACCTGCAACATCTGTTGGGAGATTAATTTTTTACTCAGTGTTTAGTATTCAACTGATACAATGTTTTAATCAATAAGCTATTGACTGCTGCAAGACTACACCAGAGTGTGGCATGTTCAATATTTAGTGCACCTATGGTTGTGTGTATTTAAGCAACATACATTCTAACAATCCTCCTAACATTACTTCAGCCTGTAGGACAAGTTGTAGAAACCATTTGTGCAATTTGCTATATTCAGGGTTTTAGAGATTATTTAATGTAAAATATGATCTCATTCTAACATAGAGCATTTGTTACTCTTGCAGTTTACTATTAATAGTAACCTACAGGTAAATAGGTAAAAAATATTGTAAAAAAGTAAAAACATTTAAAAAGAAATACAACAAATTGCTAAATGAAAATACAAACCAACTCCCAAAACAGGACATGATGATTGTGTCATATTCTAGGCATGTTCTGGGATGTATCAAACAAGGCATGTTATCTGACTATTTGTCACTTACCCTCCATGTCAATGACTGGGCCAGATACTGTATAGTGTGACATCAAACACCATGGCATTCCAGATATCCAGATAGTAGAAGGTAACTATCCAGGACAATTACAGCAAACATTCTGTCATCACTTTGTATTGTTTTCAGTTTGTTTTTATATACTTTTCTGTCAGTTTATCTACCGTAAAGTTTTATAGATAAGATGCAGTTTTTTGCCCTAAATTATGATAAAAAAGTGGGGGATGCATCTTATCCATGCGAATTTAAGTTTTCCCCTTTTTTCCCAGACCAAAATTGACCCTTAGACTAATCCGACCACAGAGAATATCGCCTATCGCCGATAGTATCGGCCGTAGACAACTGTATTGTGCTATATTAAGGGAAAAGTTACATTGTTTTTACCTAAAATTTGACATTAAACATAAAAAAAAGAGACATTTGAATTTGTTTCTGTATAAATAAAAACATTGATATGCAATAAATATTTGCATAAATATCAATTTATTCTAACAAAATCGGCGAAGTTTCATAATCCGGAAACGGTTATTGAGTTTTAGTGGAAGGAGCATATTCATTGATGACGCTGCTATTATCACTGTCTAAGTAATATGGTATTATTCAATTGATCAATTTTGATTTGAAATTTGTTTTATTTTGAATGTTAACTACGAATAAATTTTAAGTTGAAATTAAAAACCCACTTAACAACAATAAAATGTGCAGACAAGTTTTCACACCATTTTTTATGTTAATAGGTCCATCATCCGTAAGTAATTACAAAGGTGCATAGAACTTATTTGTTGGTAAGCAGGCACTTAAATAACATGGTGTGAAAATGAACATTTAAAAGCCTTTAGTTGTTATTTTAAATGTCATTTGTGTGTTTGTCCCATGTGTCGAGAACTTAATTATAGGCCGAGAACTTAATTGTTTTCATGACATGCTGCCGCGTGAAACAGGATGTTCTCTCATGTGTAGGTCTGGGATAGCCGTGAAAATATCCTGTCTGGCGTGTAAACGATATACTGGGGTAGAGTGTCATAACGTAACACAATACACAAGGTCTCACAAGGCAAACAGTCGTGACATATTATTCAAGACACTTAAAGAAAAATAAGCACTCGGCGCAAACACCGATTTACGGAACAATTGGAACATGTTCCGTCGAGTCAAATTGAGCAATGTGGTGACGCGGGAATTTCGTAATGGTGGCCAGATGGATAAGTGAATCGGGGATGCATCTTGTCTTCGAGAATTTGCTTTTTTCCTTGATTCTAGACCTCGAAGCGGGGGTGCATCTTATCTTTGTGTGCGTCTTATCTATAAAACTTTACGGTATGTTAAAATTGTTTGTCATTCAACACTCTGACCCGAAACAAAAACAAACATAAAAATATTGTTTTTTTCATGCTTGTAAGTCACAATCAAATGACACCAACAGGCATGTATCCAGTCTAAACACCCTCATTGACAAAATACCCCATGCCTTTTTTGGTCTGGGTGGATGAATCGCCTAGTGAACATAACACCATCCATACACTTCTACTGTTTTGTTTTGACTTCTAACTAGAATTGAGGAAACAAAGAAAAGCGTTTAAAAATGATCAGAAGACTACAAAAAGCTGCTCCACTTGCCCAACCTTGGTGGGTCTCAAACTTACAACAGGGGCTCAAGAACTTAAACAATGTGACATTTGACAAGAGTTGAGACAACAAAAATCATGAAGGTACTGGATTGTAATATGAATCTCACCACTTCTGTGTCTGACTTAGACAGCTGTGTCCACCCATACTTTGTAAAGCAGGTCTGTGTCTATGACAGACCATCTGAATCAGCACTACCATTATGATAGGGCCAGGGTGAGGCCAGTTCTGTGGGGGGTCTGGATAATGTCAGAAGAAGGTTGTCTTTTGTGGGGAGGGGACGTTTTTTAATAGTTGGTCATACTCATGTACTGGGGTACAGCTGTACACTGGTTGGAGGTACTCATGCACTTGTGTACAGCTGTACACTGGTTGGAGGTACTCATGTCTTGGGGTAAGCTGTACACTGGTTGGATATACTTGTGTACGGGGGTTCAATCATAGAGGTGAAAATCTACATTATTATCATTGAATCACTCAATCAAGCTAATGTTTCCTCAAAGTCCATGCAAACTTCTTAATTGTTTGCTAAAAACTTTATGCATGATAACATAACAAGTGGGTGCAGACGGACCTGGAATGATAATATTTGCCTTAGTCTGATCATACACTGTCTCTGTCCATGTCCTTTTTTCATTTGGAACTATAACATTCCACCCCAAGACAAACCATATTTATTATCATAGATGCCAGAACTATCAGACCAGGCTGATGCTATTCACATACACTGGTGATCCAATTCACATGATGTGTTTTCCCAGCCACACACCGCACCACAAAATAACCACACCCAAGCTCTACAAGCATGCAGGAATGTTTTCATCATCATACAGCAGGATACACATAAGCTGCCAAGGAAAATATAGGACAACTTGATTACACAAACTCAAAGGAATGTAACCAAGCAATTGTAAAAAAAACACACACCTAAATTTCCTTCATTTTAGTGATAATGAGATTAGACGTTCTAGAGAATGAAATGAAACTGGGGAATTAAAACTACAGACAACTTGAGACCTGTTGATGAACAGCAGTAATGATTTACATGGAGCTCCTATTAGGAGAGT
Source organism: Sinonovacula constricta (assembly GCA_007844125.1). Lineage (NCBI taxonomy): Eukaryota > Metazoa > Mollusca > Bivalvia > Cardiida > Solecurtidae > Sinonovacula > Sinonovacula constricta. Next base: position 1,454,650 of record CM017569.1, on the reverse strand, counting down.
TCTTTGATGTGTTATAGATCATCACAATCATTTCAACAACTTTATTTCCTTTTGAGTACTGTGCACATGCTTTCAAATGTTATTTGATCTGCAAAGTTTATAAAGAAAAAAAAAAAAAAAAAAGGGTCAATGAGTAAAATCTAATTAACTTCTAAACTGTTTCTGCTTGCAAATGCCGATGACTTTTTTATTGATTTTTTTTAAATTCCTTACTGGGAAATGCAGGGAATATACTTTGGATCTGTGTGTTGTGCTTGTGTCGATTGAACATGTCAAGGGTTACAAGAGACAACAGCTGAATGATAAGCAAGAGTAGATGTCCTGCCAAGAACATGTCAATAAATGCAGCAAGATACCTGGTAGATACCTGGACAGGTTATAGGATATAAATACTGCATCAAACATGTATCTGGAAGTTCAATCTATTTTGTAACATATGGTATGAAATCAATTTCTGGCATTTACCATGAGATAGAATATAACATGATTTATTGTAATTATGCTTGTTCACTCAACCTTACATAATGTGATCAATAGGTATAAGTTACCCTAAAGATACAAGTCAATTAGTGTCTTTTAGAAGCAAGTATCCATCAGATGACCCAGCTTATATGTTTCCAATACTCCAATCTGACAATCCTGCTGGGATAGTATACATTTACAATATTCCAACTGTTTTCAACACTCATCAGGAACCTTTCATTTCATTCCTGGCGTGTAGTGGTGCTTAACTTGCTAAGCATGACTTCATCAGACCAATTTAAATATTGTCGATATAGATCGACCAGATATTGCTTAGAGCTGTCTGATCAGGATCTACACTAATGGCTTCAAGGTCATTGAGAAAACAGCTTGTTGCTTCTGTAAGAAGTAGTAAGGAGATCTAAAATAAAGTAATAAACAATTATTGTAGCAGGTTATGGGTTAAGATAGTGAATTACACTCCAATGCATGCCAGAATTGATAAGAACAATGGCCTTCTGTAAGCACACCGATGTGCTATAAAGAGCTAGTTTTGTGTTTCCGCAATCCAATGAAAGCAATCTCTATTCTCGGATTAACCGTCATTCTTTTTCAAACAAAAAACCTCTACTGTTTTGCAGATATAGCATTACTTTTTTATTCAATTCCATTCTACTCAGTAGAAAAAGATTTGCCAGGGGAGATTAAGGTGAATAGTTGCCAGTCCATATGAACAGCAATGCTCCATAACTGCTAGTCCATGACCTACTGGATGACTATCAGAGAGTCTGACACATAGGGATGTCATAAGGTAAAACAGCCTGTGAGGCCAAGTACTGATAGAAATCAAAACAGAAACACAACACTGTGTACTCTGCCAGAGTTTTTGTTAAATATTCGTATCTGTGCATCATGATACAGCAATAACTCTTCCTTCACCATTTAGTGTCTTGAAAGCATCACTGTAACACTTCAGAGAATATATTAGACTAAGTCAATATATAAGAAGAAGCTTATACCTAACTACCTGTTATACATGTTAAGAAACTTATACTATCATGATACAATGATGGACCCTTTCAGACCATGTACCCTTTCAGTCAATGGACCCTTTCAGACCATGTTCCCTTTCAGACCATGGACCCCCACAGCCCATGGACTTGTAAAGCACATACTTTTAGAGAGCTGCTGTTGTGCTGCATCAAGCCAGTGGACATGTTGACAGGTTGATGACCACAAACTCCACACCTGGGACAAACCTGCCCTGAGAAAACCAGGGGCCAGACTACAATTCAAGCAGTCCCCAACAGGATCACTCCCACACAATACAAGGCCTGGGGCGCTAGCAACTAGTGGTCAAAAGGGCAATAAAATGTCATAAAGACCCTTTATTGAGGGGATGTTAGAAGACTGGACAGCATATGAAAACTTGGTCAGGTTAAAACTGATCAGGTAAATTAAGTCCCCTTTTTTGTAAATTGCTTTGATATTTACGCTGATGTTTTATTTCACAATATTTAACCTCGTTCATAATAAATGCAATTACTTTCCTTTACAAAAAAATAAAATGTTAATGAAGTGGCATTTCATAGCTGAATTTAAAGCTGCATCTTGTAGCAAACTTACTACCGCCCACACACCCATGTAAACATTAACAAATTTGTGGTTGAGAATCACTTATCCTTCAATTGACCTTGGAGTACATGTTTCTTTGCACCAATTAAGTGCTAGTTCCAACATCAAGGCAGTGCTGCCAAGTGACAGACAGTCCGACTGAGAGGTACAGCTGCTTACTGACCACTGTCTCTGAGCCAGTTTATCATGGTTGTATCAATATGGCTTATGCAAATACAGATCTGTATAATTAGGATATACTATATTTGCTACTTAGTTTTTACAAATATGTGGTGTTGTCTTTGAATGACCCAAACTATACACAACTTTTATGTTTTATTCACAAATGCCATGGGCTCCTTGCTCGATTCCCACGTCTACTCCCAGCTCTGCAATGCTGGTGCCAATTAGACATGTACAAGTCTCTAGGTGACATTTCCAGTGACAATCCACTTGACAGTGTGGAGTGGAGAAACATGGGGTTTAGAGTGACATGTCAATGAATGTACTCTACTTATCTGGAGCAATGGACATTGGCATTCTGGTTCATTGGAGGTGAATCATGGATGCCAGGGCTAGAAACTCAGTGAAATCAGCAGTGGAAGACAAGTATAGTCCTCTCAGGGTGTCTCCTCACTTGACATTCCACAGCTGGAGACAGAATCAATACAGGATTGTATGCCATACAGCAAGATGAAGTCATCAGCATGGTGTAGTTGTCAGTATGGTCCAGCAGCACATTCCTAAAGCATGCCGTGACTATTATGTCCAAGTAATAACGGAGTACAGTGTCAGTTGATCCACACTGGTGACTAGCATAAACACAGGCAAGCATTAAACACTGGACAACATTAAACACAGGACAGCATTAAACAATTGACAGCACCAAACACAGGACAGCTTTAAGCATAGCAAGACAGCAGCATACAAGACAACATCATAACATGGCATATTTATTTTATTTGAAACAGCTCTGTGAAAAATGGCATTTGAATATAATGTTGTAAATATTCAGTTGACATAATAAAACGGTGAAAAATGGTCTGTTAATATAATGTTGTAAATATTCAGTTGACATAAAAAAAACAACATAAAGCAATGTAAGACTTTACAGTGTTACTACCACTGGTGTGAACACAAGTTTTATGACCAAATATTCAGCTTTTTCAATCCATTACCAGCTAGGCTGGTACTCTACATACACAGTCCCCATACTGACACCTGTACCTACACTTACCCTTCCTGCTGTGGCCCTATTACCAAAGCAGCAGGTGCTACAATTAAGTCACAATCAAATCTGTCAACAACATATTCACCTGGAGTCACCTTAGCCCACTTGGAGTACAACACTTTCCTACTTTACATATTCTGTATTCATACAATTCTTCAGCTCACCAATGGTTCTGTTATTGTAGTGCAAAGAATAAGTTATAATACAATTATAACAGCAATACATTTTGAGTACAATGTGTACTTCTTGTAGAAAAAAAGAGAAACAAACACTCAGATTACAGATATTGTAACTTAAATGCACTGCCAATAATCATAATATGATCAATTTTTGCATTATTAAGAACTAATTAATGGATTGCAATATATTTAGCAGACTATGGCATCAAAAAATGTTATCCATGAATGTTTTTTGATAATGTAATAATTTTTTTAACTGACAAAATCAGCAGAATCTTTCACAGACAATAAATACACAGCATTTGTAGGTGCTATCTATGGCTCATGAACTCTGAGAAATCTTGACAACAGATTCTGACTGTAACAATTTTGTTAATAATTTGATTGTACAAGGACTAAAGATGCAAATGCAATCAAACATTATTTCCTTGCCTTATATAATGGCCATAAACTACATAAACTGAGCTTTCAAGAACAATTATTTGTTCAGAATAAATGGAAAGGAAGAAATGCCTGGAAGAAATGATAGGAAAGTCAACACATAACAGATACACTTGCAATTATAAATACTTAAAATGCAATTTTGGCCACTATTGTTGTAGGAGGGGACCATTGTTGAAGAAGAAAAATAAACTACTGAAGGGTCTTTCTCCCTTCCTTATCAATGATTAACATGCCACAATGTCAGTATCTTTAATTAGTGTCTCAGACATGCATTTCTAAGGAGTCTAAACTCTTATTCTCCTGCAGCATGTTTTGATCAGGTTTAGGCAGACAGTGTAGCCGGAGGTCAGTTAGCTCCTGCTGGGGCTCTATGATCTGGATCTGCACAACAAGTCATGACATAACATAAGGCAGATAGTCAGCAATGAGCAATATGTATGGCTATTCATAAATACAGCATGCCTGGAGCCAACAGTCAGGCTGACATCAACTTGACAGCTTCTGCATAAGCATTAGATTAGGGGCAGTATATTTCTGATCATTTATTTCTCAACCAAATCCTTGTCTTAAAATTTATAAGGACCAGCATGCTGCAAGTTTTTTATGGACACCTAAAGAATAGGGCTTACATGAGAATTATGGGATTGACTGCTGGATTGATATCAAACTGTGTCTCTCTTGGCTATATGGAGTGGCTACAGCAGACCTGAATGACAATGCTAGTCCTTTAACAGTAAATGGGCATAAAGATAAGCTATGTACACACACAAATAAAACTTCACCAAAATGTCTTTGCTATTTGAATGAGTAACCAACACTCTGCACCACAGATGAGAGAGCGGGTGTTTACAGACATTAAAAGCCAAGGTCAGGCACACAAAAACATCTCTCAACAAAAACTGACATGACTCATATATGCACAATTATGTATGCTCTGAAAGTGGACATGTTCTGCTCTCTTCCCATTATACCGGGAATACTATCAAGGATCAAATACAATCAAGGATCAAATACAAACATACGTCCAAATTATTACTTGAACAACTTTGCTTACTTTTTTTATCTACACTTACACATCTACCGGTATGTATATGTGTGTTCATATGTATGTATATGAAGATGTCAAAAACAAATGTTGACTTTCAATATTCTAACATTCTTTCAGGCAATAAAACCTGAAAAGTGATGGCAATGGAAAGTAAACTCTCCTTAAAAATGTAACTAAAATTTCATTAAAATGGCAAAAATGTGTAGTACCTTAAATTTAAATTGTTTCTTATTGTAGAATAATTACCAGTAATGGCTACCATACACTCAGATTTCAAGGCCATCTATATAAACACCTGTCAACGTTAAACACTCTGTCTTTGTTTCATAGTTTAAGTGTGTATGATGCTAACATACACAGTTGCACTTCAACTAGCGCTGATATAAACTGATTATAGATGCATGTTACACGTGCAAAGCATGAGGGGACTAAAAACACAGCAGATCTGTACCAGAAGCAATCATCTACACCATGCAGCATCGTAGTAACTTGGGGATTGCCATCAGTTAAAGCTGCATGGAAAATAGTAGTTTCATTAATAGATAGTTCCCATGTGATGTCATAGGCACTGATAAGACAGTTTAAGGCAGCCTTCTTAGAAGGCAGAAGCTAATGCAGGCCACAATCTGGAAATATGTGCTGTATTAAACTCACCAGTGTGTTTTTATTTTTCAGTCTATTTTACTGAATTTTATTTAAAAATAAACAGCTTTTATGAAGTATTTTAAACACCAAAACTATATTTTGATAGTTTAAAAGGTAGAAAAATACAACCAAATAAAGATACACAGTTCATTTTGTTCATTAACAACTGCAGCATGCTAATAGTTGATGATGCTCTACAGACACTGCTACAAGATTACAATTAAAAGCAAGGGCTTACACCTTGCAGACAAGGCTAAGATATTTTTCAAGACTACATTTACTGACAGCAAGGCCTACTTCTTCTCACAGTGCTGTGATGCCATATAGCTTATGGTCCTATGTTAGATGTGTTTGAAAAATAAAACATGTCCTTACTTTTGGGGCTGTCTGACAAGTGTTGTCTACTTTGTTATACAGTTAAGAACTAGATTGCAGACTTCCAATACTTTGTTATACCGTTAAGAACTAGATTGCAGACTTCCAATACTTTGTTATACAGTTAAGAACTAGATTGCAGACTTCCAATACTTTGTTATACAGTTAAGAAGTAGATTGCAGACTTCCAATACTTTGTTATACAGTTAAGAACTAGATTGCAGACTTCCAATACTTTGTTATACAGTTAAGAACTAGATTGCAGACTTCCAATACTTTGTTATACAGTTAAGAACTAGATTGCAGACTTCCAATACTTTGTTATACAGTAAAGAACTAGATTGCAGACTTTCAATACTTTGTTATACAGTTAAGAACTAGATTGCAGCATTCCAATACTTCGTTATACAGTTAGGAACTAGATTGCAGACTTCCAATTCTTTGTTATACAGTTAAGAACTAGATTGCAGACTTCCAATACTTTGTTATACAGTTAGGAACTAGATTACAGACTTCCTACTCTTAAAGTAACAAAAAGGATACATGGTACTATTTGAATCAGTAATATAACTGCCTTATTTTACACTGAACAACTATTGAAAAGAGAATAATTAAATAACTTTCTACTTTTTACCTAAAAAAAAATTAAAAAATATCTATTCTCTAAAACCCAATCAATATATGTGTGTGTTTGTGCTGAAGGTATGCACAGAGGCTATCACATGTGTTACATAAAAGAATCCCATCTCAGGGGTTGAATGGAGGTGCCAGGTTGATATGTCCCATATCAGGGGTTGAATGGAGGTGCCAGGTTGATATGTCCCATATCAGGGGTGGAATGGAGGTGCCAGGTTGATATGTCCCATATCAGGGGTTGAATGGAGGTGCCAGGTTGATATGTCCCATATCAGGAGTGGAGGCCTTTTACACCAACAGCTGAATCAACATTACACCTTATATTGGGTAGACCACAGCATCAAGTTATTAAACTTTACAGTTTATGCCTTAGACTCTTACTTAAATGTACTACTGTTACTGTCCTGTTGTAACTACTTCTGCTACAAGTTGTTACTGTCCTGGTGTTCCTACTTCTGCTACAAGTTGTTACTGTCCTGTTGTTCCTACTTTTGCTACAAGTTGTTACTGTCCTGGTGTACCTATTTTTGCTACAAGTTGTTACTGCCCTGGTGTTCCTACTTCTGCTACAAGTTGTTACTGTCCTGTTGTTCCTACTTCTGCTACAAGTTGTTACTGTCCTGGTGTTCCTACTTCTGCTACAAGTTGTTACTGTCCTGTTGTACCTACTTCTGCTACAAGTTGTTACTGTCCTGGTATACCTACTTTTGCTACAAGTTGTTACTGTCCTGGTGTACCTACTTCTGCACAAGTTGTTACTGTCCTGTTGTTCCTACTTTTGCTACAAGTTGTTACTGTCCTGTTGTTCCTACTTCTGTTACAAGTTGTTACTGTCCTGTTGTTCCTACTTCTGTTACAAGTTGTTACTGTCCTGTTGTTCCTACTTCTGTTACAAGTTGTTACTGTCCTGTTGTTCCTACTTCTGTTACAAGTTGTTACTGTCCTGGTGTACCTACTTTTGCTACAAGTTGTTACTGCCCTGGTGTTCCTACTTCTGTTACAAGTTGTTACTGTCCTGTTGTTCCTACTTCAGCTACAAGTTGTTACTGTCCTGGTGTTCCTACTTCTGCTACAAGTTGTTACTGTCCTGGTGTAACTACTTCTGCTACAAGTTGTTACTGTCCTGTTGTTCCTACTTTTGCTACAAGTTGTTACTGTTCTGGTGTTCCTACTTTTGTTACAAGTTGTTACTGTCCTGTTGTTCCTACTTCTGCTACAAGTTGTTACTGTCCTGTTGTACCTACTTCTGCTACAAGTTGTTACTGTCCTGTTGTACCTACTTCTGCTACAAGTTGTTACTGTCCTGTTGTACCTACTTCTGCTACAAGTTGTTACTGTCCTGGTGTACCTACTTTTGCTACAAGTTGTTACTGTCCTGGTGTTCCTACTTCTGCACAAGTTGTTACTGTCCTGTTGTTCCTACTTCTGCTACAAGTTGTTACTGTCCTGGTGTTCCTACTTCTGCACAAGTTGTTACTGTCCTGTTGTTCCTACTTCTGCTATAAGTTGTGTTCTGTTGATACTGCCACTGTACAGTACTGTCGTTTCCTTAACTGAAGTATTCAATGCATGTTTGAGTCTTAAAGAACAGGGTCTGGTGCATTGTTAGTCAAATCAATCTATGTGGCACTGGGCACAAAGTTGTTTAACTAATCACAGTGGTAGGAAACCAACTCAGCAGTTATGAGTGATCATGTAAAATCAAAATGAACAAGATACAACTCAGCCTTAGGCAAAGAAAGAAGATGGTAGTAAAAATATTTAGATCTTGAACCAGAAACAATCTAAACAATGGTTTTTGAATGTAGGTGAGATATGAATACAGAAGCTGTCTATGTTGGACCCTGAAGCTACAAGATCTGTGACACGAAGTTAGCCAACAATAACAAGGCTGTTTTATATGTTGAAAAGGTCACCTAATCCCAGTAACTGAGGAGCCAGGATATAACACAAGTAGGTTTTACTATGCTAAATACAAAATGATCAGGCTTAAGAGGCAAATAACACAGATCTAGATCAGCCAGCTATTGCTGGAAACTATCGGATCTGAAACTGCACTATTTGTTGCCGAGTCCCTAGCAATATGTGTTGATATAATTGAATTCAGTTTGCACTCAAATATCTAAGATTTTGTGGTGTTGAGTAATAAATGTAGCGTGGTAAGGGTTAGAAAGGTCACTGAATCCCAATAACACGGTAACAGAGGAGAAGAGATATAATACAATTAATCTGAAGTGGCTTATGACTCCTGACCACAATACCTGACAATTGAATACCTGGTAAGTATACACAATACAACTATAGGACAATTTGTACCAATAGGCCCATAGCCAATCTATCAGGAACCTGTACTCACAACCGAATGACAAGTTATGTTAAAAACAGCTTTAAAAATGGTATTTATTGACACAGTCCAAGCATGATGTTAATAGATCATATTTATGAAGCACAAAACCTGACATAGCTCCAGGTTGTTTATATTGACAAAACCAGGTCAAAGAAAGTAAAAATCTTCATAAATTAAAAGCTGAAAATAGTCATTGATTAATATGAACAAATTTTAAGAAACCTAATTATTAAAAGGTTCATGCTCTGTTTATCATGTGTATAATTTTGTATGGTTGTGAATGTATTTTTATGTGTGGTAACATCCAAGCTATGGGTATCCAAGATCAAGTCAAATCTAACCAGTAGAGTAGCCTACCTACTGTGTCATTTATATGAAAGGTGATATACCTGCTTCCGAAATGATCTTAGAGACCAAAACAACAAAATATGGGAAGGGGATGAATGATGAAGGGGGATGAATGATGAAGGGGGATAAGCAAGTAAATATTCTTTCAGAGAAACATATTGCATCTTTAGATTTCTGATTACCGCATGAACCATTATCATGCTACATTATGTTATTAAAGCAATAAATGATCTCAATAACTTGATAACTAAGGTTATCTTGACATTTATCTTGACTCAGTAGCACAGCATTCAGATCTTGATCAAACAGCCACCAGTGGAGTCTGGGGGAACTGGATCTATTCCGTCTGCATAAACCTGATATACGAATGCCTGGCACACTTTCAGGGAGATCATTAAACAGTTCAAAATATCTTTAATTAAAAAAACAAAGCTTAAATGCTGTAAAGGGAACTGCTATGTTGTACTGGGTGTCCATTTTTTATACAATGTGGCAGTTTGTTCTTATCTGAAAGTAATGTAAAGTCCAAGTAGCAAAATATGCATCACCTACATCTGGTAAATCCCATATTGCACAAACTTGAAAATTTCTAGGCAAACAGTATAGATCCAGATCAGCCAGTTCCTGTTTGGAGCAGTCTACTCACGATCGATCATGTCTTGGCAAACAGTGTAGATCCAGCGAGTTCCTGTTGGGAGCAGTCTGTTCAGGATCTACACTACACGCTAGTGTTTGGCAATGTTACCTTTGTAAGTAGCTGCCAGCAGAAAATTGGTGAATACTGAAAGGTTTATTAAGAAATGAAGCAAAGCTTTGGGCTAAGACAAGAAGACAACAAAAGCTATGCAAAAGGCTTAAATTACAACTTGAAAACCATTACTAGTTGATAAACTTGAACTCATAAACATCCTGAACACACCCACTATCCTCAAAAACACATACCTTAGTTCTTAAATCAGTGATACTGATAAAAGTGAGGTGTTTCAACTCGACTCCTGGGCTATGGTTATGGTCTATGGCTAATTTAATGTGTGGGTGTTATCTTTACCCTGGGGCCAGGTTCTTACATCTTACTATGTTACATTTATTTATTACTATTTATAATACAAAATCTAAGCTATCAGCTAACAGATGTATGAAAATGAAATAAGACATTTTGCTAAAGACTTTGCAGCAAATAATTCTGATTGTGATTACAGAGCACAAAGTGATAACTTGCTGACCTAGATCTGTGGTGCCTTAGCCAGATCAGTATGTGCTCAGGCTCAGAATTAGACTGAATATGGCTAACATATCGGAACAAGATCTGGTACATCTTCAATCTGTGGGTTTGGACACTGCAGCACTTTGTTTGGCAATGGTGACCCATTCATTCTCCTTAATTACATAGAAGACCCACTTGTCTGGGGTAGAACAATGAACAAAAGATAAACTAGGGGGTTTCTTAGCTTCTTCCACATAGGTCTCTACCTTACAGCCAGGATGATGATCATCCCACCATCAGTTTATCATCTTCCACCAACCGTTTATCATCTTCCTCCAACAGTTTATCATCCCACAAACAGTATTTCAATAATTTGAAGACGGTGCTCTCTTGAAGCAGATATAGTGCTGCCTTAACTGTATATAACATGCCATGAATGCCTGCCATGATACTACCCACCGATCACATTAACCTAACACCGGACTGACCAGTTGAGTAACTACCCTTTTATTTTATTGTCAGCAATGGAGCTATACCACTACAATTTTAACAACTATGGTAAGTCATTGCCCAAGATTGAACCCCGGACATCCCTTACCTGGAGTGGTGCTCTACCTGTTTTACCAGGTCTGGTATGATCCACATGTGCTTAACATGTTAAGAGTTAAACAAACATGTGCGGAGAAACACTACAATAAGCTCAGTGGTGATGTATAAAATGCACATGAATGAGACACTCTGCTTTCCTAGTGTCCCAGGTACACCAATAAAAAACATCAAATAGAAAGTTACAGTCAGAGGCCTGGCCTGGTAAGACAAGATCAGACCATGTAACATGATTAATGACAAGCATTGTCTGATACCCTCATTGTTCTCCAACACACTGTTCCTAGTTGAAACCTTATTATGCTGTATTTGGTAAAAATTAACTTATGCAAATCCTCTACCATCTTCTTGCAAGTTTATCTTCATGAAAATGTACCAAGACATATTGGTTGAGACAGCAACAAGTATTGAGCCTGATCAGTTGCAGACAGGAGCTGTGTGATCTGGATCTACACTGTGTGCCTAAACCTGATCAATGTGTGCTAGACAGGATAAGAGATAAAACATTACCTACACCACACTGTAGTTTCCTAGGCCTCTACTGCCTGTCATTTATCCACTCTAATAAAACACAAGATAATCCATAAAGTACATAATGCCCGAGAATCGAGATAAATTATTTGCAAATAATGCTCCACACCTTAACAATTACCCATACTAAGCAAGTTGTTTCTTTCATAAGCCTCTGAGCTGTTAAAGCAAATTAGAAAACTGGCCAACAATCTATAACCATGTTTCTATAAAGTGTTATTCTAACTTATTGCAATTTATAAGCTTTCAACAAAATCCTTGCAGAAAATCTTATACTTGTATATAAATATTATAAAGCAACATTTTTAAAACACAGAAAGGGCACTGGTATTTGTATTTACTTCAATATTTAATTCAGACAACACTGACAGTTTCAATATATATATATATATATATATTTATATACACACACACACACACATATATACAATCAATGCAATTGTCGTTTTTACGAATTGATTTTGATGTAAAATAAACTGAAATTAAAATCTTATCTATATCTTAATATATATAAAATATCTATATATATACATTCATACTTTTTTTTCTATCTCAAATCCTAGCAGTAGCACATTTTTCTTCCAATACTAAAAAAATACAAGCAGAAATCACAAGACTAATTATCAATTAGTGGGTGCTAAAGTGCCCCCATTAAGTATCATTATTCCATCCTTCTGACTACTGCACAGTGATTGAGTCATCCCACATATCTGATCTGCTCCTGAATAATTATAGAGCCACCTAATCAATAGCACATGGACAGTAATTATCTCCTAGCCTGCTGCACTGAACTGATCAGGCTAAGGTAAAATCAGCCCCTGCCCTTAGGCTGGGAGCTGTCTGATCAGGATCTACATCCTTTGATGTCAAAGTATACAATTACTGTTAATGTAGTTATTAGCAAAAACAACCTCGAATTAAGTATGGGTTGATGACAACTGTGGTAGATTAAGGGTAGGAGTTATTCAAGTAGTGAGAGCCACTGAGCACAGGACAGCAGAGTAGAGCACTGTAGGTCATTCAGTCAATGCTAATGTTACTCATATTGATTTCTACTAGTTCTCTGAAGAGACACTCCACCCCACACAGACACAAATCTACCCCTGGGGTAGGACCAGTAGTAGCAACATGCAGCAAGACAGCATCTTATGACCAGTGTTGTGATAATGTAACTGCAGCCAGACCATCTCCTAATTGACTTCAGATGAACTCCTGGGGATCTTAACATTCATTTACATCGGGAGCTCAGAGTACACGAAATCTGGCACAGTAGCAGTCTTTCATTGACAATTAACTTGGAGCATGTTCTTTTAAAAGGCATATATTCAATATAATGCATTTGTTAAGAATTATGTGTATTTTGAGACAAGATGTGTGGCTTGAGATTAAACATCAAAAAGTGTTGTTTTAGATTTTATAAGTTAATAAAATATGTTCTATTGTTTTCAACCAATTATCCTGCCTCTTGTTGTCTAATATATAGACATTTCCCTCCCAATTTTCACAGACTATTGTTGGTTCTATCCAAATAGAACTTGTCTAACCTACACCCCTTCTTTCAACATGCATCATCACTATCACAGCTCTGGCAGCAATAATGCCACCATGCAGGGTAGGACAATAGACTGGCACCGGAGTATTGCATCATAGAAGATTCATTATTGAGAAACTTCCCCACAATTGCATTTCAGATCCTCATCAATTATGTCATATTTCTAAGACAGTAAGCTGATAAAGAAAAAGGACTCAACTTACTCCAGTACAAACTTTTTGCAAGGATACCAAAAGCACAACTAAGAAATTACAAGAAACATGCAGTTTCAGAAAAAGGACATATTTACGCTTCATCAGTATAATTACAACCATATAACAGTCTTATATAACTATCTAGTCAACAATGTCCACATTTAAAGCTTAAGCACTGCTTTTAGGGACATAAGACCCTAGAAATGACCATATCCCTTCGTGCATGGTGCCAGAGAGTGCAAGGCCCAGACCAAGAGGGTACAGGGCCTGTACAGACAGCCTAGTCAGGGAATTCCACAAGAGGAGATATTGGTATGTTGTACAGCTGGCACAGGCACTAAGACTGGCTCCAGGAGTGGAAACCAGAGAAAATACTCTGACTGGAGACTTTAAACTTGTATCTGAAATCTTATTTGTTATATAGTCTAATAAATAGCACACTGATATTGATAATAATTAGGAATACCACGCTAAACCTGCCAACAATGAACTGAGCAGTCTAAGGCAGATAGTGCATACTACAATAAAACATGTCTGATCAAAGTCTGCACTTATTCTGCAGTCTCTTATAATATGAGCAACATTTACATAATTATATGGTTAACATTTGTTATAAACCCATACTTAATTCTAAGTTATTGGCTAAAAGCTACGAATGTCAAAAGCCTTATTACTGAAGACTCATTATCAAATAATGCAGATTCTGCTCCGAAAGCTCTCAGCATAGTGCTGGCTAATCTGGATCTACATTATTTGGTTAAGCCTTATAAATACAGGCTAAACATGCTAAAGGTTACTTAAAAGCTCAGGTTTAAAGCAATGGTATGTGACAAAGAAGCAGATTATGGGTTAAGATTCCTTAAGTAAAATAATTTGATATAATCTAAGGCCATTTTCAGTCAAGCAAATATTTTTTCAGTTTACAATTGCAACCAACAACGAACAGTGTATCTTGAAGGCCCCACTTAAGGCTGGCTTTACCCTTAGCTTGCTATATTTTTTTAAAAATCCTATGCCAAATTTTCATTATTTTTATTTGCCAGCATATTATATGTGATACATGTTAAAATTAGTATACTTATTAAAATTGAGAAGCAAATATTTTAAAACCTCACCAGAAAGGAAACTGGCAGATCCGCATCTATATTATTTGCCTAGGACTTATTAATACGTGAACAACAAGAGTTAAGCATTAGTGATCGAGCAGTGTGTGTGTTGATATAAATAGGCCACAACTGATAGAACAAATACCAGAAAATGATAACAAAGGTTTCCCAAAATACCCAGCATACCATTCATCTTGACTACCATGCAAGTTGTGAGTGCCATTAATTCTCTTGCCCAATTTGGCACAACAGTCCTTATAGGGCAACCAAGACAGTTTCCTAAGCAGAGCATCACTAATTATATTTCTGTCGTCAAGTCTAAGTACTAAATTATAAGTGTAGATCTATAGAGTCTGATATTTAACAAAACACGTGAGTAACCCTAGGTTCTAGACATAACCTTATACTTTGACATCATTATACTATACATCTGATGGTGGCAGAGTTTTCATAAGTATGGTAATCAATTGCCAATTAAAATTCTGTTAAAAATTTGTTGTTGTTTCTTGAATTCTGAATAAAAGTGGTACTTATAATCCAACTTAACATAATATATAATCAGTTTAAAAGCTGTCTTTCATTATTTATGCACTGCTGCTGCTGTCACAAGTTTGATTTTAGGCCAACACATAAAATGCTGTTCACTGCATTCTTTGACAGTGAAGGAATCACTAAGTCTGTTTTAATTGTCATCTAATGGCTCTAATGTTGTATAGCAAGCGAGTTCATCGACAATATATGTGAATACAGATTCAATCTATCCAGGTAGATCAATCAATGACAAGTCTGCAGCCAGTCTAAGCACATTATCTGGCCTCCGCAAGCAAGATACACAGGGATGTAAGGTACTTACATGTAGCATCCAGGTAAGTGCTATGTGCCAGAAATTTAATTTACAGGCATGTGAACATGTAAAACCAGTCAGTACTGCTATCTGTACCATTGGGAAGGTGTCAACTAGAGTAGAGAAGGGAGGGATGATTGAGAGTGATGACAGAAAGAGATGGACTGCCTAATGACTTGGAAATAATTCATAGTTAAGCAAACTAGCGCAATTCGGCTATAGTTAACTAAGCCATCTATCTAACTTCTAATGGGATCTCTAATACATTTAACACAGATACTAGTCACTGAACTTGCAAGGCATAAAAGATAGGATTTAGGTTTATATAAAACATTCTGAAGTACATGTTAAAATAGAATAATGTACTTAAAGCAAGCACCTTTTCTTATTTTATTTAATAAAGAAAACAATTATATGTTAATATGATACAAGCATCCATGGGACCAACAAATCATGGCTATAAACTTTTTACTATTCTGTAGATCACAAAACATTACTCACCAAGTTTTAGCACGATGTTAACTCCAGTCAGTAGATACTCGGCGTGGTGCACTGACTTAACTCTCTATACCACTAACTTAACTTGAAGTCACCAAAATATTTAGCTATCATGCACAATTAGAAACTGGACATTCTTTCACGAGGGACCAGTATGTAAGTTAAGTCCTCTATGGCGTGACAACACATACAGGACCTGTGATTGTGATAAACCTACTGTTACATCCACCACAGAAAGTGGCCACCATGGATATTTATGTATCAATAAAGCCTCCCTCTCATTCCACACTTGGCCACACACTGTTCTTGCTAGAGAAGGCCTCAAATACAGAGACTGTACACAGTGTAATGTCCGAAATATTGTTTATCTATGCCTTCACTCACGAAAAAAAATACAGCCTTGCCTGGGTAACAAAACCAGCTGTGTTCTGTAGTAGAGAGAGAGGAAGGCCTGACTCCATCAGATGCTATCAATGCTCCTGCCCTGATCGCTCTCCCAGCCTCACTGCTACAACTAAAGGCTGGTTTCCCTTCTACTTCACGTGGGCCATGAAATGACTAACCAGCAGACCTCATCATCAATATTTACAGCACAGCTTACAGCATATTGAACAAAATCTCTAGTTTTTCTCTGTTGTAATGTTCTTTCTGAATCATTCCATTTCTTTCTGTCTAAAAGTGTCTATATCTATCTTATGATACATTCTTTTCTTTTGTCCAGTGCTCCATTTTTTCTTACAGTTTTTTTGGACAATGTTCTTATCAATTCTTTACTAGCTCTCTTTATTTTCTTTACTTTATTTCTTTCACAGTTTCACTTATTTTCCAGTGCAAATTTAATCTCTACTTATTTTTCTTAGTCTTACTCAAAGTCAAGGCAAGCTAAGAGAGAAGACCATAAATTACCATTTATAAAGCACCTGTTTCCACAAAATTTACTATAATAAAACTCAAGGAGCATGTCTAAGAAAAAGCTAATTTTGTTATAAATAAGGAAAAGATAACAGGATAAGGATGTTAATGTAGAAGTCAATATTACCTCAATATTATCCGAGAGCATGTTTCAGGGTGCCCCATCAGACAGTGTAGTAATTTAATAATAAACTGCTAACAAGAAATAAGGTGACAATGGGTTACTAGATTAACCGAAATCGGCGGAAAAACCGAAATCGGCTGGAAAAACCGAAATCGGCCCGTTTTTCTTATATATGTAAAAATATATTTTGAAATAAATGTTGTTTGGCGTTTACAAGTAAAGATATTAATATTGAGAAGGAAATTGGTTAACCTAATGCAAGTAAAAGTTTGTGTAATAAAGCCAACATTGAAATCATGTATGCGCTCGGTCGGCGAATCGAAGTACTCCAAAGCGGCGCAATATTTCTTTAATATATCATTAAAGTTGTATCAAAATTTCATGAAACTGTGATATCGTTGTAATCACATCAACAAGAAGCAATTATGAATCGAAATCGGAAGAATGAACGTCTTGGACGAAGCCCTATGATACGGTATAAAACGTCTGAATATCGGGCTGAATTCACTGTTACCGGAATCGGCCTATTTCGTAACAGGTTAACATTATTTTCTAAATAAACTTGGTGTATGTGTGTTACTGAGACATTAGGTCAAATTTATTATGTTAATGCAAATAGTACAGATAATTTTATGTAGTATATGTAACATGTAATTATTGAGTCAATACACGAGGTCAAATAGTGGAGCAGTTTTGAGCATTCATCACACTCAGACTATCAAGCGCGCGACAATTCCCTTGATGTGACGTCATTGAGTCGCATGTGTTTACAATGTAGAATAGGTTGGGAGAATTTGTCTGAGTGAACAGAATCAAAAAGGTTTGCGGTCGTTTGGTAAAAAATCGGCTTTCGAGATATGATTTGCAGAGTAATTTTTACCGGTAAGTTACAGTTTTGGGGGAAATATCTCAGAGCATAAAGTTCTACATTATACATTATTTATATTCCCACGGCTTTGGAGTACTTCGGTTCGACGATCGCGCGTATACATGATTTCAATGTTGGCTTTATTACACAAACTTTTACTTGCATTAGGTTAACTAACTTCCTTCTCAATATTAATATCTTTACTTGTAAACGCCAAACAACATTTATTTCACTATATATTTTTACATTTATAAGAAAAACGGGCCGATTTCGGTTTTTCCGCCGATTTCGGTTAATCTAGTAACCGGGTGATAATTGGTGGTTATAAAATAATACTTGTTTTAAACTATTGTAATGTAACTTATAAAATTAACATTAGCACAATACTTTATTGTCAAGTTAACTAACTCTGCAGGCTGCTGCGATGATGTTTGAACTACATTAAAAATTATGTATAAAATTTGCCTTTCTATAGGTACAGATTAACTCAAGCAGCAAAAACTGCAAAGTTTTAATAAGATATGCTAGAGGGGAGTGCTAGCCCAAGCACTGATAAGCCCAGTTGGTTGGCTATCTCGGTGTAATCAGCGGATATCCAGATTAGCTTACTAGGACCACAAACCATCTACACACTTGAGCACACCAGCATGCCAGAGGTAGATAAGAAACAATCTAGAATAAGTTTTAATGCTAAGCAGGCAATGCTATTCACGCCCTTATTTGTTCTTTATAAGTATCTTCACATCTTAATGCAGATATGACTAAGTGTTGAGACTAGCAGTTCTCATAACTCTAAACATCATAACTTTCACATTAGATTTCAAGCTTTCATCCAACCTTTGGTCATTTCAACTCATTTAACAGCTTTATGATATTACCCTCTGGACAGAATGCAGATTTAAAGTAAATGCCAAGTGTTAGACCACTGAGTCCTTGACAAGCAAGCTGAAAAGTATTCTTGGTGATGTGCTTAAGGATCAATAAACCCAAACTGGGTTTTGATAGTTGAAAAATGACATTAGAAAACAACAGCAATTACCTTCATTTTTGGCGAGAGTGTGTTATTCTAAGATAATAACTACACCATTATCATTCAAATTAATAAAAACTTCTTAATCCATAAGTACATTGAGAAGTGTTTCAGGCACATCAAAGTCATGCAATGTAGATAATATAATATATGGCTAGTACATTCAAGGCCTAAACCTTAGATAATTAGCTTGTCCAACCAAGGATAAAGCTACAATTGGCAAAGAGCTGCAACAGCCCAAATAAAACTATATCTTTCTCTCAGTCATATCTACACCTCAACCTTAAGAAAATAGGTATGAAATATTATATATTACACATACAAGTTCATAAAATAATCAAGCTATACTTACCTACAAATATGTTTAAAGTAACTGTATGACATACTTTGAAGCGCTATAGTATCGTAACCTTGCTATGCAAGGTTTGAAAGTAAGTCAACCATACCAAAACATCAGGTCATAAAATAACACCACAACAAAATGGCAAGGTTTCCCCCCTACTGTAGCTTATTGATAGGTTTTATGAATATATAGAAAGAAAACTCGCCAAGGCATGAAGTTATTCAACACTTAATGGTCTGGTGCTTGTAGATGACTGTAAACATAATTCAGGATTAAGTTGCCAATTGACACACTATGAATTACAAGATTATATCAAACTGATTAACATTAAAAACTGATGTCAAATGTTAAATAAATTTCCAATTTCTTGACAGCATCTATATATTAAATAACAGTTATTTTAAAAGTGCACATCTGGTGTTCAATATTTAATTCAATAATATCTACTTGAATTTATGGTCGAACATAAACTTGTGAAGGGCATATACATTAAAATAATCTTGTTTGTTTATTGGATTTATCGTCCCACCAACAGTATATCAGTAATCTGGTGACGGTAAAAAAATAAAAATCTTGATTAAGTGTGGACTTAATTTTTTTCATGTTTCTTTTGTTTAATAACATTCATTTGTAGAAATGTAAAAATGTTCCGTTTGTAGAAATGTAGAAATGTTCTACCAATTGCAATACCAGATCTGGTACTGAAAATTTTGCTTACTGCATGATGGAGTACAGTATGATAATATGATTGACTAGCTTTATTACCAAACCTACCAGACTGATAGAGCCAGTTTGTGTGTTCACAGATTGGGTTGACTGTTACGTATTACATCACATCTAATGATCTCCTCTACATCTCCCAGGGGATGTATGGCTACATATAGGAAATCAATCTCACAGATCAATACCAGATCTGTCAGTGATGCCATCACTAGCAACTGAGGCAATGCACAATATGCAGATTAGGCAGTATACACATCTTGTAGTATGGCAGTTTTTGCAAATGAAATTAAAAACAAACCTTTACACTCTGGTCACCAGGCTACCAGTACCAAACACTTCTAGATCATAGAAAATATTAATTAACCATCAGACTTTTGGTGAACATCAGATATTTTGTGGACTCAACAAACAAACCATTGCTCTTTGTCAAAGACTGATCTTGTACACTTCAAGCATCAGAGCCTTGTTTTCCTTTCCTAAAAGGGCTGATACCTTCATATACATTTTTAAAAGGATCTTGACATTACTCATTCCAATAGTTTTTGGGATTAATAACCAGCAGGAATTGTTATCTGTCTTATATACAGATTAACAGACTTTTTTTTAACTACTTCTTTTTAATAGTTTATAGTTGCTACAGTTGCTGAACAGTTTTGTTTTAAGTCAATGTCAGTGTCCTATCCTGTCACCTGTCCATCCAATGATACAAGAATGTTGTACCCTTGATTTGACAGGTGCTGACAAATTATTGATTGTTATTGACTCTGACCTACACAATGATCAGCAATAATGACAGTATTTAAATAGTCCCCAATGTCAAGGCCCTTCAGTGTTTTGATATTTAGCCTTCAGGTGACTTCTGAAGTTGTTTACATGGTGTTCACTTTGTCTACTGCAGTACACACAGAAAACACAAATTTGACATAAAGATTATAATAATAAATGTCAAATGATTTTTTTCTCAGGATGGCGGTATATAGCTGCTAAATCTGCAAATATATGGCTAAAAAATGTGAAATACAATAAATTGTAAATTCTACCGGCTCAGGTAGTGAAAGAAGCACTAGAGACAGCGAGCCTATTTCGGGTCCTTATCAAACCATCATGTTAAAGTTATTCAACATGGCGGAAAAAAATGAGTGTGCAAATCAATGTCTTGGTTTTGATATATAATATATAGTTACAATCGACTAATTGCTACTGTAATGTCAAGGGTCGTGATATGACAATGACAGTCATTACAATCGGAAATCAAACAACCATTACTTCCGCTCTTGGTTGCGCGTGCATAAATTTAGTGTCTGGCAGTGCATGCACCGGTCTTTCCCGCCCAGTTGAATAAATACACATTATATGGCTTCCCTGGTGAACATGTTTAGTATGTAATGGATAAAATTTTGATGAAATCAATCAGCAAAAAATAAAACTTACCTAATAAGAAAGAAATATAAATCCTGTCTTATCCTAACCCAGCCGACGTTGACCCAGATCCAAGGCAAGGCGAGTAATAATTATGCAAATGAGATGAGTTGTCAGTCCAAAAATAGAATACTTAGCTGTTCCATTTACTGCATACCTGCGCCGTGTTTAGTTAAACAAAACTCAGGTGTACGTTGGATTTTGCATATACAGTAATGCACATAAAGCAAAAAGTCTAAAATTATTTTTTCGTTGATTAACTGTGTTATGTTTTGTATACGATTATGAAACACTTCAGTTTTATTTGTATTTTACATACTACCGGCATTCATAAAAAGAGCCTTATTTAAATGAGCTGACAAGGGAAGTAATTATAACTTACTTAAACGTTTTACTCTACTGCAATTAGTTCCCTTTAAAAAGTGACGCATTGTATACTCTCTACAAGCCAAAACCTTTGATGGACACCCATGGTCTTGTGGACTCGTGGTAGAGCCGCCGAGTAGTAACTCGCGTGGGTTCCAGTCCAGGTCGATGTCTTCCTCTTCTTAAAAAAAATGTAAGTCGCTATAATGGCCATAATGGTCTCGTTCCGATGTATTAAAAATATGTAGTTACTTAGATCAACCCCTCGTTGCATTTTGTGCTTGTATCAACCTCCTTGTTTTAACTTTATCGCAAACGCATGATCAATTAATATCGATGCTCTGTGAACAGTTAGAGTAAAAGGTCATCAATATCTAGTTGTTTATTGATGTAACATGATGACTGGATTATATTTAAGAAAAATACGAATTGCACTTAACGCGATATGCATAATTGCAGTAAAAAATTATGCAGTACATGTAGTTACAAAAATGTTTTACTTATGCAGAACATTATTTAAACGGCACTGTTGAGATTTGCATTTAAACACAGTTTTTTTCCCTCTTCAAAATGACACGTCACGTCAGATGTTGGCCTACACGAGATGACGTCAAAAATATACTTATGTTTGTAGAAGTGGCTTTAGAAACGGTTAAAACGTAGCCATTTATTGTTGCTTTTGCAATTTTTACTATAAAATTTCAGTGTACAGAACTTAATCCGTCTAGTTTTATTAGCGCTCGTTGTCTTAAGTATTTTGTATTTTCCGCTCTCTTTACCGATGTTATCGACTTTTCGGCGCCAGGCTTTCACACAAGGGATCCATATGGGCACCAAGTATGTATCTTCATTGGCGTAGTTATGAGAAAAAACGTTCAAAACGTTAACAGATAGTGTAGAAGTAAATTATATGCATGTTTGTTCTTTAAACATTTAAATAATCATCGTTTTATCATTTTATTTCCAAATGGTAAAGTTGACAGTCTGACAAGGGACCCATATGGGTCCCATATTGACAATCCAGATGGCAGGTCCACATGGGACCAATATGGGCTTATCTTGATGTGCCTGTATGTCGGTCCCATGTAAGGAGGTATAGCCATACCGGACCCATATGGGTCCCATGTATCTATATTCTCTGAAGGAGTTACAATAAAACACCTTCAAACATTTTAAGAGAGTGTATTGATAACTAGTTTGTATGGATGTCTGCTAAATTGTAAAATATTATCGTTTTCCATGTTAAAATCAAATGAGAAATTTGACAATCTGACACAGGAGCCACATGGGTCGCATATTCACCAACCACATAGCAAGTGGAGCCCATATGGGCTGTATGTAGGTATGCCTATATGAGTTAAACTATGAGAATCCACTATGAAAAGCATATAATTTGTGCCTAATTGGACTCATGTGGGACCCATGTAACGATCTTTTAAGTTAAACTATCTGTGTGGATGCCAAAAAATAATCAAGATAAAACAACAACTGTATGACATAGTAAAATAAAACTTAATGGATTGTATGCGCACCAGAAGCAAATGAAACAGTCCCATCGCTGGCCGAAATGCCTTCCAACGTTAATCATACACCCTCATGTCCCTTATACAATTCCCGTCGTCTTATGGTGAGCTGCTTTCGGCCTTCCGTATCGTCTCCCAGAACATTGACTTTCTGTGCTTACTGTCAGCACGCAACTCTACCCCCGGCATGTCCCGCAGTAAAGACTTAATTTAACTTCCATACGCATCAACGGTCAGAATCCAACGCATTGCATTGTTTCCTCGTTCTGGCATTTTATCAAGCCGATAGAGACAAGGTCCTGTAAGAGTTGCATCAAATTCAAAACGTAAAAGTGACCAAAAACAATTGGACGAAACATTACATAAATGAAGAACCAAAATTAACACGATGCTCCTATTTCTCAAAGACAAAAAAATTAACAAAATTATCGCGTGAACGTGAGATAATGCATCTGGAGTAAAGCAATTAAACCGGGAATATTATTTTCAAATAAAATAACAGTAAACGCGATTTTGTACTAAAAATATGTACACTAAATACAAGCCATAAATGTCTCGGCAACGACACATAGTTTTTAGCTAATCAAGCAAGCAAGCAGATCAGTTTAAAATAGATCTGACCAGACCATGTCTTGATGATGGTTGATCTGAACTTCAACCAGCCTGACGAGACTGATATTAACCCTTGTTACGAAGAAATAAAAGGCGCGGTTTGCTCGGCGATGGTGGTTAGTGCTGATCGTTGACAAACATGGACAATGTAGCATTCAATACGTGAAACAAGGATATTTTCTAGAATTTACATAATCGCTTAAGATTCCACTGCTCCAGACCTTCGAGTTAAACTAAAAGAAACATTACTTTTCATTATAACCCATAAAGGATTGTTTTGAGAACATTCGTGACATTTTTGTTCTTGTACCTGTGGATAAAGCTGCTATTTTCGTTTGAAGTTTTCATGGAAAGTACAGTAATACTGAGCAGTCCACCACTTATTATATGTAAAGTGTGCAATCCACTGGCAGTCATGAACAATCTAGACCATTCCCTTTGGACATCTAAACATGCCGATTGACCGTTTCAAGGCGGTGACTGTTACATTATCTATCCGTATATGTCTTTAACGCGATATTGCAATGTAGGGATAACTTGCCATTTGTTGTATTTTTTATGCCATCTTCAAATAAATCCTCAGCCATTTATGTTTTGTTATGTTATATGACATACTTTCTTACAAACGTTTTACTATACAATGTACTTAGAATGAGAGTTTTTCTCGTGCTCGAAATGTAACGTTTGGGATGGCGCTTTACTCCTTTGTCATATACCTTTATTACCTAGTTCGTCATCCCTCGACTATTTTATTATTATCTTCTGTGTATTGATTGTATTCGATGTTCTCCCTTTACTCCCGATGCTGGTGCTAACCATTAGTTGTCCTACATCAACGGGATATAATTTTACACCGTTTTATTTTGAGAAAACAACATCACAGAAAGTTCGAGGTTAGCGCCATGTAAAGCACCACGGTCAGTCCCTTTTTTGCTGGTTAACCGTTTAAGGCGGCAACTGATGATTTTGCTCAATTTACGTTATGTCTAGTCAGAGTGGTTTTGTCATTTTAACTTGCATAATCGTAACGTTGTGAGATGTTATTTATCACTTTAATATAAAATTAAATTCTTATGGGACATTCTCATATTGTCCTGTGTATTAGAGCTAACCAGTATCACAAGAGTAAAAGGCCAAACATTTGGGAAACAATTCGTTTTGTGAATTTGGATTGATACGCAACTTCAGTAAATTTTGTTTATTTGTCTGTTTTAAGGTTTAAAGGTGGCATTCGAAGCAACCACATAAATTCTTGTTCCAAGAAATGATCCAGTTGTTGTTTATAGGTACGCTACATCAATGCAAAAAGTAAAGCATAACACTCGATTGTTTTTACAAACATGTATTTCCTATCCGAGCCGCACTACACAGTTAGTTATTTTCAAATAAAGTAAAGCACGTGACAACTTACTGAAATGGAAAAACGTTACATGATCATTTGGTTAATAAGCTCTGATGTTGATATGATGTATATCTTTTACTGAAATCCCCATCGTGCTTATTTATAGATTTGGAAATAATGTACATTTAAAGCGAAACATTTCACGATTTGTATTGTCAAACAAACGAGGCAATGCTAAAACAGCCATTACTTAAACATAAGTATAAGTTTATGCAACACATATGCACAGTTTCCATAGAAATGGTATAAGATAATATCACACGTTTTATATTTAAACGAACTGTTGGAAACAACCGTTTATACCCATATTTGTGTCATTGTCAATCTGATTGTCCAATGTTCCATGCCTTGAATATGGATAGTTCACTTCCGCTTGAATCAGGATGACGCTGTTTTTACAGTTTTTAGGCCTTTTTATTAAAAAAAATTGAAAGACAAATTTGTCGTCATCACCATATCTTGATTAATGGGAACAGCTCGTTTGCCTGCGGTTTCAGTTGAAGCTATGTGTCGTCCGTTTATATGATTCCCAATTAATGGAAACATAGCAAACTGCCACTAAGGAACCAGGCTTAGGCAAAAAGTGTACATCCAGATCATCATGCTTCCGCTGATCAGGAAAAACAATATTTGCCGACAATTCTGTATGAGTCATACGTACCTACTGACGAAGTTGTGTTAAAAAGACATGACAATGGGTTGTTAACAATATTAGCAGGCTGCGGGTGCTTTATCGATCGACTGACTGGCTTACCTGTATGCTTGTTCTGCGAAGCGTCTATATTAACTGACAGGAGCGGCACCAGTATGGACGATGTCAACAAATGTGGAGATCTTTGTATATTAATGTCCAGTTTACTGGTCCGCACGAGCAGTAGAATTGCATGTTGCGTGTTTAGTTCATAACCGTTTACAAGCGCGCGGGAAATAACCAGGCTGGTGGTTATATAGAGGATTTGACGCACATTCAAGACGACGTGAGTGTATGCATTATTAACAAAGCGGTGTTTTTGTAAACATGTGTTCATTGATCATTGGAGAGTTGTTAACGGCAGAAACTGGTGCTAATGAATACTAGAGAGATAAATAAGGGACAGTTATCTGAAATGGAAAATCAAGTAAATCAACAATTCAACCTATTCAGTTGCTTTAATCGCTTGTTTTATTTCGTTTATTGCTTGTGTTCAATTGACAGTGGATGGAAGAACACCACGCACAGGTATAATACTGTTACATTATAGAGAGATCACAGCGGCTGTAGCCAACATGGATTTTGATTCTGAAATTGGCAGTCACGACATAGGTTAGTACGTTGAAATTTTTGTTTATCATTTTTTAACAGTCAGCATCAAATACATAGTGTTTATTTAAAAATATACAGAGAAATGTTTCCGAATGTAACATAATAAAGATATACAAACTGTAACCCTTACTAAAATCTGTTAAATATAATAAATCATGTTATGTAAACACTATTTGGAAATTATAGCTGTTGTTTTTGATGTTTAAACTAGTAAAGACATAGAAAGTTTTTTTCACAGTAATGTTATGTTATATTGCTACACTGTAAAGTCAAGGTCTCAGTAATGTTATGTTATATTGTTACACTGTAAAGTTAATGTCTCAGTAATGTTACGTTATATTGTTACACTGTAAAGTTAATGTCTCAGTAATGTTATGTTATATTGGTACACTGTAAAGTTAATGTCTCAGTAATGTTATGTTATTTTGTTATACTGTAAAGTTAATGTCTCAGTAATGTTATGTTATATTGTTACACTGTAAAGTTAATGTCTCAGTAATGTTATGTTGTATTGTTACACTGTAAAGTTAATGTCTCAGTAATGTTATGTTATATTGTTACACTGTAAAGTTAATGTCTCAGTAATGTTATGTTATATTGTTACACTGTAAAGTTAATGTCTCAGTAATGTTATGTGATATTGTTACACTGTAAAGTTAATGTCTCAGTAATGTTATGTTATATTGTTACACTGTAAAGTTAATGTCTCAGTAATGTTATGTTATACTGTTACACTGTAAAGTTAATGTCTCAGTAATGTTATGTTATATTGTTACACTGTTAAGTTAATGTCTCAGTAATGTTATGTTATTTTGTTACACTGAAAAGTTAATGTCTCAGTAATGTTATGTTATATTGTTACACTGAAAAGTTAATGTCTCAGTAATGTTTTGTGATATAGTTACACTGTTAAGTAAATGTCTCAGTTATGTTATGTGATATTGTTACACTGTAAAGTTAATGTCTCAGTAATGTTATGTTATATTGTTACACTGTAAAGTTAATGTCTCAGTAATGTTATGTTATTTTGTTACACTGTAAAGTTAATGTCTCGGTAATGTTATGTTATATTGTTACACTGTAAAGTTAATGACTCAATAATGTTTTGTGATATTGTTACACTGTAAAGTAAATGTCTCAGTTATGTTATGTGGTATTGTTACACTGTGTTATTATTGTATTACATGATACAGTTGGGTTCACTTTTTGTCGGTGTTATTAACTGACCCAATGATAACTGCTGTTACATTAGTTATACAGGGGCTTAAATTGAACAAACACGTCTGATTTTGTGAAAATCGTTCATGCTTTAAACATTAAGGTTACAGATGTCATGGTCTCATGGTCCTTTGGGAATAGTCAATTCAATTATAAATACTTTGACTGGTGCAGTATTTAGTCACATTTACGTTTTAAAATAACACAACCATCACCATGATCGCCAGCATCATCACTTTCATCACCACCACCATTATCACTACCATCACCTTAGCTACAATTACCACCTAAACCAAAAGCAACATCAAAATGACAACAAATGGAATCACGATACCTTTTTGAAACCCACCTGATTATGGTTACACTGTAAATATAAAAACATAAGCAGTTAATATTTCACGATTACTGATTCATATACCTGGCACATCTGCACTGCGTTCAATCTTCCTGATCGCCTTTTCAGATAATACCGAAGCTATATATCGTGTGGTAGTTTCTTTAACTGGTATGTAATAACCGTAATCATTAATGGATAGCCTACAATAGTTTTGAATAGCTTCCAGTGTTTATTTTATTTGTGAGCTACCGTGATATTGATACGTAGACGTTTAAATGCTTATTTTATATAGAAAAATGAAACCAAGATTGAGGCCATTTAGAATCACATACAATAAACACCCGTAAAATTATTTTTGCTATTTACCGTAAAACTTGCTAAACGATTTTTGCAGAACATGCACTTCTGTATTTGCTGTTGAAACAGCCAAAACTGGTGTTTCTGCAACATTAACTGATACGCTTCTCAAACTGTTTCTATTGGAACTGGCTCGGCTCACCAGCTGGTTACATTGATATTAAACTTTGTGGTTGGTTCATTTATTGAACATATACACAAAATGATAAAACTGTATTATAATATGTTCATACTGTTGCGAAGGAGTTACCGACTTGTCGCGTGGGTCTGCGTCCCGGTCGGGACGACAGCTTTTATCTGGGGAGGTCTTCCAGCTGACCTGCGATACGCCGGTGGATATACAAAAGCCATATGTCTTGGGGTCTTCCTCCACCAGTAATTAGCTGGAGATCGCCAATATGGCCGACCACATTTGTATCGGTGCGAAGTATATAATAAACAGTTTTAATTGCTTTACAACTTATACCTGCAATGATTATTATCTGACTATTACCTTATCGGATGATGATGCCATTTGATCTCTAGAGTGTAAGGGCTTCATTTCCGGAAGGCATGTCATCTCTTAATCTTGTAGTCTTCCGACATGTCAGTAGAGCGAAGCCTGTGTCATATTAATTGTAAATGCCGTTAAGGGCAAGTGTGGGATAGGTAGTAAGTGAGTTCTGATGTCACTTG
This sequence comes from Sinonovacula constricta, assembly GCA_007844125.1. Taxonomy (NCBI): domain Eukaryota; kingdom Metazoa; phylum Mollusca; class Bivalvia; order Cardiida; family Solecurtidae; genus Sinonovacula; species Sinonovacula constricta. Next base: position 1,425,574 of record CM017569.1, on the reverse strand, counting down.
CTTCTTCTCGTGTGAACCGTTTGGTTCTTGTTAATACTATATGTAGGAACTTTGTTGTAGACAGCTTTATATCTGTGTGAGCATGTGTTCTCATTGATTGTATCCACGTGATACACCAGGTCAATCAGTTCTTCATTTTAAGACAATGCACACACATTTTCACCTTGTACATTTTTGTTTCACATTTTAAATTCTTGGCAGATTGGCTAATGCGCCTTTTTATAAAACGCCAAAAAAAAACAAAAAAAAAACAAAAAAAAAACAAAAAAAAACAACAACAACACGTGGCCTATTCCAACCTAAGTTTAGGTTGGGATTTAGTAACCCACTGCACGCTACTGATTGCGGGATAGACAAACAGTTTTTGCATAATTAAGTAATTTTTAGTAGAAAGAAATTAACTGAACAATTGACTGATTACAGTCTGATTAGGGTCGTTTGTCTTTAAATTGAAACCCTATTTGCAGCCATATTAAGGACACATTACTGGACATATATATGACTATTGACGAAAACAAACCTGGTTCAGTAATAAGTTTATAGCTTCAATCCAGTGTTTGCGGTCCTTGTATTATATCTGTTACAAACTGTCATCAGTTTAGCCCGCCATATAAGGTCAAGACCGAATACAATCGCGACTTGCTTTTTGTGTATCAAAACCTTTTTGTGCAATTAGAGAAGTTATTGTTATCCGATATTAGAACATTTGTAAAAAATGTTTACTTATCGTGTGATTAAACAGTTCTAGGTCTGTTTTTCATAAACGTCGTCAGCCGAGTACCCACACCTCTACAACAGTTTCACCCTTTATCTCGGAGCTCTATCAGAATGGCGAGGCAGCATATGTGACCGGTCACTGCTCGGCTTATGATAACTTCCAAGCTGAGCAATTTCGTCGTAGCCAGAGCCAACTAGCATTGCTAATGGCATGACACCCGCCCCTCCCCCGCCAGCATTCGCCAGACAGGCTAGCAAGACTGCTGTTGACCAACCTTGGTGGCAATAAGCATCAGTCAGGTCCTGATACATAGCCAGCTTTCTCTCAAACTCTCCATCTGCATTCTCACTGAACTTCACCCATATCATCTTCTTTGGTGATTTAGACCTGAGTCTGGTCAGAAGAATGTTGGAATGTTGAAACCACATTGGGAAATTCAAGTTGTGGTGTGGTTGATTTCCCTCACTCTTTGACAAATTGAATATTTAGTTGGGGACCCGCAGTTTTAGGGGTTCCCTTTCGTTTCTCTGTTACCACACAGCTGACAAAGTGAATCTTCTGCAATGGAGAAGAAAACTTAGCTTTATTTAGTTCAAGTTATTAGCAAACAGTAATATATAAAACATTCTACTTGTAATAGTAAACACATGAAAGCGGTACTAGAAATAGTAAAATATTAATTAAATATATTCGTTGTTTATTGACCAACATCTCTTTATCGCCTCGATAATGTCAGTGTAAATGGGTGAACCCAGGCATATTGGTCGCAGTAAGGCCTTCTCAAGAACAGCAAATGTTACACCAATGCATCTTTCCCTTTTCCGTAGTCCGCACTAGTTTTTAACATAAAATGTTTTGTGTATGTATTAATTTTGTGACAATATAATATATATAGTTGTAGGAAGCGATTGGTAGGATATATATTGATCAGTATTTAGACTGATAGTGAAGAGCCGGGTTAACCAGCCAGCCCATGTGCACATGTAGCTGTAAGCCTATCACTAAGACTATGTATTGCTTTTAAATAAATGTTACATTATACAATCTGATTCAAAACACCTTTAAACAGCAAACTGCAGTTATTACTCGAATACAAGTGCTAGAAACTGCTTTGTCTGACGGATATTCTTATCACGATATCATATAACGGCGTTTATTTCTACCAAATCCAACAACTACGGTCTATCAATAAACGATGACAGAAACCCTATGCCATAATGATGACAGAAACCCTATGCCATAACGATGACAGAAACCCTATGCCATAATGATGGCAGAAACCCTATGCCATAACGATGGCAGAAACCCTATGCCATAACGATGACAGAAACCCTATGCCATAACGATGGCAGAAACCCTATGCCATAACGATGACAGAAACCCTATGCCATAACGATGGCAGAAACCCTATGCCATAACGATGACAGAAACCCTATGCAATAACGATGACAGAAACCCTATGCCATAACGATGACAGAAACCCTATGCCATAACGATGACAGAAACCCTATGCCATAACGATGACAGAAACCCTATGCCATAACGATGGAGAAACCCTATGCCATAACGATGGCAGAAACCCTATGCCAAAACGATGGAGAAACCCTATGCCATAACGATGACAGAAACCCTATGCCATATCGATGACAGAAACCCTATGCCATAACGATGGCAGAAACCCTATGCCATAACGATGACAGAAACCCTATGCAATAACGATGGCAGAAACCCTATGCCATAACGATGACAGAAACCCTATGCCATATCGATGACAGAAACCCTATGCCATATCGATGACAGAAACCCTATGCCATAACGATGGCAGAAACCCTATGCCATAACGATGACAGAAACCCTATGCCATAACGATGGCAGAAACCCTATGCCATAACGATGACAGAAACCCTATGCCATATCGATGACAGAAACCCTATGCCATATCGATGACAGAAACCCTATGCCATAACGATGGCAGAAACCCTATGCCATAACGATGACAGAAACCCTATGCCATAACGATGGCAGAAACCCTATGCCATAACGATGACAGAAACCCTATGCCATATCGATGACAGAAACCCTATGCCATATCGATGACAGAAACCCTATGCCATAACGATGGCAGAAACCCTATGCCATAACGATGGCAGAAACCCTATGCCATAACGATGACAGAAACCCTATGCCATAAGCAGAAACCCTATGCCATAACGATGGCAAAAACCCTATGCCATAACGATGACAGAAACCCTATGTCATAACGATGGCAGAAACCCTATGCCATAACGATGACAGAAACCCTATGCCATAACGATGACAGAAACCCTATGCCATATCGATGACAGAAACCCTATGCCATAACGATGGCAGAAACCCTATGCCATAACGATGGCAGAAACCCTATGCCATAACGATGACAGAAACCCTATGCCATAACGATGGCAGAAACCCTATGCCATAACGATGACAGAAACCCTATGCCATAACGATGGCAGAAACCCTATGCCATAACGATGACAGAAACCCTATGCCATAACGATGACAGAAACCCTATGCCATATCGATGACAGAAACCCTATGCCATAACGATGGCAGAAACCCTATGCCATAACGATGACAGAAACCCTATGCCATAACGATGGCAGAAACCCTATGCCATAACGATGACAGAAACCCTATGCCATAACGATGACAGAAACCCTATGCCATAACGATGACAGAAACCCTATGCCATAACGATGACAGAAACCCTATGCCATAACGATGGCAGAAACCCTATGCCATAACGATGGAAGAAACCCTATGCCATAACGATGACAGAAACCCTATGCCATAACGATGGCAGAAACCCTATGCCATAACGATGACAGAAACCCTATGCCATAACGATGACAGAAACCCTATGCCATATCGATGACAGAAACCCTATGCCATAACGATGACAGAAACCCTATGCCATAACGATGACAGAAACCCTATGCCATAACGATGACAGAAACCCTATGCCATAACGATGACAGAAACCCTATGCCATAACGATGACAGAAACCCTATGCCATAACGATGACAGAAACCCTATGCCATAACGATGGCAGAAACCCTATGCCATAACGATGACAGAAACCCTATGCCATAACGATGACAGAAACCCTATGCCATAACGATGGCAGAAACCCTATGCCATAACGATGACAGAAACCCTATGCCATAACGATGACAGAAACCCTATGCCATATCGATGACAGAAACCCTATGCCATAACGATGGCAGAAACCCTATGCCATAACGATGACAGAAACCCTATGCCATAACGATGGCAGAAACCCTATGCCATAACGATGACAGAAACCCTATGCCATAACGATGACAGAAACCCTATGCCATAACGATGACAGAAACCCTATGCCATAACGATGACAGAAACCCTATGCCATAACGATGGAGAAACCCTATGCCATAATGATGACAGAAACCCTATGCCATAACGATGACAGAAACCCTATGCCATAACGATGACAGAAACCCTATGCCATAACGATGGAGAAACCCCATAACGATGGAGAAACCCTATGCCATAACGATGACAGAAACCCTATGCCATAACGATGACAGAAACCCTATGCCATAACGATGGAGAAACCCTATGCCATAATGATGACAGAAACCCTATGCCATAACGATGACAGAAACCCTATGCCATAACGATGGAGAAACCCTATGCCATAACGATGACAGAAACCCTATGCCATAACGATGACAGAAACCCTATGCCATAACGATGACAGAAACCCTATGCCATAACGATGGAGAAACCCCATAACGATGGAGAAACCCTATGCCATAACGATGACAGAAACCCTATGCCATAACGATGACAGAAACCCTATGCCATAACGATGGAGAAACCCTATGCCATAATGATGACAGAAACCCTATGCCATAACGATGACAGAAACCCTATGCCATAACGATGACAGAAACCCTATGCCATAACGATGACAGAAACCCTATGCCATAACGATGACAGAAACCCTATGCCATAACGATGGAGAAACCCCATAACGATGGAGAAACCCTATGCCATAACGATGACAGAAACCCTATGCCATAACGATGACAGAAACCCTATGCCATAACGATGGAGAAACCCTATGCCATAATGATGACAGAAACCCTATGCCATAACGATGACAGAAACCCTATGCCATAACGATGGAGAAACCCTATGCCATAACGATGACAGAAACCCTATGCCATAACGATGACAGAAACCCTATGCCATAACGATGACAGAAACCCTATGCCATAACGATGGAGAAACCCCATAACGATGGAGAAACCCTATGCCATAACGATGACAGAAACCCTATGCCATAACGATGACAGAAACCCTATGCCATAACGATGGAGAAACCCTATGCCATAATGATGACAGAAACCCTATGCCATAACGATGACAGAAACCCTATGCCATAACGATGACAGAAACCCTATGCCATAACGATGACAGAAACCCTATGCCATAACGATGGCAGAAACCCTATGCCATAACGATGACAGAAACCCTATGCAATAACGATGGAGAAACCCTATGCCATAACGATGGCAGAAACCCTATGCCATAACGATGACAGAAACCCTATGCCATAACGATGACAGAAACCCTATGCCATAACCATGACAGAAACCCTATGCCATAACGATGACAGAAACCCTATGCCATAACGATGACAGAAACCCTATGCCACAACGATGACAGAAACCCTATGCCATAACGATGGCAGAAACCCTATGCCATAACGATGGCAGAAACCCTATGCCATAATAGCAAAACGATATAAATACATCACTGGAATGAAAAGAAATTCGTCAAGTTGCCACAATGTCAAAGTGTTCAATAGTGATACAATGTTTGTATGAAAGGAGCCATAATAGCAAACAAAAGTTGCAATAGAGACAAACAATTTCGGTGCAACTTTTGCATGCAATAAGTGATGTTCCTATCATCTTTACAACTGCACTTTCTATCAAGCGAAAAATCATTAAATTACCGTAATGGCGAACAGTGTTTACTGGAAAATGTTTATCAAGTACTAAATTGCTGTCGTGATGTGTTGGCGTCAAATGTATCAAGTTATCGATCTCCAGTTATCCATCTCGTGACAATGAAATTTGACAACCCTCAGGAACTGCCGAGCCTCATATTATACAACTGAAATGACAATGACATATGAGCTTCAGCGTCATAATACACACCATATGATTCCTCCAAGGTCAAGGGTGAACATCTACTGGCACCCTGGCCGGGGCGATCTGTGGCTTTACGCATACTGCACACGTACATGTCTGTATTTTAATCAGAATGATCTTAGTATTCCAATACAATGTTTTGTTTTGACGTATCCTCAATACGAAAACTTGACAAGGTTATATAATTATTGTAAGATGTATCAGAAAATGACTAACAAAAAACACAACAACATAAGTCGACTGGATGCTGGTAAATAGCCACATGCCAGTAAACAGAAAATAGACGAGGAATTACTTAAAAAAGAATAAACCCAACAAATCACCCGAATCACAATGTTTATGCATATGGATACTTACTCAATACTTCAAAGCAATCTTACCTCAAATGACAAACAAATGACAAACAAACATTTTATCTAGGTCATACAATGAAAACATACGTTTTAATGGAAAGAATGCAAGTTTAATTAATGAAATCTGAACTACGAACACTATTGTATTTTAGCATACATGTATACATATGTTTCAACATTTTTAATCCCAACCATTCTAAATGAAGCCGAACAACTTCTAGTGTCATGGCTCAAACGTCGAATTTATCATGTTTTACGAACAGATACAATGCCTAAAGAAAAGGTTGTATGTAATTTTCATTCATGTTGTTACTATTTATATTGAATTTTTTCTCAATAGTGATTACAATATACATGTATAATGTGTGTTAGGACATTTTCCGATACATTTACATTCGGTGTGCTAATTGTTTGGAAAGAGAGGGTACCAGGGCCCGAAAGTAGGCCGTTATTTCGAATAAAATGAGACACTCCCTTGTTTTGGGTTATAACTAGTTATGTACTGACGTCCCTTTACGTGCTTATGAATGGAACTGATTGTCAATGTGTTGATGTAAATAATATGTTGCCCGTTTCATTAGCACAACTTATGACAGTAGCATTCCGGAGTATATTTTTTCAACAGACAATTGTGTGTTAAGACCAGGGCTGGATCCAGGGGGTGGGGATGTGGGGATGCACCCCCCCCCCCCCCCCACACACACACCAACCATGTAAAAGAGTAGAGTTGTGAAAACACATACATGTAAGCTAATAATACTAAGCCTTTAAAGTAAATTGTGTCTTGTGACAACTTAGGTCGAAGTTAGGGTCCCTTAGCGCCCCTCAAACGTTATGGCTCTGCCCCTTGTTGAGACCAGTACGAGTGAAAGTTCAGTTTACAGATATTCATCATGACGTCAATAGAAAAGTCTGAACTGCGTAATATAAACTATACATTTCGGCAAAACACGCCAAATACATCAAGCCACAGGAATATACCGGTTCTATGCTAGTGTATTAAAGTTAGCTGATACCAACGAGTTTGGACAAGTTATTCCCTTAGATACGGGTGATTGACGTCGATATGTGCGTTACAATTAGTTTCACGTGTTTTTTTGTCAAAAAGAAATACGTTAGGAATTACGTAAAATTAAGTATTAAATCATATAGATATATAGAAACTTGTCTGACATACCCCGCAGAAGACAAACCACCTGGATGAAATTTTTTAAAATATCCCCGATGGATATCTAATTTCTCATTTTTTACATTTATTTTCCTTTGATAATACCTGGTTTTTCTAATTGTTTTTTTTTTTGCTGTCTAATGAATTAATAAAACCATTAACATGCGTATAAAATTCCCCAAAAGATTTCTTTATCTCTTAAAACGCTGTTTGGTCGGTGTAAGTTTAACCCCGTAAAAGTTAAAGGTATACAGTCACGTCAGTCTATTGCCATAACGCATGATTTGTTGATAGAAAAGTAACATGAGAAATTTATCAACTTTCGCTTGTATTATATAATAAACCGGTACTTTGTAAGCATTCAATTTACAACATGTTAAATTAAACCAACACCTTACATATGTTCATAGTAAAACTGAACCGACTTGGATCACCATTGTGGTAATATTGTTGGTTTATGAACGTTCTTCTATACAAGCACGACACAAGAACATTTAAGTCCTTTTTTCTATGTTTAATTTTACTTTTGGAAGATAATTTGTGACATGACATTATCTTTCAGTGCAGTTACTGTTTTAAAAATGGTGTAGTATGTGGGCAAAATATGCCTCTTCATTGTACTTTGTCATCTTACACTCAGCAGAGCAGGATAGCCTGACCGACATTGTTGACTGTTTCAATTGTATTCAGTTCCGCGGCACACTTGGCCTTAATATCTATTGTTCCAAATGAAATATCAATTACTGCAAATTAAAATAAACGGGACAGTCTAGCCTATATCTGTGATATTGACATGATTTACATGTTTAAGTTCGTCCGGTATGAGTCAGTCTATATCCATTGTCCATGTAAATTTTATCCGGTATGGGTCAGTCTATATCTATTGTCCATGTAAAGTTTTGTCCTGTATGAGTCAGTCTATATCTATTGTCCATGTAAAGGTTTGTCCTGTATGAGTCAGTCTATATCCATTGTCCATGTAAAGTTTGTCCGGTATGGGTCAGTCTATATCTATTGTCCATGTAAAGTTTTGTCCTGTATGGGTCAGCCTATATCCACTTCCCATGTAAAATATTGTCCTGTATGAGTCAGCATACATCCACCGTCCGGGTAAGGGTTTTTCCTGAATGGGTCAGCATATATCGTGTAAAGATTTGCCCTGCATGGGTCAGCCTATATCCACCGTCCATGCAAAGTTTTGTCCTGTATGGATCAGCCTATATCCACCGTCCATGTAGAGTTTTGTCCTGTATGGGTCAGCCTATATCCACCGTCCATGTAGAGTTTTGTCCTGTATGGGTCAGCCTATATCCACCGTCCATGCAAAGTTTTGTCCTGTATGGATCAGCCTATATCCACCGTCCATGTAGAGTTTTGTCCTGTATGGATCAGCCTATATCCACCGTCCATGTAGAGTTTTGTCCTGTATGGATCAGCCTATATCCACCGTCCATGTAGAGTTTTGTCCTGTATGGGTCAGCCTATATCCACCGTCCATGTAGAGTTTTGTCCTGTATGGGTCAGCCTATATCCACCGTCCATGCAAAGTTTTGTCCTGTATGGATCAGCCTATATCCACCGTCCATGTAGAGTTTTGTCCTGTATGGGTCAGCCTATATCCACCGTCCATGTAGAGTTTTGTCCTGTATGGGTCAGCCTATATCCACCGTCCATGCAAAGTTTTGTCCTGTATGGATCAGCCTATATCCACCGTCCATGTAGAGTTTTGTCCTGTATGGATCAGCCTATATCCACCGTCCATGCAAAGTTTTGTCCTGTATGGATCAGCCTATATCCACCGTCCATGTAAAGTTTTGTCCTGTATGGATCAGCCTATATCCACCGTCCATGCAAAGTTTTGTCCTGTATGGATCAGCCTATATCCACCGTCCAGGTAGAGTTTTGTCCTGTATGGGTCAGCCTATATCCACCGTCCATGTAGAGTTTTGTCCTGTATGGGTCAGCCTATATCCACCGTCCATGCAAAGTTTTGTCCTGTATGGATCAGCCTATATCCACCGTCCATGTAGAGTTTTGTCCTGTATGGATCAGCCTATATCCACCGTCTATGTAGAGTTTTGTCCTGCATGGGTCTGCCTATATCCACCGTCCATGTAGAGTTTTGTCCTGCATGGGTCAGCCTATATCCACTGACCATGTAAAGTTTTGTCCTGCATGGGTCAGCCTATATCCACCGCCCATGTAAAGTTTCGCCCTGCATGGGTCTGCCAATATCCACTGTCCATTTTAAGTTTTGTCCTGCATGGTTTAGCCTATATCCACCGTCCATGTAAAGTTTTGCCCTGAAAGCGTCAGCCTATATCCACTGTCCGTGTAAAGTTATGTCCGGTATGAGTCAGCTTATATCCACTGTCCATATAAGGTTTTGTCCTTTAAGATTCAGTCTATTTCCACTGTCTGTTGAATTTTGTTTTAAGGTGCTTTCTATAAGAGACATTGCAATCATCAATTAAACTGGAACCATGGCAACGGCGTCCTTCCTCCTATCTATGTAATGAAGTCGTCCATAATAGATAATCAAACTGGAACCATGGCAACTGGCTCCTTTTTATGTAGAAGTCGTCTACAAAAGATAATATAATTAGAACCATAATGAAACTGATGTCTCTTTGTTATTTAATGACTTATTCTATAAAAGATAAGTCTACCGTCTCATTGGGTTTATAAACAATTGTGTGAATGAACACCTGATGTCGATGTTCAACTAAGAGCAGCAAACGTTTTGTTGCGTCTTCGTGACAACGTCATGTTTGCCTGGCTGAAATGTGAGACTTATATTGAAATACACAATCCTTTCATGGCTAAATTATTTATATTTAAGTGTGTGTTTTGTTTAAAAGAAAGCGTAATGGCCGTGAGTGGCACAACATAAGTCCGTTACCTAACATCTACTTGTTTTGTCAACTTTTGCACTAATATGATTAGCCGTGTCATTGTTTCCTTGCAGGTTACGACTCGGACTGGGACGGGAACCCGCACGTGGCCCATCAGGCGGCTGCTTCCGGTGATATCCCGCGCCTCATGAGGGCGATCAAACATGACCCGGAGGTTATACAGCAGAAGGACACCGACGGTGAGTGGATAAACAATAAGGACATGGAGATTTGGCAAAATTACCGACGTATATACGGACTAACAGACAGACAGATGTAGTATATGCATAATTCCAGACATGCATGTAATCAAACAGGACGCACAGACATTCAGATAGTCAGACAGGACGAACAGACATTCACATAGTCAGACAGGATAAACAGACATGCAGATAGTCAGACAGAACGTACAGACATGCAGATAATCAGACAGGACGGAGAGACATGCAGATAGTCAGACAGGACGGACAGACATGCAGATAGTCAGACAGGACGGACAATTATGCAAACATATGTTGTATAGGCATAATGCCGGACATGCATGTAGTCAGACAGGACGGACAGACATGTAGATAGTCAGACAGGACGGACAGACATGCAGATAGTCAGACAGGACGGACAGACATGCAGATAGTCAGACAGGACGGACAGACATGCAGATAGTCAGACAGGACGGACAGACATGCAGATAGTCAGACAGGATAAACAGACATGCAGATAGTCAGACAGGACGTACAAACATGTAGATAGTCAGACAGGACGGACAGACATGCGATAGTCAGACAGGACGGACAAACACGCAGATAGTCAGACAGGATACATACTCTCATCTTTACAAGTTAAAATGTCTGCGATACTTATAACTATTTCATAGTTTAATCTTTCTTTAAAGTTATTATTAACATATTATATACGAATAAATTTATTAATTAAAATATATGTACGACATATATTTGCTTTCTCACTACTGATACTCGTATTTCATGGCTTCTTTTTAATATCATAATAAATGGGCGTTGTTCAATTATTAAAATCCTTTTCGGTATAAAAATAATAAAGACAGTCTGATGTACCCATTCTCTGTATTTCTCTGCCAACTGTGTGAATGTTTGCTTAGGTCGAGTACAGTGGTTATGGACTTTTATTTGAAGCTTATACGTTTGTTCGATCTATAGTAATTGGGACAAAGGATAATCGATTGGGCAATAACCCTTAGCATCCTAATCACGAATTGAGTAGGCTTCGACAATTATATTAGGTCCAGATCAGCGGGCTCCTTCTGGGAGCTTTCTGATCAGACTGTGCACTTTTGGCATCCATCATTACATTTATGACTTGAAAATAAAAATTCTACGATAAATGCTACTGCTTACATCCTTCTAGTTTACATAAGAAACCGTTTTATCATTTCAAACATCTAAAACAGTCCTTTCAGAATATTCACGATAAATTTGTACTTGTACCTGCAGACAAAGCTTCAAACACCATAATTTTTGTCAGACGACTATATTACAAAAACGTACTAAGTGCTGAGTTATCCACCACCAATTCTTACACTAGCACCAACATTGACTTTCAGACAGTCATTGACAAACATAAACAGATATTTTGATATTTCAATATCAAAATAGAATCAAAGCAGGAAAAACTTCCTTCATTGTACTGGATTCCTAAGCTTCACAAAGCACCATACAAGTCACGATTCATAGCTAATGCCAGCTCTAGCTCCACCACTCACATATCTTAACTACTTACGTCTTGCCTTACAGCCGTTCGTAATCACGTTGTTGAATATTGTGAAAAGATGTATGAAAATTCAGGAATTAACATTTTTTGGTCTATAAAAAATCTTCAGAAGTTTTAGACAAGTTTCGTACTTTAAACTTTCATTGCTCTGCAGTTAATACTTACGATTTCTCTACACTGTACACTTCTTTACCTCATGATTTAATTAAGACCAAAATGATTGCTCTTATTGAGAAAACATTTGCTCGAGAACACGTCTATACATTGCATGTCATGAAAGTAATGCATTTTTAATATTTTTTACCAACACTTTCTTAGAAAAGTTTACTATGTGGACTTGCACGGATGTTTGTGAAGCTTTACGTTTTCTATTAGACAATATTTACATAAAATGCGGTGACACTTTATTTAGACAAGTAGTTGGTATTCATATGGGAACCAACTGTGCACCATTTATTGCAGACTTGTTTTTATACTGCTTTGAACGTGATTTCATGTTAACTTTATTCCCTTCTAAACAAAACCACATTACAGAGGCTTTCAATTTTACGTCACGCTATCTTGACGATATTCTAACTATAGATAATCCTTTCTTTTCTCAAATGATCCATCTGATTTACCCTCCAGAACTTACCCTTAATAAAGCAAATAACTGACATTTAAATGCAGCTTTTCTAGACACTGAAATCGCTGTTTCCAATGACAACATCTCTACTAAAATCTATGACAAGAGAGATGATTTTGACTTTAGTATTATGTATTATCCATACCTTGACGGTAATTCACCTCGTGCTACCTCCTATGCTATGGTATTTACATATCACAACATACAAGGTTTGCACGAGTTTGTACTAAAGTAGAAGATTTCAATGTTAGAAACCGGTTTATTTTTGTCTAAACTGTTACAGCAAGGCTTTCGTTTTCACAAATTAAGAAAGGCGTTTTCAAATTTTTTTCACCGCAATGATTTTATTGTTTCTTAGTATAATAGCATTATGAAAACACTTATGCAGAAAGGCAAAAGCCATTCTGCATTTTATGGAAATATTTTACACAAGTTAAAATAAAATCAAGGGTCTCAATAACTTTTTTTACCGCTTTACAAAATTTATCAGAAAATTTATTGCTGACGGTTTCAACCCGGGAATCCTTCGGTGCATTGCATTGCTTGCAATTGACCCTCTTACAGTCATGAACTTGCATTGCTTTTAAATTACACGATGACCTGACAGGTCGCTGAGACTATATGAAAACAGTGACTTAAAGCCATAATTGGACAGTAACTGTTGGATTTCTTGTCTCTTCATCTCTCCAGTCGTGCCCTATATAGGTGGGACAACTTGAGCAGTCTTCATGCCGTTTATGTGAGATTGCACAAAACTTTTTTATTTGTTTTAATTATATGTCAGCGCTTGGGCTGTTTTATTTCAAACTACTCTCTCATTTGGAACTTTTACGTTGCCATGGCTTTTATCTACTGTACATACTGTACGTATGTTGATAGTTTATTTTATTACTAGATATTATGTATATATATAAGTTGATTGTATCTGTTTTAACTCCCGATGCAGGTGTTACTGTTAGTTGTTTCACTTTGACGGGATTTTTTTATTTACACTGTTTGTTTGATAGCAAAACCTTCAGGAAGTGCGAGGTTGGGGCGCTCCACAAACCAGGTTTAAGCACCCCAGTCGGTCCTTTGCCGACTGACCGTTCCAAGGCGGTAACTAATGGTTTTTCTGTTTTTGTGTGTTATATCTCGTCTTTGTGTTTTTGTCACATTTATATTTACCCCGTTTGCCTTTGTCTAGAGATAGATTAAAATTTAAATATCTGTGAAAATTTTGAAAGGAACTTTTCTTATTTAGGCTACCTATTTATCATTACATTTATCTTGTTACCTATGCATGAAGATTGGATCGAATAAAAGGAAAAAAGCATCATACAAACAAATATTGTCATTGTCAGAAATCGTCGAAGCACAACTGTTGACCTCTAATAAACCCACAAACATCGTTGAGATGGTATATTATATAACCAGACCAGCAGTGTGAATCTGTGAATTGATTTACGAATAAAATATTAAAAGCAACTAAGCTTTAAAACAAACAGACCTACGGTAGTTGCATAAATATTGTTTCTGAACAAATATTGCAGAAATTTTTTTTTGTTTTATACCGGCACAGAAAAAGTAATCGATGTTTCCCTTTTTGGGTCCGATCATAATAGCATTGATTTGTTTCATGCATTGTCACACAATTTTCTTAGCTATCCTAGAAATAAAACCATACCGACTTACCGTCATATGATCGACATTTTGTATAAAATTTACTTTTTTTCTTTTGGCGAATTTGCAGAAGGTTTACTTGCCATGATTGTTTGTATGCATATATTCCTTTAGGTATATAGCAATAATATTTAGTCAGTATTGTGTTGGTTTATGACTATGCTGCCATAACTGTCTAGAGTGCCTTTGTCATGGAGGAAAGATAGGGAACAACAGATAGGTAGATAATAGCATAGATCATCAGACAAGTGGGAAGAAATAGTATATTCAAGCATTTGGTAAGACAAAATTATTTTTCCACGAGCCGAATAAACAAGGGCAACAACTAATACAGCATAAATCCACACGGGATATTGATACTTTTCATTAAATTCTGCATAGGTATGTATACTAGTAAATTGATTGAATCTCATCTACAGTATGTTAATGACACGCTATTTAGAAAGAAAGTTTCTATTTTCTTTGTAAGGAAAAACCAGAACTAATTGTTATTTAAAACATGATTTATATTAAATGACCTTATCGATGGAAAACTTTGGTCATAGCAGATAGAGGAAGTCTCTAAACTTGGAGAAAACAGTTCTATATAGCAATTTCAGCAACATATCCTTTTACTCTTTGTATTTTCAGTGAATGATATCGCTGTCTGTTCTTTATGCAGTTGATGCATTTGTTGTGTATTAAATTATAACCTGTATTTTATAAATATCACCGACACTAGTTGTCATAGCAACCACTGCCTGTAATCGACAAACCTCAAGTCTGCTGTACATCCTCCTATGAAGTTAGCAATTCTACAGGGATTTTAACTAATGTTGTGAGATTGTTTTTGTGGCTATATTGCAGAAAATATACCGACAAGGTAATGGGGGCTGTCTCATTAGGATCGTCACAATTTTCTATCAAATATCCATTATTCGGTGCCGTATGACCCCAAATACTAATATCCAGTAGTTTGCCTTTGTTACATGTCCATGTCTGCTGTTCGCAGATTATTGGACATCAACGATGAATTATTAATTTAAATATCAGTTGTTTGCTTGAGCTAGATATACAAACAAGCCATTGCATATCAAATCGTTTTATCATCTATTGTATTGCTATTGTATTGTTGCTATATCACAAGCCAGATTTTGCTGGCCCACGCTGTCCAGCAGAGCACCTATTGTAGTGTTGCTATACCACAGACCTGACTCCGCTGGCCCATGCTGTCCAGCAGAACACCTATTGTAGTGCTCCTATACCACAGACCTGACTCCGCTGGCCCACGCTGTCCAGCAGAGCAGCTATTGTAGTGTTGCTATACAACAAGCCAAACTCCGCTGACCCACGCTGTCCAGCAGAACCACCTAATGTAGTGCTCCTATATCACAAGCCAGACATTGCTGGCCCATGCTGTCCAGCAGAGCAGCTATTGTAGTGTTGCTATACCACAAGCCAGACTCCGCTGGCCCACGCTGTCCAGCAGAACACCTATTGTAGTGCTTCTACACCACAAGCCAGACTCCGCTGGCCCACCCCGTCTACCAGAATAGCTATTGTAGTGTTCCTGTACCACACGCCCACCCCTTCTATTACAGTTTTGTAGTGTATCACAAGCCAGACTCCGCTGGCCCAAGCTGTCCAGCAGAGCAGCTATTGTATTGTTCCTATACTACAAGCCTGACTCCGCTGGCCCAAGCTGTCCAGCAGAACAGTTATTGTAGTGTTTCCAGCAGAGCAGCTACTGTAGTGTTCCTATACCACAAGCCAGACTGCGCTGCCCTACGCTTTCCAGCAGAGCAGCTATTGTAGTGTTCCGATACCACAAGCCAGACTGCGCTGCCCTACGCTTTCCAGCAGAGCAGCTACTGTAGTGTTCCTATACCACAAGCCAGACTTTGCTGGCCCACGCTGTCCAGCAGAACAGTTATTGTAGTGTTCCTATACCACAAGCCAGACTGCGCTGGCCCACGCTGTCCAGCAGAACACCTATTGTAGTGTTGCTAGACCTGACTCCGCTGGCCCACGCTGTCCAGCAGAGCAGCTATTGTAGTGTTCCTATAACACAAGCCAGACTCCGCTGGCCCACGCTGTCCAGCAGAACACCTATTGTAGTGCTCCTATACCACAAGCCAGACTGCGCTGCCCCACGCTGTCCAGCAGAGCAGCTATTCTAGTGTTGCTATACCACAGACCTGACTCCGCTGGCCCACATTGTCCAGCAGAACAGTTATTGTAGTGTTCCTATACCACAAGCCAGACTTCGCTGCCCCAAGCTGTCCAGCAGAGCAGCTATTGTAATGTTCCTATATCACAAGCCAGACTCCGCTGGCCCAAGCTGTCCAGCAGAGCAGCTATTGTATTGTTCCTATACTACAAGCCTGACTCCGCTGGCCCAAGCTGTCCAGCAGAGCAGCTATTGTAGTGTTCCTATACCACAAGCCAGACTCCGCTGGCCCAAGCTGTCCAGCTGAGCAGCTATTGTAGTGTTCCTATACCACATGCCAGACTCCGCTGGCCCACGCTGTCCAGCAGAACACCTATTGTAGTGCTTCAACACCACAAGCCAGACTCCACTGGCCCACCCCGTCTACCAGAATAGCTATTGTAGTGTTCCTGTACCACAAGCCCACCCCTTCTATTACAGTTTTTGTAGTGATCCTACACCACAGGCCTGACTCCGCCGGCCCACTCCGTTCATAACACTTATTGTAGTTTTCCTATACCGCAGGCCTAACCCCCCTGGCACATGCTATCCATAACAAGCAGATGGCGGTGGTGAAACGACTGGTCAAGATGGGAGCTGACATCGACCGTCCCGACAGTAAGGGACGTACGGGTCTTGCCATCGCCGCATACCAGGTAAATATATGTAAGTTAGATGAACTTAATGAGACAATTTGTATTCTGGTCCGAACAGTTACAACCAAAACTGTCAACACGTTGAAGTCGGATTGGAAGTATAACCTTTTAGAAAGTTATGGGCATGTTCTTGTGTTTTGCTATACTTTCAACTATTTTGGTGGAGGAACATCCCAGGTAATTGTCTAGGTAGAACTAATGGCCCACCGCCGTCAAGCATGAAGACCTATCCGTATTAAGTCCTGGAATAGGTATATTGATGAGTCTGTATTGTCACGAGCCTGGTATAGGTATATTGGTGGGGTCTGCATTGTTACGAGCCTGGAAGAGGTATATTGATGGGTCTGTATTGTCACGAGCCTGGTATAGCTATATTGATGGGTATGTATTGTCACGAGCCTGGTATAGGTATATTGGTGGGGTCTGCATGGTCACGAGCCTGGTATAGGTATATTGATGGGTCTGTATTGTTACGAGCCTGAAATAGGTATATTGGTGGGTGTGTATTGTCACGAGCTAGGTATAGGTATATTGATGGGTCTGTATTGTTGCTAGCCTGGAAGAGGTATATTGATGTGTCTGTATTGTCGCGAGCCTGGAAGAGGTATATTGATGTGTCTGTATTGTCGCGAGCCTGGAAGAGGTATAATAATGGGTCTGTATTGTCACGAGCCTGGAAGAGGTATATTGATGTGTCTGTATTGTCGCGAGCCTGGAAGAGGTATTTTCATGTTTCTATTGTCGCGAACCTGGAAGAGGTATATTGACGGGTCTGTATTGTCACGAGCCTGGTATAGGTATATTGGTGGATCTGTATTGTTACGAGTCTGGAAGAGGTATATAGATGGGTCTGTATTGTCACGAGCCTGGTATAGGTATAATGGTGGATCTGTATTGTCACAACCTGGTATAGGTATATTGGTGGGTCTGTTTTGACACGAGTCTGGAAGAGGTATATTGGTGTGTCTGTATTTTCGCGAGCCTGGTATAGGTATATTGGTGTGTCTGTAGTGTCACGAGCCTGGTATAGGTATATTTATAGATCTGTATTGTCGCGAGTTTGATGTAGGTATATTGGTGGATCTGTATTGTTACGAGCCTGGAAGAGGTATATTGATGGGTCTGTATTGTCACGAGCCTGGTATAGGTATAATGGTGGATCTGTTCTGTCACGAGCCTGGTATAGGTATATTGGTGGGTCTATTTTGACACGAGGCTGGAAGAGGTATATTGGTGTGTCGGTATTTTCACAAGCCTGGTATAGGTATATTGGTGGATCTGTATTGTCACGAGCCTGGTATAGGTATATTTATGGATCTGTATTGTTGCGAGTTTGGTGTAGGTATATTTATGGATCTGTATTGTCGCGAGCCTGAAATAGGTATATTGGTGGATCTGTATTGTCGCAAGCCTGGAATAGGTATATTGGTGGATCTGTATTGTCACGAGCCTGGTAGAGGTATATTGGTGGATCTGTATTGTCACGAGCCTGGTATAGGTATATTGATGGATCTGTATTGTCACGAGCCTGGTATAGGTATATTGGTGGATCTGTATTGTCACGAGCCTGGTAGAGGTATATTGGTGGATCTGTATTGTCACGAGCCTGGTATAGGTATATTGATGGATCTGTATTGTCACGAGTCTGGTATAGGTATATTGATGGGTCTGTATTGTCACGAGTCTGGTGTAGGTATATTGGTGGATCTGTATTGTCACGAGCCAGGAAGAAGTATTGATGGGTCTGTATTGTCACGAGCCTGGTATAGGTATATTGGTAGATCTGTATTGTCACGAGCCTGGTATAGGTATATTGATGGGTCTGTTTTGTCACGAGTCTGGTGTAGGTATATTGGTGGATCTGTATTGTCACGAGCCTGAAATATTTATATTGGTGGATCTGTATTGTCGCGAGCCTGGAAGAGGTATATAGATGGGTCTGTATTGTCACGAGCCTGGTATAGGTATATTTATGGATCTGTATTGTCGCGAGCCTGGTATAGGTATATTTATGGATCTGTATTGTCACGAGCCTGGTATAGGTATATTGGTGGATCTGTATTGTTATGAGCCTGGTATAGGTATATTGATGGGTCTGTATTGTCACGAGCCTGGTATAGGTATATTGGTGGATCTGTATTGTCATGAGTCTGAAATAGGTATATTGATGGGTCTGTATTGTCAGGAGCCTGGTATATGTATATTGGTGGATCTGTATTGTCGCGAGCCTGGTATAGGTATATTGATGGATCTGTATTGTCACGAGCCTGGTAGAGGTATATTGTTGGTGTGTATTGTCACGAGCTAGATATAGGTATATTGATGGGTATGTATTGTCACGAGCCTGGAAGAGGTATATTGATGGGTCTGTATTGTCACGAGCCTGGTATAGGTATATTGGTGGATCTGTATTGTCACGAGCCTGGTATAGGTATATTGATGGGTCTGTATTGTCACGAGCTAGGTATAGGTATATTGGTGGATCTGTATTGTCGCGAGCCTGGAAGAGGTATATTGATGGGTCTGTATTGTCACGAGCCTGGTATAGGTATATTGACGGGTCTGTATTGTCGCGAGCCTGGAAGAGGTATATTGACGGGTCTGTATTGTCACGAGCCTGATATAGGTATATTGGTGGATCTGTATTGTTACGAGCCTTGAAGAGGTATATTGATGGGTCTGTATTGTCACGAGCCTGGTATATGTATAATGGTGGATCTGTATTGTCACGAGCCTGGTATAGGTATATTGGTGGGTCTGTTTTGACACGAGCATGGAAGAGGTATATTTCTGGATCTGTATTTTCGTGAGCCTGGAAGAGGTATGTCGGTGTGTCTGTATTGTCGCGAGCCAGGTATAGGTATATTGGTGTGTCTGTAGTGTCACTAGCCTGAAATAGGTATATTGATGTGTCTGTATTGTCGCGAGCCTGGAAGAGGTATATTGATGTGTCTGTATTGTCGCGAGCCTGGAAGAGGTATAATAATGGGTCTGTATTGTCACGAGCCTGGAAGAGGTATATTGATGTGTCTGTATTGTCGCGAGCCTGGAAGAGGTATTTTCATGTTTCTATTGTCGCGAACCTGGAAGAGGTATATTGACGGGTCTGTATTGTCACGAGCCTGGTATAGGTATATTGGTGGATCTGTATTGTTACGAGCCTGGAAGTGGTATATAGATGGGTCTGTATTGTCACGAGCCTGGTATAGGTATAATGGTGGATCTGTATTGTCACAACCTGGTATAGGTATATTGGTGGGTCTGTTTTGACACGAGTCTGGAAGAGGTATATTGGTGTGTCTGTATTTTCGCGAGCCTGGTATAGGTATATTGGTGTGTCTGTAGTGTCACGAGCCTGGTATAGGTATATTTATGGATCTGTATTGTTGCGAGTTTGGTGTAGGTATATTGGTGGATCTGTATTGTCATGAGCCAGGAAGAAGTATTGATGGGTCTGTATTGTCACGAGCCTGGTATAGGTATATTGATGGGTCTGTTTTGTCACGAGTCTGATGTAGGTATATTGGTGGATCTGTATTGTCACGAGCCTGGAAGAGGTATATAGATGGGTCTGTATTGTCACAAGCCTGGTATAGGTATATTTATGGACCTGTATTGTCGCGAGCCTGGTATAGGTATATTGGTGGATCTGTATTGTCACGAGCCTGGTATAGGTATATTGATGGGTCTGTATTGTCACGAGCCTGGAAGAGGTATATTGATGGGTCTGTATTGTCAAGAGCCTGAAATAGGTATGTTGGTGGATCTGTATTGTTACGAGCCTGGTATAGGTATATAGATGGGTCTGTATTGTCACAAGCCTGGTATAGGTATATTTATGGACCTGTATTGTCGCGAGCCTGGTATAGGTATATTGGTGGGTGTGTATTGTCGCGAGCCTGGTATAGGTATATTGATGGGTCTGTATTGTCACAAGCCTGGTATAGGTATATTTATGGACCTGTATTGTCGCGAGCCTGGTATAGGTATATTGGTGGGTGTGTATTGTCGCGAGCCTGGTATAGGTATATTGATGGGTCTGTATTGTCACGAGCCTGGAAGAGGTATATTGATGGGTCTGTATTGTCAAGAGCCTGAAATAGGTATATTGGTGGATCTGTATTGTCGCGAGCCTGGAAGAGGTATATTGATGGGTCTGTATTGTCAAGAGCCTGGTATAGGTATATTGATGGGTCTGTATTGTAAAGAGCCTGGTATAGGTATATTGGTGGATCTGTATTGTCATGAGTCTGAAATAGTTATATTGGTGGATCTGTATTGTCACGAGCCTGGTATAGGTATATTGATGGGTCTGTATTGTCACGAGCCTGGTATAGGTATATTGATGGGTCTGTATTGTCACGAGCTAGATATAGGTATATTGATGGGTATGTATTGTCACGAGCCTGGAAGAGGTATATTGATGGGTCTGTATTGTCACGAGCCTGGTATAGGTATATTGGTGGATCTGTATTGTCACGAGCCTGGTATAGGTATATTGATGGGTCTGTATTGTCACGAGCTAGGTATAGGTATATTGGTGGATCTGTATTGTCGCGAGCCTGGAAGAGGTATATTGATGGGTCTGTATTGTCACGAGCCTGGTATAGGTATATTGACGGGTCTGTATTGTCGCGAGCCTGGAAGAGGTATATTGACGGGTCTGTATTGTCACGAGCCTGATATAGGTATATTGGTGGATCTGTATTGTTACGAGCCTTGAAGAGGCATATTGATGGGTCTGTATTGTCACGAGCCTGGTATATGTATAATGGTGGATCTGTATTGTCACGAGCCTGGTATAGGTATATTGGTGGGTCTGTTTTGACACGAGCATGGAAGAGGTATATTTCTGGATCTGTATTTTCGCGAGCCTGGAAGAGGTATGTCGGTGTGTCTGTATTGTCGCGAGCCAGGTATAGGTATATTGGTGTGTCTGTAGTGTCACTAGCCTGAAATAGGTATATTTATGGATCTGTATTGTCATGAGCTTGAAATAGGTTTATTGATGTGTCTGTATTGTCGCGAGCCTGAAAGAGGTATATTGATGGGTCTGTATTGTCACGAGCCTGGTATAGGTATATTTATGGATCTGTATTGTCGCCAGCCTGGTATAGGTATGTTGGTGGATCTGTATTGTCACGAGCCTGGTATAGGTATATAGATGGGTCTGTATTGTCACGAGCCTGGTATAGGTATATTTATGGATCTGTATTGTCGCCAGCCTGGTATAGGTATGTTGGTGGATCTGTATTGTCGCCAGCCTGGTATAGGTATGTTGGTGGATCTGTATTGTCGCCAGCCTGGTATAGGTATGTTGGTGGATCTGTATTGTCACGAGCCTGATATAGGTATATGGATGGGTCTGTATTGTCACGAGCCTGGTATAGGTATATTTATGGATCTGTATTGTCGCGAGCCTGGAAGAGGTATATAGATGGGTCTGTATTGTCACGAGCCTGAAATACGTATATTGATGGATCTGTATTGTCACGAGCCTGGTATAGGTATATTGATAGATCTGTATTGTCACGAGCCTGGTATAGGTATATTTATGGATCTGTATTGTCGCGAGCCTGGAAGAGGTATATAGATGGGTCTGTATTGTCAAGAGCCTGAATAGTATATTGGTGGATCTGTATTGTCACGAGCATGGAAGAGGTATATTGATGGATATGTATTGTCGCGAGCCTGCTTTAGGTATATTAGTGGATCTGTATTGTCGCAAGCCTGGTATAGGTATATTGGTGGATTTGTATTGTCGGGAGCCTGAAATAGGTATATTGGTAGATCTGTATTGTCGCGAGCCTGAAATAGGTATATTGGTGGATCTGTATTGTCACGAGCCTGGAAGAGGTGTATTGATGGGTCTGTATTGTCGCTAGCCTGGTATAGGTATATTGGTGGATCTGAATTGTTGCGAGCCTGGTATAGGTATATTGGTGGATCTGTATTGTCACGAGCCTGGTATAGGTATATGGATGGGTCTGTATTGTCAGGAGCCTGGTATAGGTATATTTATGGATCTGTATTGTCGCGAGCCTGGAAGAGGTAAATAGATGGGTCTGTATTGTCACGAGCCTAAAATAGGTATATTGGTGGATCTGTATTGTGACGAGCCTGGTATACGTATATTGATAGATCTGTATTGTCGCGAGCCTGAAATAGGTATATTGGTTGGTCTGTATTGTCACGAGCCTGAAATAGGTATATTGATGTGTCTGTATTGTCGCGAGCCTGAAATAGGTATATTGATGTGTCTGTATTGTCGCGAGCCTGGAAGAGGTATATTGATGTGTCTGTATTGTCGCGAGCCTGGAAGAGGTATAATGATGGGTCTGTATTGTCACGAGCCTGGAAGAGGTATATTGATGTGTCTGTATTGTCGCTAGCCTGGTATAGGTATATTGGTGGATCTGTATTGTTATGAGCCTGGTATAGGTATATTGATGGGTCTGTATTGTCACGAGCCTGGTATAGGTATAATGGTGGATCTGTATTGTCATGAGCCTGGTATAGGTATATTGGTGGGTCTGTTTTGACACGAGCCTGGAAGAGGTATATTTATGGATCTGTATTTTCGCGAGCCTGGAAGAGGTATATTGGTGTGTCTGTATTGTCGCGAGCCAGGTAAAGGTATATTGGTGTGTCTGTAGTGTCACGAGCCTGGTATAGGTATATTGATGGGTCTGTATTGTCACGAGCCTGGTATAGGTATATTTATGGATCTGTTTTGTCGCGAGTTTGGTGTAGGTATATTGGTGGATCTGTATTGCCACGAGCCTGAAATAGGTATATTGGTGGATCTGTATTGTCGCGAGCTTGAAATAGGTATATTGATGGGTTTGATTTTCACGAGCCTGGTATAGGTATATTTATGGATCTGAATTGTCGCGAGCCTGAAATAGGTAAATTGGTGTATCTGTATTGTCGCCAGCCTGGTATAGGTATATTGGTGGGTCTGTTTTGTCACGAGCTTGGTACAGGTATAGTAGGTATGTATTGTCACGAGCCTGGTATAGGTATATTGATGGGTCTGTATTGTCACGAGCTTGGTGTAGGTATGTTGGTGGATCTGTATTTTCACGAGCCTGAAATGGGTATATTTATGGATCTGTATTGTCACGAGTCTGGAAGAAGTATTGATGGGTCTGTATTGTCACGAGCCTGGTATAGGTATATTGGTAGATCTGTATTGTCACGAGTCTGGTGTAGGTATATGGATGGGTCTGTATTGTCACGAGCCTGAAATAGTTATATTGGTGGATCTGTATTGTCGCGAGCCTGGAAGAGGTATATAGATGGGTCTGTATTGTCACGAGCCTGAATAGTATATTGGTGGATCTGTATTGTCACGAGCCTGGAAGAGGTATATTGATGGGTCTGTATTGTCACGAGCCTGTTATAGGTATATTGATGGATCTGTATTGTCACGAGCCTGGTATAGGTATATTGATTGGTTTGTATTGTCACGAGCCTAGAAGAAGTATTGATGGGTCTGTATTGTCACGAGCCTGGTATAGGTATATTGGTGGGGTCCGCATTGTCATGAGCCTGGTATAGGTATATTGGTGTGTCTGTATTGTTGCCATCCTGAAAGAGGTATATTGATGGGTCTGTATTGTCACGAGCCTGAAATAGGTATATTGATGGGTCTGTATTGTCGCGAGCCTGAAATAGGTATATTGATGGGTCTGTATTGTTGGGAGCAAGAAATAGGTATATTAATGGGTCTGTATTGTTGCGAGCCTGAAATAGGTATATTGGTGGGTGTGTATTGTCGCGAGCCTGGTATAGGTATATTGGTGGATCTGAATTGTCACAAGACTGCTATAGGTATATTGATGGGTCTGTATTGTCACGAGCCTGGTATAGGTATATTGGTGGATCTGTATTGTCACGAGCCTGGTATAGATATATTGGTGGATCTGTATTGTCAAGAGCCTGGTATAGGTATATTGGTGGATCTGTATTGTGACGAGCCTGGTATAGGTGTTTTGGTGGGTCTGTATTGTCAAGAGCCTGGTATAGGTATATTGGTGGATCTGTATTGTGACGAGCCTGGTATAGGTATATTGATGGGTCTGTATTGTCGCGAGCCTGGTATAGGAATATTGATGGGTCTGTATTGTCATGAGCCTGGTATAGGTATATTGATGGGTCTGTATTGTCACGAGCCTGGTATAGGTATATTTATGGATCTGTATTGTCGCGAGCCTGGTATAGGTATATTGGTGGATCTGTATTGTCGCGAGCCTGGAAGAGGTATATTGATGGGTCTGTATTGTCAAGAGCCTGGTATAGGTATATTGGTGAATCTGTATTGTCACGAGCCTGAAATAGGTATATTGTATTGTCGCGAGCCTGGAAGAGGTATATTGATGGGTCTGTATTGTCACGAGCCTGGTAGAGGTATATTGGTGGGTCTGTATTGTCACGGGCCTGAAATAGGTATATTGATGGGTCTGTATTGTCGCAAGCCTGAAATAGGTATATTGGTGGGTGTGTATTGTCACGAGCTAGGTATAGGTATATTGATGGGTCTGTATTGTCACGAGCCTGGTATAGGTATATTGATGGGTCTGTATTGTCGCGAGCCTGGTATAGGTATATTGGAGATCTGTATTGTCACGAGCCTGGTATAGGTATATTGGTGGATCTCTATTGTCACGAACCTGGAAGAGGTATTTTGTTGGGTCTGTATTGTCACGAGCCTGTTATAGGTATATTGATGGATCTGTATTGTCACGAGCCTAATATAGGTATATTGATTGGTTTGTATTGTCACGAGCCTAGAAGAAGTATTGATGGGTCTGTATTGTCACGAGCCTGGTAGAGGTATATTGTTGGTGTGTATTGTCACGAGCTAGATATAGGTATATTGATGGGTATGTATTGTCACGAGCCTGGAAGAGGTATATTGATGGGTCTGTATTGTCACGAGCCTGGTATAGGTATATTGGTGGATCTGTATTGTCACGAGCCTGGTATAGGTATATTGATGGGTCTGTATTGTCACGAGCTAGGTATAGGTATATTGGTGGATCTGTATTGTCGCGAGCCTGGAAGAGGTATATTGATGGGTCTGTATTGTCACGAGCCTGGTATAGGTATATTGACGGGTCTGTATTGTCGCGAGCCTGGAAGAGGTATATTGACGGGTCTGTATTGTCACGAGCCTGATATAGGTATATTGGTGGATCTGTATTGTTACGAGCCTTGAAGAGGTATATTGATGGGTCTGTATTGTCACGAGCCTGGTATATGTATAATGGTGGATCTGTATTGTCACGAGCCTGGTATAGGTATATTGGTGGGTCTGTTTTGACACGAGCATGGAAGAGGTATATTTCTGGATCTGTATTTTCGTGAGCCTGGAAGAGGTATGTCGGTGTGTCTGTATTGTCGCGAGCCAGGTATAGGTATATTGGTGTGTCTGTAGTGTCACTAGCCTGAAATAGGTATATTGATGTGTCTGTATTGTCGCGAGCCTGGAAGAGGTATATTGATGTGTCTGTATTGTCGCGAGCCTGGAAGAGGTATAATAATGGGTCTGTATTGTCACGAGCCTGGAAGAGGTATATTGATGTGTCTGTATTGTCGCGAGCCTGGAAGAGGTATTTTCATGTTTCTATTGTCGCGAACCTGGAAGAGGTATATTGACGGGTCTGTATTGTCACGAGCCTGGTATAGGTATATTGGTGGATCTGTATTGTTACGAGCCTGGAAGTGGTATATAGATGGGTCTGTATTGTCACGAGCCTGGTATAGGTATAATGGTGGATCTGTATTGTCACAACCTGGTATAGGTATATTGGTGGGTCTGTTTTGACACGAGTCTGGAAGAGGTATATTGGTGTGTCTGTATTTTCGCGAGCCTGGTATAGGTATATTGGTGTGTCTGTAGTGTCACGAGCCTGGTATAGGTATATTTATGGATCTGTATTGTTGCGAGTTTGGTGTAGGTATATTGGTGGATCTGTATTGTCATGAGCCAGGAAGAAGTATTGATGGGTCTGTATTGTCACGAGCCTGGTATAGGTATATTGATGGGTCTGTTTTGTCACGAGTCTGATGTAGGTATATTGGTGGATCTGTATTGTCACGAGCCTGGAAGAGGTATATAGATGGGTCTGTATTGTCACAAGCCTGGTATAGGTATATTTATGGACCTGTATTGTCGCGAGCCTGGTATAGGTATATTGGTGGATCTGTATTGTCACGAGCCTGGTATAGGTATATTGATGGGTCTGTATTGTCACGAGCCTGGAAGAGGTATATTGATGGGTCTGTATTGTCAAGAGCCTGAAATAGGTATGTTGGTGGATCTGTATTGTTACGAGCCTGGTATAGGTATATAGATGGGTCTGTATTGTCACAAGCCTGGTATAGGTATATTTATGGACCTGTATTGTCGCGAGCCTGGTATAGGTATATTGGTGGGTGTGTATTGTCGCGAGCCTGGTATAGGTATATTGATGGGTCTGTATTGTCACAAGCCTGGTATAGGTATATTTATGGACCTGTATTGTCGCGAGCCTGGTATAGGTATATTGGTGGGTGTGTATTGTCGCGAGCCTGGTATAGGTATATTGATGGGTCTGTATTGTCACGAGCCTGGAAGAGGTATATTGATGGGTCTGTATTGTCAAGAGCCTGAAATAGGTATATTGGTGGATCTGTATTGTCGCGAGCCTGGAAGAGGTATATTGATGGGTCTGTATTGTCAAGAGCCTGGTATAGGTATATTGATGGGTCTGTATTGTAAAGAGCCTGGTATAGGTATATTGGTGGATCTGTATTGTCATGAGTCTGAAATAGTTATATTGGTGGATCTGTATTGTCACGAGCCTGGTATAGGTATATTGATGGGTCTGTATTGTCACGAGCCTGGTATAGGTATATTGATGGGTCTGTATTGTCACGAGCTAGATATAGGTATATTGATGGGTATGTATTGTCACGAGCCTGGAAGAGGTATATTGATGGGTCTGTATTGTCACGAGCCTGGTATAGGTATATTGGTGGATCTGTATTGTCACGAGCCTGGTATAGGTATATTGATGGGTCTGTATTGTCACGAGCTAGGTATAGGTATATTGGTGGATCTGTATTGTCGCGAGCCTGGAAGAGGTATATTGATGGGTCTGTATTGTCACGAGCCTGGTATAGGTATATTGACGGGTCTGTATTGTCGCGAGCCTGGAAGAGGTATATTGACGGGTCTGTATTGTCACGAGCCTGATATAGGTATATTGGTGGATCTGTATTGTTACGAGCCTTGAAGAGGCATATTGATGGGTCTGTATTGTCACGAGCCTGGTATATGTATAATGGTGGATCTGTATTGTCACGAGCCTGGTATAGGTATATTGGTGGGTCTGTTTTGACACGAGCATGGAAGAGGTATATTTCTGGATCTGTATTTTCGCGAGCCTGGAAGAGGTATGTCGGTGTGTCTGTATTGTCGCGAGCCAGGTATAGGTATATTGGTGTGTCTGTAGTGTCACTAGCCTGAAATAGGTATATTTATGGATCTGTATTGTCATGAGCTTGAAATAGGTTTATTGATGTGTCTGTATTGTCGCGAGCCTGAAAGAGGTATATTGATGGGTCTGTATTGTCACGAGCCTGGTATAGGTATATTTATGGATCTGTATTGTCGCCAGCCTGGTATAGGTATGTTGGTGGATCTGTATTGTCACGAGCCTGGTATAGGTATATAGATGGGTCTGTATTGTCACGAGCCTGGTATAGGTATATTTATGGATCTGTATTGTCGCCAGCCTGGTATAGGTATGTTGGTGGATCTGTATTGTCGCCAGCCTGGTATAGGTATGTTGGTGGATCTGTATTGTCGCCAGCCTGGTATAGGTATGTTGGTGGATCTGTATTGTCACGAGCCTGATATAGGTATATGGATGGGTCTGTATTGTCACGAGCCTGGTATAGGTATATTTATGGATCTGTATTGTCGCGAGCCTGGAAGAGGTATATAGATGGGTCTGTATTGTCACGAGCCTGAAATACGTATATTGATGGATCTGTATTGTCACGAGCCTGGTATAGGTATATTGATAGATCTGTATTGTCACGAGCCTGGTATAGGTATATTTATGGATCTGTATTGTCGCGAGCCTGGAAGAGGTATATAGATGGGTCTGTATTGTCAAGAGCCTGAATAGTATATTGGTGGATCTGTATTGTCACGAGCATGGAAGAGGTATATTGATGGATATGTATTGTCGCGAGCCTGCTTTAGGTATATTAGTGGATCTGTATTGTCGCAAGCCTGGTATAGGTATATTGGTGGATTTGTATTGTCGGGAGCCTGAAATAGGTATATTGGTAGATCTGTATTGTCGCGAGCCTGAAATAGGTATATTGGTGGATCTGTATTGTCACGAGCCTGGAAGAGGTGTATTGATGGGTCTGTATTGTCGCTAGCCTGGTATAGGTATATTGGTGGATCTGAATTGTTGCGAGCCTGGTATAGGTATATTGGTGGATCTGTATTGTCACGAGCCTGGTATAGGTATATGGATGGGTCTGTATTGTCAGGAGCCTGGTATAGGTATATTTATGGATCTGTATTGTCGCGAGCCTGGAAGAGGTAAATAGATGGGTCTGTATTGTCACGAGCCTAAAATAGGTATATTGGTGGATCTGTATTGTGACGAGCCTGGTATACGTATATTGATAGATCTGTATTGTCGCGAGCCTGAAATAGGTATATTGGTTGGTCTGTATTGTCACGAGCCTGAAATAGGTATATTGATGTGTCTGTATTGTCGCGAGCCTGAAATAGGTATATTGATGTGTCTGTATTGTCGCGAGCCTGGAAGAGGTATATTGATGTGTCTGTATTGTCGCGAGCCTGGAAGAGGTATAATGATGGGTCTGTATTGTCACGAGCCTGGAAGAGGTATATTGATGTGTCTGTATTGTCGCTAGCCTGGTATAGGTATATTGGTGGATCTGTATTGTTATGAGCCTGGTATAGGTATATTGATGGGTCTGTATTGTCACGAGCCTGGTATAGGTATAATGGTGGATCTGTATTGTCATGAGCCTGGTATAGGTATATTGGTGGGTCTGTTTTGACACGAGCCTGGAAGAGGTATATTTATGGATCTGTATTTTCGCGAGCCTGGAAGAGGTATATTGGTGTGTCTGTATTGTCGCGAGCCAGGTAAAGGTATATTGGTGTGTCTGTAGTGTCACGAGCCTGGTATAGGTATATTGATGGGTCTGTATTGTCACGAGCCTGGTATAGGTATATTTATGGATCTGTTTTGTCGCGAGTTTGGTGTAGGTATATTGGTGGATCTGTATTGCCACGAGCCTGAAATAGGTATATTGGTGGATCTGTATTGTCGCGAGCTTGAAATAGGTATATTGATGGGTTTGATTTTCACGAGCCTGGTATAGGTATATTTATGGATCTGAATTGTCGCGAGCCTGAAATAGGTAAATTGGTGTATCTGTATTGTCGCCAGCCTGGTATAGGTATATTGGTGGGTCTGTTTTGTCACGAGCTTGGTACAGGTATAGTAGGTATGTATTGTCACGAGCCTGGTATAGGTATATTGATGGGTCTGTATTGTCACGAGCTTGGTGTAGGTATGTTGGTGGATCTGTATTTTCACGAGCCTGAAATGGGTATATTTATGGATCTGTATTGTCACGAGTCTGGAAGAAGTATTGATGGGTCTGTATTGTCACGAGCCTGGTATAGGTATATTGGTAGATCTGTATTGTCACGAGTCTGGTGTAGGTATATGGATGGGTCTGTATTGTCACGAGCCTGAAATAGTTATATTGGTGGATCTGTATTGTCGCGAGCCTGGAAGAGGTATATAGATGGGTCTGTATTGTCACGAGCCTGAATAGTATATTGGTGGATCTGTATTGTCACGAGCCTGGAAGAGGTATATTGATGGGTCTGTATTGTCACGAGCCTGTTATAGGTATATTGATGGATCTGTATTGTCACGAGCCTGGTATAGGTATATTGATTGGTTTGTATTGTCACGAGCCTAGAAGAAGTATTGATGGGTCTGTATTGTCACGAGCCTGGTATAGGTATATTGGTGGGGTCCGCATTGTCATGAGCCTGGTATAGGTATATTGGTGTGTCTGTATTGTTGCCATCCTGAAAGAGGTATATTGATGGGTCTGTATTGTCACGAGCCTGAAATAGGTATATTGATGGGTCTGTATTGTCGCGAGCCTGAAATAGGTATATTGATGGGTCTGTATTGTTGGGAGCAAGAAATAGGTATATTAATGGGTCTGTATTGTTGCGAGCCTGAAATAGGTATATTGGTGGGTGTGTATTGTCGCGAGCCTGGTATAGGTATATTGGTGGATCTGAATTGTCACAAGACTGCTATAGGTATATTGATGGGTCTGTATTGTCACGAGCCTGGTATAGGTATATTGGTGGATCTGTATTGTCACGAGCCTGGTATAGATATATTGGTGGATCTGTATTGTCAAGAGCCTGGTATAGGTATATTGGTGGATCTGTATTGTGACGAGCCTGGTATAGGTGTTTTGGTGGGTCTGTATTGTCAAGAGCCTGGTATAGGTATATTGGTGGATCTGTATTGTGACGAGCCTGGTATAGGTATATTGATGGGTCTGTATTGTCGCGAGCCTGGTATAGGAATATTGATGGGTCTGTATTGTCATGAGCCTGGTATAGGTATATTGATGGGTCTGTATTGTCACGAGCCTGGTATAGGTATATTTATGGATCTGTATTGTCGCGAGCCTGGTATAGGTATATTGGTGGATCTGTATTGTCGCGAGCCTGGAAGAGGTATATTGATGGGTCTGTATTGTCAAGAGCCTGGTATAGGTATATTGGTGAATCTGTATTGTCACGAGCCTGAAATAGGTATATTGTATTGTCGCGAGCCTGGAAGAGGTATATTGATGGGTCTGTATTGTCACGAGCCTGGTAGAGGTATATTGGTGGGTCTGTATTGTCACGGGCCTGAAATAGGTATATTGATGGGTCTGTATTGTCGCAAGCCTGAAATAGGTATATTGGTGGGTGTGTATTGTCACGAGCTAGGTATAGGTATATTGATGGGTCTGTATTGTCACGAGCCTGGTATAGGTATATTGATGGGTCTGTATTGTCGCGAGCCTGGTATAGGTATATTGGAGATCTGT
Source organism: Sinonovacula constricta (assembly GCA_007844125.1). NCBI lineage: Eukaryota > Metazoa > Mollusca > Bivalvia > Cardiida > Solecurtidae > Sinonovacula > Sinonovacula constricta. Next base: position 1,393,128 of record CM017569.1, on the reverse strand, counting down.
ATTGTCACGAGCCTGGTATAGGTATATTGGTGGATCTCTATTGTCACGAACCTGGAAGAGGTATTTTGTTGGGTCTGTATTGTCACGAGCCTGTTATAGGTATATTGATGGATCTGTATTGTCACGAGCCTAATATAGGTATATTGATTGGTTTGTATTGTCACGAGCCTATAAGAAGTATTGATGGGTCTGTATTGTCACGAGCCTGGTATAGGTATATTGGTGGGGTCTGCATTGTCACGAGCCTGGTATAGGTATATTGGTGTGTCTGTATTGTCGCGAGCCTGGAAGAGGTATATTGATGTGTCTGTATTGTCGCGAGCCTGAAAGAGGTATATTGATGGGTCTGTATTGTCACGAGCCTGAAATAGGTATATTGATGGGTCTGTATTGTCGCGAGCCTGAAATAGGTATATTGATGGGTCTGTATTGTCGCGAGGCTGAAATAGATATATTGGTTGGTGTGTGTTGTCACGAGCCTGGAAGAGATATATTGTTGGATCTGTGTTGTCGCGAGCCTGGTATGGGTATATTGGTGGGTCTATATTGTCATGAAACTAGTATGGGTATATTGGTGGGTCTGTATTGTCGCGAGCCTGGAAGAGGTGTATTGGTGGGTCTGTATTGTCACGAGCCTGGTATAGGTATATTGATGGGTCTGTATTGTCACGAGCCTGGTAGAGGTATATTGTTGGATCTGTGTTGTCGCGAGCCTGGTATAGGTATATTGGTGGGTCTGTATTGTCACGAGCCTGGTAGAGGTATATTGGTGTGTCTGTATTGTCACGAGCATGGAAGAGGTATATTGATGGGTCTGTATTGTCACGAGCCTGAATAGTATATTGGTGGATCTGTATTGTCATGAGCTTGGAAGAGGTATATTGATGGGTATGTATTGTCGCGAGCCTGGTATAGGTATATTAGTGGATCTGTATTGTCGCGAGCCTGGTATAGGTATATTGGTGGATCTGTATTGTCGGGAGCCTGAAATAGGTATATTGGTAGATCTGTATTGTCGCGAGCCTGAAATAGGTATATTGGTGGATCTGTATTGTCACGAGCCTGGAAGAGGTGTATTGATGGGTCTGTATTGTCGCGAGCCTGGTATAGGTATATTGGTGGATCTGAATTGTCATGAGCCTAGTATAGGTATATTGATGGGTCTGTATTGTCACGAGCCTGGTATAGGTATATTGGTGGATCTGTATTGTGACGGGCCTGGTATAGATATATTGGTGGATCTGTATTGTCAAGAGCCTGGTATAGGTATATTGGTGGATCTGTATTGTGACGAGCCTGGTATAGGTGTTTTGGTGGGTCTGTATTGTCAAGAGCCTGGTATAGGTATTTTGGTGGATCTGTATTGTGACGAGCCTGGTATAGGTATATTGATGGGTCTGTATTGTCGCGAGCCTGGTATAGGTATATTAATGGGTCTGTATTGTCACGAGCCTGGTATAGGTATATTGATGGGTCTGTATTGTCACGAGCCTGGTAAAGGTATATTTATGGATCTGTATTGTCTCGAACCTGGTATAGGTATATTGGTGGATCTGTATTGTCGCGAGACTGGAAGAGGTATATTGATGGGTCTGTATTGTCAAGAGCCTGGTATAGGTATATTGGTGGATCTGTATTGTCGCGAGCCTGGTATAGGTATATTGGTGGATCTGTATTGTCGCGAGCCTGGAAGAGGTATATTGATGGGTCTGTAATGTCACGAGCCTGGTAGAGGTATATTGGTGGGTCTGTATTGTCACTGGCCTGAAATAGGTATATTGATGGGTCTGTATTGTCGCGAGCCTAAAATAGGTATATTGGTGGGTGTGTATTGTCACGAGCTAGGTATAGGTATATTGATGGGTCTGTATTGTCACGAGCCTGGAAGAGGTATATTAATGGGTCTGTATTGTCACGAGCCTGGTATAGGTATATTGATGGGTCTGTATTGTCACGAGCCTGTTATAGGTATATTGATGGATCTGTATTGTCACGAGCCTGGAAGAGGTATATTGATGGGTCTGTATTGTCACGAGCCTGTTATAGGTATATTGATGGATCTGTATTGTCACGAGCCTGGTATAGGTATATTGATTGGTTTGTATTGTCACGAGCCTAGAAGAAGTATTGATGGGTCTGTATTGTCTCGAGCCTGGTATAGGTATATTGGTGGGGTCCGCATTGTCACGAGGCTGGTATAGGTATATTGGTGTGTCTGTATTGTCGCGAGCCTGGAAGAGGTATATTGATGTGTCTGTATTGTCGCGAGCCTGAACGAGGTATATTGATGGGTCTGTATTGTCACGAGCCTGGTATAGGTATATTGGTGGATCTGTATTGTCACGAGCCTGGTATAGGTATATTGATGGGTCTGTATTGTCACGAGCCTGAAATAGGTATATTGATAGGTCTGTATTGTCGCGAGCCTGAAATAGGTATATTGGTGGGTGTGTATTGTCACGAGCTAGGTATAGGTATATTGATGGGTCTGTATTGTTACGAGCCTGAAATAGGTATATTGGTGGGTGTGTATTGTCACGAGCTAGGTATAGGTATATTGATGGGTCTGTATTGTTACGAGCCTGGAAGAGGTATATTGATCGGTCTGTATTGTCACGAGCCTGTTATAGGTATATTGATGGATCTGTATTGTCATGAGCCTGGTATAGGTATATTGGTGGGGTCCGCATTGTCACGAGCCTGGTATAGGTATATTGGTGTGTCTGTATTGTCGCGAGCCTGGAAGAGGTATATTGATGTGTCTGTATTGTCGCGAGCCTGAAAGAGGTATATTGATGGGTCTGTATTGTCACGAGCTTGAAATAGGTATATTGATGGGTCTGTATTGTCGCGAGCCTGAAATAGGTATATTGATGGGTCTGTATTGTCGGGAGCAAGAAATAGGTATATTAATGGGTCTGTATTGTCGCGAGCCTGAAATAGGTATATTGGTGGGTGTGTATTGTCGCGAGCCTGGTATAGGTATATTGGTGGATCTGAATTGTCTCGAGCCTGGTATAGGTATATTGATGGGTCTGTATTGTCACGAGCCTGGTATAGGTATATTGGTGGATCTGTATTGTGACGAGCCTGGTATAGATATATTGGTGGATCTGTATTGTCAAGAGCCTGGTATAGGTATATTGGTGGATCTGTATTGTAACGAGCCTGGTATAGGTGTTTTGGTGGGTCTGTATTGTCAAGAGCCTGGTATAGGTATATTGGTGGATCTGTATTGTGACGAGCCTGGTATAGGTATATTGATGGGTCTGTATTGTCACGAGCCTGGTATAGGTATATTTATGGATCTGTATTGTCGCGAGCCTGGTATAGGTATTCTGGTGGATCTGTATTGTCGCGAGCCTGGAAGAGGTATATTGATGGGTCTGTATTGTCAAGAGCCTGGTATAGGTATATTGGTGGATCTGTATTGTCACTGGCCTGAAATAGGTATATTGATGGGTCTGTATTGTCGCGAGCCTGAAATAGGTATATTGGTGGGTGTGTATTGTCACGAGCTAGGTATAGGTATATTGATGGGTCTGTATTGTCACTAGCCTGGAAGAGGTATATTAATGGGTCTGTATTGTCACGAGCCTGGTATAGGTATATTGATGGGTCTGTATTGTCGCGAGCCTGGTATAGGTATATTGGTCGATCTGTATTGTCACGAGCCTGGAAGAGGTATATTGATGGGTCTGTATTGTCACGAGCCTGTTATAGGTATATTGATGGATCTGTATTGTCACGAGCCTGGTATAGGTATATTGATTGGTTTGTATTGTCACGAGCCTAGAAGAAGTATTGATGGGTCTGTATTGTCACGAGCCTGGTATAGGTATATTGGTGGGGTCCGCATTGTCACGGGCCTGGTATAGGTATATTGGTGTGTCTGTATTGTCGCGAGCCTGGAAGAGGTATATTGATGTGTCTGTATTGTCTCGAGCCTGAAAGAGGTATATTGATGGGTCTGTATTGTCACGAGCCTGAAATAGGTATATTGATGGGTCTGTATTGTCGCGAGCCTAAAATAGGTATATTGATGGGTCTGTATTGTCGCGAGCAAGAAATAGGTATATTTATGGGTCTGTATTGTCGCGAGCCTGAAATAGGTATATTGGTGGGTGTGTATTGTCGCGAGCCTGGTATAGGTATATTGGTGGATCTGAATTGTCACGAGCCTGGTATAGGTATATTGATGGGTCTGTATTGTCACGAGCCTGGTATAGGTATATTGGTGGATCTGTATTGTGACGAGCCTGGTATAGATATATTGGTGGATCTGTATTGTCAAGAGCCTGGTATAGGTATATTGGTGGATCTGTATTGTGACGAGCCTGGTATAGGTGTTTTGGTGGGTCTGTATTGTCAAGAGCCTGGTATAGGTATATTGGTGGATCTGTATTGTGACGAGCCTGGTATAGGTATATTGATGGGTCTGTATTGTCGCGAGCCTGGTATAGGTATATTGATGGGTCTGTATTGTCACGAGCCTGGTATAGGTATATTGATGGGTCTGTATTGTCACGAGCCTGGTATAGGTATATTTATGGATCTGTATTGTCGCGAGCCTGGTATAGGTATATTGGTGGATCTGTATTGTCGCGAGCCTGGAAGAGGTATATTGATGGGTCTGTATTGTCAAGAGCCTGGTATAGGTATATTGGTGGATCTGTATTGTTACGAGCCTTGAAGAGGTATATTGATGGGTCTGTATTGTCACGAGCCTGGTATATGTATAATGGTGGATCTGTATTGTCACGAGCCTGGTATAGGTATATTGGTGGGTCTGTTTTGACACGAGCATGGAAGAGGTATATTTCTGGATCTGTATTTTCGTGAGCCTGGAAGAGGTATGTCGGTGTGTCTGTATTGTCGCGAGCCAGGTATAGGTATATTGGTGTGTCTGTAGTGTCACTAGCCTGAAATAGGTATATTGATGTGTCTGTATTGTCGCGAGCCTGGAAGAGGTATATTGATGTGTCTGTATTGTCGCGAGCCTGGAAGAGGTATAATAATGGGTCTGTATTGTCACGAGCCTGGAAGAGGTATATTGATGTGTCTGTATTGTCGCGAGCCTGGAAGAGGTATTTTCATGTTTCTATTGTCGCGAACCTGGAAGAGGTATATTGACGGGTCTGTATTGTCACGAGCCTGGTATAGGTATATTGGTGGATCTGTATTGTTACGAGCCTGGAAGTGGTATATAGATGGGTCTGTATTGTCACGAGCCTGGTATAGGTATAATGGTGGATCTGTATTGTCACAACCTGGTATAGGTATATTGGTGGGTCTGTTTTGACACGAGTCTGGAAGAGGTATATTGGTGTGTCTGTATTTTCGCGAGCCTGGTATAGGTATATTGGTGTGTCTGTAGTGTCACGAGCCTGGTATAGGTATATTTATGGATCTGTATTGTTGCGAGTTTGGTGTAGGTATATTGGTGGATCTGTATTGTCATGAGCCAGGAAGAAGTATTGATGGGTCTGTATTGTCACGAGCCTGGTATAGGTATATTGATGGGTCTGTTTTGTCACGAGTCTGATGTAGGTATATTGGTGGATCTGTATTGTCACGAGCCTGGAAGAGGTATATAGATGGGTCTGTATTGTCACAAGCCTGGTATAGGTATATTTATGGACCTGTATTGTCGCGAGCCTGGTATAGGTATATTGGTGGATCTGTATTGTCACGAGCCTGGTATAGGTATATTGATGGGTCTGTATTGTCACGAGCCTGGAAGAGGTATATTGATGGGTCTGTATTGTCAAGAGCCTGAAATAGGTATGTTGGTGGATCTGTATTGTTACGAGCCTGGTATAGGTATATAGATGGGTCTGTATTGTCACAAGCCTGGTATAGGTATATTTATGGACCTGTATTGTCGCGAGCCTGGTATAGGTATATTGGTGGGTGTGTATTGTCGCGAGCCTGGTATAGGTATATTGATGGGTCTGTATTGTCACAAGCCTGGTATAGGTATATTTATGGACCTGTATTGTCGCGAGCCTGGTATAGGTATATTGATGGGTCTGTATTGTCACGAGCCTGGTAGAGGTATATTGGTGGATCTGTATTGTCACGAGCCTGGTATAGGTATATTGATGGGTCTGTATTGTCACGAGCTAGGTATAGGTATATTGGTGGATCTGTATTGTCGCGAGCCTGGAAGAGGTATATTGATGGGTCTGTATTGTCACGAGCCTGGTATAGGTATATTGACGGGTCTGTATTGTCGCGAGCCTGGAAGAGGTATATTGACGGGTCTGTATTGTCACGAGCCTGATATAGGTATATTGGTGGATCTGTATTGTTACGAGCCTTGAAGAGGTATATTGATGGGTCTGTATTGTCACGAGCCTGGTATATGTATAATGGTGGATCTGTATTGTCACGAGCCTGGTATAGGTATATTGGTGGGTCTGTTTTGACACGAGCATGGAAGAGGTATATTTCTGGATCTGTATTTTCGCGAGCCTGGAAGAGGTATGTCGGTGTGTCTGTATTGTCGCGAGCCAGGTATAGGTATATTGGTGTGTCTGTAGTGTCACTAGCCTGAAATAGGTATATTTATGGATCTGTATTGTCATGAGCTTGAAATAGGTTTATTGATGTGTCTGTATTGTCGCGAGCCTGAAAGAGGTATATTGATGGGTCTGTATTGTCACGAGCCTGGTATAGGTATATTTATGGATCTGTATTGTCGCCAGCCTGGTATAGGTATGTTGGTGGATCTGTATTGTCACGAGCCTGGTATAGGTATATAGATGGGTCTGTATTGTCACGAGCCTGGTATAGGTATATTTATGGATCTGTATTGTCGCCAGCCTGGTATAGGTATGTTGGTGGATCTGTATTGTCGCCAGCCTGGTATAGGTATGTTGGTGGATCTGTATTGTCGCCAGCCTGGTATAGGTATGTTGGTGGATCTGTATTGTCACGAGCCTGGAAGAGGTATATGGATGGGTCTGTATTGTCACGAGCCTGGTATAGGTATATTTATGGATCTGTATTGTCGCCAGCCTGGTATAGGTATATTGGTGGATCTGTATTGTCACGAGCCTGGTAGAGGTATATGGATGGGTCTGTATTGTCACGAGCCTGGTATAGGTATATTTATGGATCTGTATTGTCGCGAGCCTGGAAGAGGTATATAGATGGGTCTGTATTGTCACGAGCCTGAAATACGTATATTGATGGATCTGTATTGTCACGAGCCTGGTATAGGTATATTGATAGATCTGTATTGTCACGAGCCTGGTATAGGTATATTTATGGATCTGTATTGTCGCGAGCCTGGAAGAGGTATATAGATGGGTCTGTATTGTCAAGAGCCTGAATAGTATATTGGTGGATCTGTATTGTCACGAGCATGGAAGAGGTATATTGATGGATATGTATTGTCGCGAGCCTGCTTTAGGTATATTAGTGGATCTGTATTGTCGCAAGCCTGGTATAGGTATATTGGTGGATTTGTATTGTCGGGAGCCTGAAATAGGTATATTGGTAGATCTGTATTGTCGCGAGCCTGAAATAGGTATATTGGTGGATCTGTATTGTCACGAGCCTGGAAGAGGTGTATTGATGGGTCTGTATTGTCGCTAGCCTGGTATAGGTATATTGGTGGATCTGAATTGTTGCGAGCCTGGTATAGGTATATTGGTGGATCTGTATTGTCACGAGCCTGGTATAGGTATATGGATGGGTCTGTATTGTCAGGAGCCTGGTATAGGTATATTTATGGATCTGTATTGTCGCGAGCCTGGAAGAGGTAAATAGATGGGTCTGTATTGTCACGAGCCTAAAATAGGTATATTGGTGGATCTGTATTGTGACGAGCCTGGTATACGTATATTGATAGATCTGTATTGTCGCGAGCCTGAAATAGGTATATTGGTTGGTCTGTATTGTCACGAGCCTGAAATAGGTATATTGATGTGTCTGTATTGTCGCGAGCCTGAAATAGGTATATTGATGTGTCTGTATTGTCGCGAGCCTGGAAGAGGTATATTGATGTGTCTGTATTGTCGCGAGCCTGGAAGAGGTATAATGATGGGTCTGTATTGTCACGAGCCTGGAAGAGGTATATTGATGTGTCTGTATTGTCGCTAGCCTGGTATAGGTATATTGGTGGATCTGTATTGTTATGAGCCTGGTATAGGTATATTGATGGGTCTGTATTGTCACGAGCCTGGTATAGGTATAATGGTGGATCTGTATTGTCATGAGCCTGGTATAGGTATATTGGTGGGTCTGTTTTGACACGAGCCTGGAAGAGGTATATTTATGGATCTGTATTTTCGCGAGCCTGGAAGAGGTATATTGGTGTGTCTGTATTGTCGCGAGCCAGGTAAAGGTATATTGGTGTGTCTGTAGTGTCACGAGCCTGGTATAGGTATATTGATGGGTCTGTATTGTCACGAGCCTGGTATAGGTATATTTATGGATCTGTTTTGTCGCGAGTTTGGTGTAGGTATATTGGTGGATCTGTATTGCCACGAGCCTGAAATAGGTATATTGGTGGATCTGTATTGTCGCGAGCTTGAAATAGGTATATTGATGGGTTTGATTTTCACGAGCCTGGTATAGGTATATTTATGGATCTGAATTGTCGCGAGCCTGAAATAGGTAAATTGGTGTATCTGTTTTGTCGCCAGCCTGGTATAGGTATATTGGTGGGTCTGTTTTGTCACGAGCTTGGTACAGGTATAGTAGGTATGTATTGTCACGAGCCTGGTATAGGTATATTGATGGGTCTGTATTGTCACGAGCTTGGTGTAGGTATGTTGGTGGATCTGTATTTTCACGAGCCTGAAATGGGTATATTTATGGATCTGTATTGTCACGAGTCTGGAAGAAGTATTGATGGGTCTGTATTGTCACGAGCCTGGTATAGGTATATTGGTAGATCTGTATTGTCACGAGTCTGGTGTAGGTATATGGATGGGTCTGTATTGTCACGAGCCTGAAATAGTTATATTGGTGTATTGTCTGTATTGTCGCGAGCCTGGAAGAGGTATATAGATGGGTCTGTATTGTCACGAGCCTGAATAGTATATTGGTGGATCTGTATTGTCACGAGCTTGGAAGAGGTATATTGATGGGTATGTATTGTCGCGAGCCTGCTATAGGTATATTAGTGGATCTGTATTGTCGCGAGCCTGGTATAGGTATATTGGTGGATCTGTATTGTCGGGAGCCTGAAATAGGTATATTGGTAGATCTGTATTGTCGCGAGCCTGAAATAGGTATATTGGTGGATCTGTATTGTCACGAGCCTGGAAGAGGTGTATTGATGGGTCTGTATTGTCGCGAGCCTGGTATAGGTATATTGGTGGATCTGTATTGTCACGAGCCTGAAATAGGTATATTGGTGGATCTGTATTGTCGCGAGCCTGGAAGAGGAATATTGATGGGTCTGTTTTGTCACGAGCCTGGTAGAGTTATATTGGTGGGTCTGTATTGTCACTGGCCTGAAATAGGTATATTGATGGGTCTGTATTGTCGCGAGCCTGAAATAGGTATATTGATGGGTCTGTATTGTCACGAGCCTGGAAGAGGTATATTAATGGGTCTGTATTGTCACGAGCCTGGTATATGTATATTGATGGGTCTGTATTGTCGCGAGCCTGGTATAGGTATATTGGAGATCTGTATTGTCACGAGCCTGGTATAGGTATATTGGTGGATCTGTATTGTGACGAGCCTGGAAGAGGTATATTGGTCGATCTGTATTGTCACGAGCCTGGAAGAGGTATATTGATGGGTCTGTATTGTCACGAGCCTGTTATAGGTATATTGATGGATCTGTATTGTCACGAGCCTGGTATAGGTATATTGATTGGTTTGTATTGTCACGAGCCTAGAAGAAGTATTGATGGGTCTGTATTGTCACGAGCCTGGTATAGGTATATTGGTGGGGTCCGCATTGTCATGAGCCTGGTATAGGTATATTGGTGTGTCTGTATTGTCGCCATCCTGAAAGAGGTATATTGATGGGTCTGTATTGTCACGAGCCTGAAATAGGTATATTGATGGGTCTGTATTGTCGCGAGCCTGAAATAGGTATATTGATGGGTCTGTATTGTCGGGAGCAAGAAATAGGTATATTAATGGGTCTGTATTGTTGCGAGCCTGAAATAGGTATATTGGTGGGTGTGTATTGTCGCGAGCCTGGTATAGGTATATTGGTGGATCTGAATTGTCACAAGACTGCTATAGGTATATTGATGGGTCTGTATTGTCACGAGCCTGGTATAGGTATATTGGTGGATCTGTATTGTCACGAGCCTGGTATAGATATATTGGTGGATCTGTATTGTCAAGAGCCTGGTATAGGTATATTGGTGGATCTGTATTGTGACGAGCCTGGTATAGGTGTTTTGGTGGGTCTGTATTGTCAAGAGCCTGGTATAGGTATATTGGTGGATCTGTATTGTGACGAGCCTGGTATAGGTATATTGATGGGTCTGTATTGTCGCGAGCCTGGTATAGGAATATTGATGGGTCTGTATTGTCATGAGCCTGGTATAGGTATATTGATGGGTCTGTATTGTCATGAGCCTGGTATAGGTATATTTATGGATCTGTATTGTCGCGAGCCTGGTATAGGTATATTGGTGGATCTGTATTGTCGCGAGCCTGGAAGAGGTATATTGATGGGTCTGTATTGTCAAGAGCCTGGTATAGGTATATTGGTGAATCTGTATTGTCACGAGCCTGAAATAGGTATATTGGTGAATCTGTATTGTCGCGAGCCTGGAAGAGGTATATTGATTGGTCTGTATTGTCACGAGCCTGGTAGAGGTATATTGGTGGGTCTGTATTGTCACGGGCCTGAAATAGGTATATTGATGGGTCTGTATTGTCGCGAGCCTGAAATAGGTATATTGGTGGGTGTGTATTGTCACGAGCTAGGTATAGGTATATTGATGGGTCTGTATTGTCACGAGCCTGGTATAGGTATATTGATGGGTCTGTATTGTCGCGAGCCTGGTATAGGTATATTGGAGATCTGTATTGTCACGAGCCTGGTATAGGTATATTGGTGGATCTCTATTGTCACGAGCCTGGAAGAGGTATTTTGTTGGGTCTGTATTGTCACGAGCCTGTTATAGGTATATTGATGGATCTGTATTGTCACGAGCCTAATATAGGTATATTGATTGGTTTGTATTGTCACGAGCCTAGAAGAAGTATTGATGGGTCTGTATTGTCACGAGCCTGGTATAGGTATATTGGTGGGGTCCGCATTGTCACGAGCCTGGTATAGGTATATTGGTGTGTCTGTATTGTCGCGAGCCTGGAAGAGGTATATTGATGTGTCTGTATTGTCGCGAGCCTGAAAGAGGTATATTGATGGGTCTGTATTGTCACGAGCCTGAAATAGGTATATTGATGGGTCTGTATTGTCGCGAGCCTGAAATAGGTATATTGATGGGTCTGTATTGTCGCGAGGCTGAAATAGATATATTGGTTGGTGTGTGTTGTCACGAGCCTGGAAGAGATATATTGTTGGATCTGTGTTGTCGCGAGCCTGGTATGGGTATAATGGTGGGTCTATATTGTCATGAAACTAGTATGGGTATATTGGTGGGTCTGTATTGTCGCGAGCCTGGAAGAGGTGTATTGGTGGGTCTGTATTGTCACGAGCCTGGTATAGGTATATTGATGGGTCTGTATTGTCACGAGCCTGGTAGAGGTATATTGTTGGATCTGTGTTGTCGCGAGCCTGGTATAGGTATATTGGTGGGTCTGTATTGTCACGAGCCTGGTAGAGGTATATTGGTGTGTCTGTATTGTCACGAGCATGGAAGAGGTATATTGATGGGTCTGTATTGTCACGAGCCTGAATAGTATATTGGTGGATCTGTATTGTCATGAGCTTGGAAGAGGTATATTGATGGGTATGTATTGTCGCGAGCCTGGTATAGGTATATTAGTGGATCTGTATTGTCGCGAGCCTGGTATAGGTATATTGGTGGATCTGTATTGTCGGGAGCCTGAAATAGGTATATTGGTAGATCTGTATTGTCGCGAGCCTGAAATAGGTATATTGGTGGATCTGTATTGTCACGAGCCTGGAAGAGGTGTATTGATGGGTCTGTATTGTCGCGAGCCTGGTATAGGTATATTGGTGGATCTGAATTGTCACGAGCCTAGTATAGGTATATTGATGGGTCTGTATTGTCACGAGCCTGGTATAGGTATATTGGTGGATCTGTATTGTGACGGGCCTGGTATAGATATATTGGTGGATCTGTATTGTCAAGAGCCTGGTATAGGTATATTGGTGGATCTGTATTGTGACGAGCCTGGTATAGGTGTTTTGGTGGGTCTGTATTGTCAAGAGCCTGGTATAGGTATATTGGTGGATCTGTATTGTGACGAGCCTGGTATAGGTATATTGATGGGTCTGTATTGTCGCGAGCCTGGTATAGGTATATTAATGGGTCTGTATTGTCACGAGCCTGGTATAGGTATATTGATGGGTCTGTATTGTCACGAGCCTGGTAAAGGTATATTTATGGATCTGTATTGTCGCGAGCCTGGTATAGGTATATTGGTGGATCTGTATTGTCGCGAGACTGGAAGAGGTATATTGATGGGTCTGTATTGTCAAGAGCCTGGTATAGGTATATTGGTGGATCTGTATTGTCGCGAGCCTGGTATAGGTATATTGGTGGATCTGTATTGTCGTGAGCCTGGAAGAGGTATATTGATGGGTCTGTAATGTCACGAGCCTGGTAGAGGTATATTGGTGGGTCTGTATTGTCACTGGCCTGAAATAGGTATATTGATGGGTCTGTATTGTCGCGAGCCTAAAATAGGTATATTGGTGGGTGTGTATTGTCACGAGCTAGGTATAGGTATATTGATGGGTCTGTATTGTCACGAGCCTGGAAGAGGTATATTAATGGGTCTGTATTGTCACGAGCCTGGTATAGGTATATTGATGGGTCTGTATTGTCACGAGCCTGTTATAGGTATATTGATGGATCTGTATTGTCACGAGCCTGGAAGAGGTATATTGATGGGTCTGTATTGTCACGAGCCTGTTATAGGTATATTGATGGATCTGTATTGTCACGAGCCTGGTATAGGTATATTGATTGGTTTGTATTGTCACGAGCCTAGAAGAAGTATTGATGGGTCTGTATTGTCTCGAGCCTGGTATAGGTATATTGGTGGGGTCCGCATTGTCACGAGCCTGGTATAGGTATATTGGTGTGTCTGTATTGTCGCGAGCCTGGAAGAGGTATATTGATGTGTCTGTATTGTCGCGAGCCTGAACGAGGTATATTGATGGGTCTGTATTGTCACAAGCCTGGTATAGGTATATTGGTGGATCTGTATTGTCACGAGCCTGGTATAGGTATATTGATGGGTCTGTATTGTCACGAGCCTGAAATAGGTATATTGATAGGTCTGTATTGTCGTGAGCCTGAAATAGGTATATTGGTGGGTGTGTATTGTCACGAGCTAGGTATAGGTATATTGATGGGTCTGTATTGTTACGAGCCTGAAATAGGTATATTGGTGGGTGTGTATTGTCACGAGCTAGGTATAGGTATATTGATGGGTCTGTATTGTTACGAGCCTGGAAGAGGTATATTGATCGGTCTGTATTGTCACGAGCCTGTTATAGGTATATTGATGGATCTGTATTGTCACGAGCCTGGTATAGGTATATTGGTGGGGTCCGCATTGTCACGAGCCTGGTATAGGTATATTGGTGTGTCTGTATTGTCGCGAGCCTGGAAGAGGTATATTGATGTGTCTGTATTGTCGCGAGCCTGAAAGAGGTATATTGATGGGTCTGTATTGTCACGAGCTTGAAATAGGTATATTGATGGGTCTGTATTGTCGCGAGCCTGAAATAGGTATATTGATGGGTCTGTATTGTCGGGAGCAAGAAATAGGTATATTAATGGGTCTGTATTGTCGCGAGCCTGAAATAGGTATATTGGTGGGTGTGTATTGTCGCGAGCCTGGTATAGGTATATTGGTGGATCTGAATTGTCTCGAGCCTGGTATAGGTATATTGATGGGTCTGTATTGTCACGAGCCTGGTATAGGTATATTGGTGGATCTGTATTGTGACGAGCCTGGTATAGATATATTGGTGGATCTGTATTGTCAAGAGCCTGGTATAGGTATATTGGTGGATCTGTATTGTAACGAGCCTGGTATAGGTGTTTTGGTGGGTCTGTATTGTCAAGAGCCTGGTATAGGTATATTGGTGGATCTGTATTGTGATGAGCCTGGTATAGGTATATTGATGGGTCTGTATTGTCACGAGCCTGGTATAGGTATATTTATGGATCTGTATTGTCGCGAGCCTGGTATAGGTATTATGTTGGATCTGTATTGTCGCGAGCCTGGAAGAGGTATATTGATGGGTCTGTATTGTCAAGAGCCTGGTATAGGTATATTGGTGGATCTGTATTGTCACTGGCCTGAAATAGGTATATTGATGGGTCTGTATTGTCGCGAGCCTGAAATAGGTATATTGGTGGGTGTGTATTGTCACGAGCTAGGTATAGGTATATTGAGGGGTCTGTATTGTCACGAGCCTGGAAGAGGTATATTAATGGGTCTGTATTGTCACGAGCCTGGTATAGGTATATTGATGGGTCTGTATTGTCGCGAGCCTGGTATAGGTATATTGGTCGATCTGTATTGTCACGAGCCTGGAAGAGGTATATTGATGGGTCTGTATTGTCACGAGCCTGTTATAGGTATATTGATGGATCTGTATTGTCACGAGCCTGGTATAGGTATATTGATTGGTTTGTATTGTCACGAGCCTAGAAGAAGTATTGATGGGTCTGTATTGTCACGAGCCTGGTATAGGTATATTGGTGGGGTCCGCATTGTCACGAGCCTGGTATAGGTATATTGGTGTGTCTGTATTGTCGCGAGCCTGGAAGAGGTATATTGATGTGTCTGTATTGTCTCGCGCCTGAAAGAGGTATATTGATGGGTCTGTATTGTCACGAGCCTGAAATAGGTATATTGATGGGTCTGTATTGTCGCGAGCCTAAAATAGGTATATTGATGGGTCTGTATTGTCGCGAGCAAGAAATAGGTATATTTATGGGTCTGTATTGTCGCGAGCCTGAAATAGGTATATTGGTGGGTGTGTATTGTCGCGAGCTTGGTATAGGTATATTGGTGGATCTGAATTGTCACGAGCCTGGTATAGGTATATTGATGGGTCTGTATTGTCACGAGCCTGGTATAGGTATATTGGTGGATCTGTATTGTGACGAGCCTGGTATAGATATATTGGTGGATCTGTATTGTCAAGAGCCTGGTATAGGTATATTGGTGGATCTGTATTGTGACGAGCCTGGTATAGGTGTTTTGGTGGGTCTGTATTGTCAAGAGCCTGGTATAGGTATATTGGTGGATCTGTATTGTGACGAGCCTGGTATAGGTATATTGATGGGTCTGTATTGTCGCGAGCCTGGTATAGGTATATTGATGGGTCTGTATTGTCACGAGCCTGGTATAGGTATATTGATGGGTCTGTATTGTCACGAGCCTGGTATAGGTATATTTATGGATCTGTATTGTCGCGAGCCTGGTATAGGTATATTGGTGGATCTGTATTGTCGCGAGCCTGGAAGAGGTATATTGATGGGTCTGTATTGTCAAGAGCCTGGTATAGGTATATTGGTGGATCTGTATTGTCACGAGCCTGAAATAGGTATATTGGTGGATCTGTATTGTCAAGAGCCTGGTATAGGTATATTGATGGGTCTGTATTGTCACGAGCCTGTTATAGGTATATTGGTGGATCTGTATTGTCGCGAGCCTGGAAGAGGTATATTGATGGGTCTGTATTGTCATGAGCCTGAATAGTATATTGGTGGATCTGTATTGTCGCGAGCCTGGTATAGGTATATTGATGGGTCTGTATTGTCACGAGCCTGTTATAGGTATATTGGTGGATCTGTATTGTCGCGAGCCTGGTATAGGTATATTGATGGGTCTGTATTGTCACGAGCCTGTTATAGGTATATTGGTGGATCTGTATTGTCGCGAGCCTGGAAGAGGTATATTGATGGGTCTGTATTGTCAAGAGCCTGGTATAGGTATATTGATGGGTCTGTATTGTCACGAGCCTGTTATAGGTATATTGGTGGATCTGTATTGTCGCGAGCCTGGAAGAGGTATATTGATGGGTCTGTATTGTCATGAGCCTAGTAGAGGTATATTGGTGGGTCTGTATTGTCACGGGCCTGAAATAGGTATATTGATGGGTCTGTATTGTCGCGAGCCTGAAATAGGTATATTGGTGGGTGTGTATTTTCACGAGGTAGGTATTGGTATATTGATGGGTCTGTATTGTCACGAGCCTGGAAGAGGTATATTAATGGGTCTGTATTGTCACGAGCCTGGTATAGGTATATTGGTGGATCTGTATTGTGACGAGCCTGGAAGAGGTATATTGATGGGTCTGTATTGTCACGAGCCTGTTATAGGTATATTGATGGATCTGTATTGTCACGAGCCTGGTATAGGTATATTGATTGGTTTGTATTGTCACGAGCCTAGAAGAAGTATTGATGGGTCTGTATTGTCACGAGCCTGGTATAGGTATATTGGTGGGGTCCGCATTGTCACGAGCCTGGTATAGGTATATTGGTGTGTCTGTATTGTCACGAGCCTGGAAGAGGTATATTGATGTGTCTGTATTGTCGCGAGCCTGAAAGAGGTATATTGATGGGTCTGTATTGTCACGAGCCTGAAATAGGTATATTGATGGGTCTGTATTGTCGCGAGCCTGAAATAGGTATATTGATGGGTCTGTATTGTCACGAGCCTGGAAGAGGTATATTAATGGGTCTGTATTGTCACGAGCCTGGTATATGTATATTGATGGGTCTGTATTGTCGCGAGCCTGGTATAGGTATATTGGTGGGTGTGTATTGTTACGAGCCTGGAAGAGGTATATTGATGGGTCTGTATTGTCACGAGCCTGTTATAGGTATATTGATGGATCTGTATTGTCACGAGCCTGGTATAGGTATATTGGAGATCTGTATTGTCACGAGCCTGGTATAGGTATATTGATGGGTCTGTATTGTCACGAGCCTGTTATAGGTATATTGATGGATCTGTATTGTCACGAGCCTGGTATAGGTATATTGATTGGTTTGTATTGTCACGAGCCTAGAAGAAGTATTGATGGGTCTGTATTGTCACGAGCCTGGTATAGGTATATTGGTGGGGTCCGCATTGTCACGAGCCTGGTATAGGTATATTGGTGTGTCTGTATTGTCACGAGCCTGGAAGAGGTATATTGATGTGTCTGTATTGTCGCGAGCCTGAAAGAGGTATATTGATGGGTCTGTATTGTCACGAGCCTGAAATAGGTATATTGATGGGTCTGTATTGTCGCGAGCCTGAAATAGGTATATTGATGGGTCTGTATTGTTGCGAGCAAGAAATAGGTATATTAATGGGTCTGTATTGTCACGAGCCTGGTATAGGTATATTGATGGGTCTGTATTGTCGCGAGCCTGAAATAGGTATATTGGTGGGTGTGTATTGTCACGAGCCTGGAAGAGGTATATTGTTGGATCTGTGTTGTCGCGAGCCTGGTATAGGTATATTGGTGGGTCTATATTGTCATGAAACTAGTATAGGTATATTGATGGGTCTGTATTGTTGCGAGCCTGGAAGAGGTATATTGATGGATCTGTATTGTCACGAGCCTGGTATAGGTATATTGGTGGGTCTGTATTGTCACGAGCCTGGTATAGGTATATTGGTGGGTCTGTATTGTCACGAGCCTGGTATAGGTATATTGGTGGGTCTGTATTGTCACGAGCCTGGTATAGGTATATTGGTGGGTCTGTATTGTCACGAACCTGGTATAGCTATATTGGTGGGTCTATATTGTCACGAGCCTGGTATAGGTATATTGATGGGTCTGTATTGTCGCGAGCAAGAAATAGGTATATTGATGGGTCTGTATTGTCGCGAGCAAGAAATAGGTATATTAATGGGTCTGTATTGTCGCGAACCTGGTATAGGTATATTGGTTGGTGTGTGTTGTCACGAGCCTGGAAGAGATATATTGTTGGATCTGTGTTGTCGCGAGCCTGGTATGGGTATATTGGTGGGTCTATATTGTCATGAAACTAGTATAGGTATATTGATGGGTCTGTATTGTCGCGAGCCTGGAAGAGGTATATTGATGGATCTGTATTGTCACGAGCCTGGTATAGGTATATTGGTGGGTCTGTATTGTCACGAGCCTGGTATAGGTATATTGGTGTGTCTGTATTGTCACGAGCATGGAAGAGGTATATTGATGGGTCTGTATTGTCACGAGTCTGGTATAGGTATATTGATGGGTCTGTATTGTCAGGAGCCTGGTATAGGTATATTGATGGGCCTGTATTGTAATGAACCTGGTAGAGGTATATTGGTGGGTCTGTATTGTCACGAGCCTGGTATAGGTATATTGGTGGGTCTGTATTGTCACGAGCCTGGTATAGGTATATTGATGAGTCTGTATTGTCAAGAGTCTGGTATAGGTGTACTCGGTATGTATTATCACGGGCCTGGTATGAGTACATTGGTGGATCTGTATTGTCACGAGCCTGGTATAGGTATATTGGTGGGTATGTGATGTCACGTTCCTGGTATATGTATATTGGTGGGTCTGTTTTGTCACGTGCCTGGTAGCATGTTTCATAACAGCCTTAAACCTTAATATAAACGTATACCTCTTAGCTGGTTCCAGGAAAAAAGACAAATTAATAGCAAAATTGTGTCGTTAAGTTCACTTTCCTCAGTTCACATACACCTATCATGCTACCATTCATCAGATTATGGATGCAGACATGTTCTTGGTGTGGTTTTAATATGTGATTTACCGACGGGACATGGGATTGTTTGTACGAAATGATTGTGTACTGACTGCCGATAGGGGCGTAAACAAAACCAGCGCTGGAACAAAATGATTGTGTATTGACTGCCGATAGGGGCATAAACAAAACCAGCGTTGGTATGAATGGTTTGTATACTTGCTGCGGATACAGGGCACACATACGATTACAGGGCCGGTGTTGCGTACTCACTAGGAAAGGGGACAAACCCATAAGAGTATTTTTTTAACTATTATTATAAATACAGGGACAATACATGGGTAATAAACTTATATGCATTATGGTAAGGAAGCAAATCAAGCGTCAGTTTTATAATTACAGGGTCTATGCATGGGTGATGTACTTACATGCACTATGAAAAGGCGACAAATCAAGCGTCAGTTTTATAATTACACGGTCAATACAGGGGTGATCTTATAATATGTATTAGGAGATTTTTTAACAAAAAGAGCTACAACCATCGTAACTTTTTATAATTACAGGGTTGGTACGAAGGAGTTGTGTACTTATTACGGAAAGGGGCCAAACCTACCGTCACGGACAAGACGGGCCGAACCCCGCTTCACGCAGCCACATACGACCCTGACATCAGGTCAATAGATACTGTTTCTTTTATAATGTTTAAGTGGTAAACCTTTGTCATTTATTAAGAAAATCGAAAAATAATTAATCCAGGTAACAAAAACATTTTTAAGCGTGTAACTCTATTCCATTTCAATATAGTTTAAAGGATGTGGAGGTGTCGCATAAAATTGCTAATATAATAATTACTAGAAACTTTCATCTACACGCAGAAAGATTTTAGATAAATGTTTAAGATCCTACGTTAAAATAGGAAAAGGGAAGAGAAAAAGCACAACAAATTTAATAATGACTGAAAATTTATAAAGTATACCTATTTATTGTTAAATAGCACAGTGTAAGCTCACAATTAAGAGTTTTGAATAGTCGTAAGCACTAATTTGTATAATTAGTAAGTTTAAATCTTAGCCCTCACCAAAGGACCAGTCTAAAACTGAATTTTCCATTTTACAAAGCAAGCTATTAACATATTCGTGTGTTAAAATTTAATGACGAAGAATCATACAAAATTAGAAAATAGACCAATTCATGCAAAACTTACACAAACTAAATACACTATACAATACATACATAGCAGGACTTGTAACTCCGCTGGCTTCATTGCCCTCCACCTCGTGGGTTCGAGACCCAGTCGGGCTGAAATTATATGTGGTGAGATCTGCCAGCTGGCCTCGGACACTTGTTTGTAGTCTTTCTCCACCAAAACTAGCGAGCGGGTCTTTGTTACAATGACCATAAACATGTCACTGCAATATCCATATTGCATGATGTCATGTGGCTTAAAATTTTCAGATATTGCATCATCAACACATTAAAAATAACTTAAATGTAAATTCTTAATTCCTAAAAACACTTATAAGCAGTTTAAAACAGAATCTCTGTTTAATTTAAGTGACAATATCGACTGGCAACAATGGATTGCCTCAATGGTGCTTTCCCACAATGTGCCTATATCTGGTACAGTTGACAATATTTGCCCTTGTAGGGAGGGTGGGGTGGGGGTGTATTGGGGAATAATTTCTGCTAAAGCTCAAAATTATGTCTAAGAAAAATGATTTTGAACCATACCTATATTGTAAGACAAAAGAAATCGTGAAATAAGTCGTTCTTAGAGTTTATTCTTTTTAAATCTATAAACACGAAATGGGGTTCTGTTAAAAAAAGATATCGACGTCAGAGCCGATAATCCGGATGATGATGTAACCTAATTTCAAATTAAGTGGTCAGGTATTCTTGTCTTAGTTTAAGAATAGTTAGCAATAGAGCTTGGTTAAGATTGGATATATAACATATTTGTATAAAGACAAATTGGATATACTGCATTTCACGGCATCGTTTTAGTACAATAATTTATTTGGTTGCATAAGAGAAAATAAATGGTCTGTGTTCCTGGATATCACCTTTAATAGTTCGTGTAGTTCTCTAATGAAGTTTTTTCGCTGTATTTTTTTTTCGCTGTATATGAAATATATTTGAATTATTATCTTGTTAATTTACAAGTGTGCTTCATTTAAAGCAGTGTAGGGTGATAACATAAACTTTTAAACTAGCTAAATCCGGGGGATTTGTGACATTGTATTAACATTCAATGAACCAGTCCTGCAATATAATGCTGTATTATATTGTAGAAAATGTTTTTCTATGTTTATTCATACTAAAGGATTGACTGGCAATACGTCCGTTAATTGCAATCGCCGCGATATTTAGTCTGTACCTTTTACCATGCATCAATATTCACTAACATTTTTTCCATCGCAAAGTCGCCAACGTTGTTACACATTTAACTAGGGGGACTTTTGGGTGTCCTCCATTGCAATACCTATAATCAGCATCTGTATTACGTAAACCGTCCAAATTAAAGATCCCCCACGATTCGTAGTTTCGCATTTACCATACATGCATACACTCTGTGTACGCGTTCGAAGTTTAGTTTTTTGAAGAGGCATTGAGACGGACGCAACATTTGAAACTCATTGAGAGAAGTTAACAAAAAGAACTGATTTTATAGACGATATAAAAGTCTGAGCTACTTCATATTAAATATTAAGGGAGGATCGGTTTAAGAATAATTTAGTTGTGAAAGAAAAAATAACTTAAAACTTCCATAAGTATAAGTAAAATGCTTAAAATCTACGAAAGGTTCAGTGCATTTTAGTTGCTGCAAGCATACAATATTTATTCTGTTGATAAAAACCCACCGTATTTGTAAACTTAAATGGTGTTTTCATTAACTGTATAAAATAAACAACATTAGAGGCGGCATGATGCGTCAAGGAAACTTAAAAACTACAAAGCATCCTGTAATAAGGTTCAGGAGGCATGTGATTGTTTAAGTATGGAAGGACGTCAACATCTCTGTGCAATAAGTATCAGTATGTCCGGAAGTATAAGTATGCCCGGAAGTATAAGTATGTCCGGAAGTATAAGTATGTCCGGAAGTATAAGTATGTCCGGAAGTATAAGTATATCCTAAAGTATAAGGATGTTCGGAAGTATAGGGATGTCCGGAATATAAGCATGTCAGAAAGAGCAGGACCCACGGTGGACAAAGTTACAAAATGCAGCCTAGATTTTGGTACACTTTGCATGTGCCGTCTGTCGTGTCGTTTCCTTTTTCTGAACTGTGTATATTTAAAGCACTAGGAAGCTCAGAGTCGTAGTAAAGGTAAACATTTTGTTACTTTTAAAGAATTTTATCTTTTATAGTTAATGGCTAATGATAGAACTCATGTCTGCGGTAGTGAAACCGCAGCGACAGCGGCAAAAGTTACACCAAGAGAGAATTTTTTATTGAACAAAGCCTCAAAACATGCGCGGCGGTGATGTGAATGTTTTTTATTCACGACATGAAGCGATTTATCCGCTGCCGGAGATGTACCGGGCATAGAAATGGCACGAATGTTATGAAATCATTCTCTTTTAAATAACAACAACCTTAAATATCATAAAAATATGTCTTCAAAGGATTAATAGAATTAATAGAATATAATCTGAATTTAACATAGAAAACAGGACAAATAGACTTGTATAGCTGAATGTTTGCGCAAAAAAGTTTCTTTGTATGATTGAGCTATTTTGCCTTAAAATAAGCCACCAATGATTTTCGTGCTAAAAATATGAACCTACTTTAAAGTAAATTTGAGTTACCGCATAAAAAGAAAGACAAAATGGTTTTGCTGTGCTGCATATATGAATACAGCATGAATATGGGTATAATTTGACGTTGGATGGATTCTTCTAACCTATAAAACCTATAAATACGCACTACAGAAGCACGAAAATGCGACTTTTTCTCCACAACGGACTGCAGATTGCGGAATGCGCATGCGCACTGCGCCGAAGGAGTCATGGAAAACCCACCTATCAACGCTTGTACTATGAAGGACCTGTGTTTTCACAACCACTTTTTAACAAAACGGTGCAAGCTGTGAATTTTTCCTTTGTATGTAACGCGACACTATGTAACCGTGTATTGTCCACATTAGTTTCCGAGAAAGTTAAACTGGAAATATTAAACTGATTCTTTGTATGGAGTTAAAGAGTTATACAGACAACATGATAATTGTTTTGCAGCCTCATTGTTTATGATATATCTTTCCAAAACTCTCATTTAAGAATATTTCCATTTTGCTATTTTGTAGTTTTAATTAAATTGTTTTGTGTTAAGGTCCCTGTCAGCCATACTAAAGAGACTACCGACCAATCGGATAAACGCCATGGACAACGAAGTAGGTCTATAGTATTTCTTCAGAACAAGAAGTGTTTGTGGTTCAAAAATGTATTTATTAAAATTGAATTGTACGTTAATATCTTTCAGTGCACACGTACACATCCAAATAAATGTTTAGTTTTAAGGACACTGTGCTTTGCTGAAATATTACGTACACAACAGAACGATGAACATTTATTTTATTAAAGAAAAATTCGTATGAACTCAATATTTAATGACTCACAACAGTGAGTGAACTACACTATTTGTCCCAGCAATTCGTGCCTAGCAGGATAAAAGTAAATGCTGTTTTATGTCCTCTGCCAGAAGATGACAGCTCTCCACTGGGCCGCCTTTCATGACCGACCAGAGCACGTGCGCCTCCTGCTTCAAAAGGGGGCGGACCCTATGATGGTGGACATAGACCGCAAGACGGCGCTGCACTGGGCTGCGCAGGTACGTCTGACGTTAACCTCTGCATAACTGGGAGCCCGAGGTTAACAAACCTGTTTGTAATAAAGCATGTTTGTGGAAAGCACACTCGATAACATTTAAAGATTGATGGAGGTTAAATTTACTGTCGAGAAAAATTGTATTTTCTTTTGTTTCAAGTGCGGTATCCCTAATATTAGTTATTATTTTGCGTGTCATCTATTTTGTATTATTACTGTAGAGGACTATTTACTTTGTTTCTATAAGAACGGTAGCCGGAACTGCTGCCAACAGTTGACCCAGCACGACGGTCGCCGAGAGATCTTGCAGTTGAGAGACAGCGCCGGTAAGACCGTTCTTCACCTGGTGGCGGCCGCCGGTAACGCTGCCGCCATCGAGGATCTGGTGAGGCACGACTCGACCCTCCTAGAGGCGGAGGATGAGGACGATAGGTAGGTCAAGGTCGCAGTTAGCTGTCGAAGGTCGCAGATGGCTGGTCAAGGTCGCAGTTGGCTGGCCAATGTCGCAGTTGGTTGGCCAAGATCGCAGTTGGCTGGTCAAGGTCGCAGTTGGTTGGCCAAGGTCGCAGTTGGCTGGTCAAGGTCGCAGATGGCTGGTCAAGGATGCAGTTAGTTGGTTGGCCAAGATCGCAGTTGGCAGGCCAAGGTCGCACTTGGCTGACAAAGGTCGCAGCTGGCCGACCAAAGTCGCCAGCAACAATACATGTAGTGTAATACAAGGTGTATGTCATTGTGATACATTTTAAATGCCTTTGGTAACAATATTATACAACTTTAATGTGTACATTGTATATTTAATTGATATGTGCTGATAACGTGGAGGCCGCTAACTTTTAATGTCAGTAATCGCGACAGTGTATAATCTAAAATATAACGTTTTACTACAATAAAAATAACAAATAGATCATTATATTACCAAACAACCGCTATCAATAGCCGCAAACAGTTCAAATAAACAAGGCAAAATTACACAAAAGCATTTTTAATGGCATGTTTCGTTTACACGTCTAATTGGCTGCACTTAAAGTTTGACAACTCTAATATATGGTTGTATAATTCCCCTTCTTTTGTGTGTTTCTAGACGGCCACTACACTGGGCCGCTGCCACCGGCCACGCGGAGTGTGTGCGGGCCCTGCTACGGCTCGGGGTGTGCCCCAACCCCATGGATGTGGACGGCATGTCGCCTCTAGAGTACGCTCAGCAAGCCGGACACATACGTACGTATACACGGACAATACGAAGTATATTGTCTATATAAAAAAGTAGCTAGTAGAGTAGTATGGCATGGTTAAAAATATATATCTGAGTAACTCGAAACAAGCACTGTGTGTCTTTTCGCGATTCGTCTTTGTCACGCAAGTCAAGAATATTTTCTTAATTCGGAGATATGAGAATAAATCATAGCTTATCGAAAGATTTATCGTAGTTTACATACAGTGTTCCCGAAATAAGCCTCGGTTCTGAAATTAGACCAAGAAGCCTCAGTAGCTAGAAACAAAAAAAAATCTTTCATATACGATTTAAAATTGCAAACTATTAAGATTCGTTGTACACATTTACCTCGAAATGTACTCCTGAGTATCATTGACAACACAGTCGAGGCAAAATGATGACAAGGCTGTCAATGTTTTTTGACTTACTTTGACCAACGCTCATTCATTGCTGTGGACATTTTAATATAACGTTACAATCTAATTTGTAACTTTCTTTTGTATTAATTGATACTCTCCAATTTTTTATGATACAATTCCACTTCGACCGGACCTGGTAGCGCAATCGGCAGAGCGTCGGCTCCAGGTGTGGGAGGCCCCGGGTTCGATCCTGGGCCGCGACACCAAAATCGTTAAAAATGGTAGTGGTATAGCTCCCTTGTTAACGCTCAAGCACATATTATAAGGGTAGTTACACGACTGGTTCAATAGTTGGCCCGGTGTTAGGATGATGTGGTGTGGTGTCATGCTAGGAAATCACGACATGCTTTACACAGTGAAGGCAACACTGATCCGCTTCAAGTGAACACCGTCTTCAGATAACTGAAATACTGTTGGTGGGACGATAAACCCGATAAACTAACAATTCCACATTTCGTGAATAAGGGGACATAACCCAAAGTACTGACGTCACATTATGTTGTCTCCCTGGCGGGCATCTATTTACTATTTTGTTTATGTAGACATATCAAGAAATTATCCACTTTCTATTGAAAAGGCTTCAGCCGGCAACATGCTCATAAAGTGATAGCTTAAAAATAAGACAAAAATAAGTAAAATAACTGTGATAGATAGGCTGAAATATTTAATGCATGATTATGAAAATACGGGATAACCAATTAAGTTTTAACATTCCTAAAAATTCCTATAAAGAATATAAAAAGTTTAAAATACCTGTCTATAAGAAGATAAAACATTTATGTCAATTCAAAAATAAGGAATAGCGTAAAAGGCATTATTTCTAGCTCCACCCTTATATTAACAGCGAATGGCCTAAGCCAAATGTATCCAAAATACACAATGCTATGTTGTACAATATGCTATCATCATTCATATTGCAGAATGTGTTCAACACTTGAAGGCTGCAACGTCTGATGGAAAAACAAAAGAACAATCAAATGACTCAAAAGACGTGTCGGATAAATTGAAAGTGACAAGCAATAATACTTTGGCGGAGGAGAAAACAAAAATGTCTTCATTGCATAGCAATGAAACTAAACTTCCGGTGGTGGTCGTCGGCAAGGGTCCGACAGGAAAGACAGGCGGAAATAACAGTTTAATTGGTGACAAAGGATTTTTAGACTTGTCAAACGACTTAGATGTAAATGCGACAAATGAAGGTCGAAGTGAAACTCCAGAAGTGATAATTGGAAGACGAAAAAAGCAAAATAGGCGGAAGCACTGTCGACGGAAACTTGGCGAAAATGGTTCATCGCCGGTCGTTGATGACGTCATGCATGTTAGAAACGTTCACTGTATACGACCGAGTAACCCAGATATACGTACACAGTATTTATCTCCCATGGTAGATGGCCCGCTGAGTCCAGGCCAGTCGGCACCCTCTAGTCTGTCATTGGGCCCTGACGGAAACCTCTCCAGACAGAGGGAGTTGAGCCCCATTCGAGTCCGCGCACTATCCAAAAGTTAGTTTTTGGCTCGATGTAAAACACACTCAATTATTAAAACTACTTAAAATAATCTTGTCGATACTATTATACTGTTAGTTGTTGAATACATCTTATTTACACAAAAAGATTATAAAACGAGAAAATAATAACATTAATTTTACAATTAGATAACCGGCTTGTGTTCGGATACCCTATTTGTTTTTTTATCATTCTGTTTTGTTTTAAGTTCTTTTGAAAGTGATGGAAATTAAACATTTATTGTGCTACTGTCCACCAGGTCCCTACCAAAGCCGACTTCCGCCTTCCGTGGCCCAGTTACGGCTGGATGAGATCAGAACCCCTACACCCCCTCCCTTTATAAGGTAAGAAAGGCGTGAGTTAAAAAATCATAATTTAAAACATAAAAAATAAAAATGAATGAATATAGGTCTTGTCAGCATTGAAGTTGGAAATACATTTGACCTCTCTGATACCATGAAAGCTCACATGCATTAGTTTTAAAATCTTGGACTGCGTAGGCTCTTGATTAAAAGATACAACAGCAGTTCTGAACTGTTGTCTCTCATTTTCAGTATAACACCAGTTTATTTATCAGCGAAAATGATCATGGACGGACTTTTCTTTAATTGAATAAATGTCTTTGCAATCGAAGTACACCTTTAAATTATGCAACAGATAGTAATGTTAAGTAAAGGTGTTAAAACTATGATAAAAATTAATAAAACAGTTGTTCTTTCCAGCCTGTCCGCCAGGAAAGTTCTACCCAGCATAAGTCCCTCTGTGCCTGACCTGCGGCCCAAGGACGCATGCGCCAGGATGAACGTTCAAGGAAACACAGACGTTATATGAACACGCAGAATGTAATCGTGTCTGCAATGACGTCAAAGGTTCGCTGGCTCGAATATCGCTGGCTTGAACATGTTTTCGAACCATGCGGACGAATACATTATCTCCGGAACACACAAGACGACTGACATTTCGATTTAATGACACTGTTTTATAAATGATGTTCGCTCAATTGATCTTCCAAATCTTTGTTGAAATCCGTGTCTTCGTCGACGTTATTCCCACTGTCATCATGACCATTGCCGTTTCACCTATCAGCGTCTTTGTAAATACTGTTGAAATGAAATTTCCCTGACATGATCTAGTGGTAGTTTCTGTGAAGTCACAATAACGCTGACATGTGTATCGTTTTACCTAGTCCATAACTGTTATAAATGGCATATGGTATAATATCGATTTTATATTGACCCGTCGTCTGTGCCATATCCATCGTGTCGCGAGTTGTTTTGTACCGTGTAAATTGGTTCAGCGTAAGTATGACTTTTAAAGGCACAATATTCGACTTCGATGGAACTATGCATATTATTTTGTCAATAATGGATCAAACGATTTGTTTAAACAAAGATGTATTTTTATACCGAGGACAGGACTTAATATGCTAAAAGCTTAGATTATGATTGCATTTAAAAGCCGCCAAGATAATCTTAATACTTTCTTTGACACAGAAGATAATTTTGATTGCTCACTAGTGTTGTTTTGATGATAACAACCTTTCTAGGTCCAGTTCTAGTATTTGGTTCTGTTCACATTATTCACAAATAAAAATTTAATGGGAGCGCACATATGGAAGAAAGAAAGTTTTCTTCTGCAGAAACAACACTGTTCGTAAATTCAGCTGAGTCCAATACCCTAATACATGTGCTGGTGGTGCTAGACCTTTGAAGGTTTTCCGTAAATGTTACAATTTTACCAAGGCACAGAATGCCCCTTAATTTTCCATTCGGTGTATACCAATTATTGTATATTTCAAACATTTTTAGGATTATTTAGAACCAAAGGTGTATCTCGAGATAATTACCTGTGGACATGTTGAACTCTTCAATTGACTGTAACGTCTTACCGACCTTGGTGAGATGATACAACCGGTGAACAAGGTCTCACCATTGAGTGCCATGTTTGTATGCATGCAATATGCATGCTGTATGCGTGCTATATGTGTTTTTGATCACAAACTTAAAAAAAATCAGACAATCATAGTTATTTTTTGTAATTTTTATTTTGTGGTGGCTTTGATATTTCACGAAGCGAAATAAATGAATTATAACTATTTTGATAAACTTGATTCTTTTAAACCCCTATTGTTTTTTAAGTTTCAGGAGCAAGAACTTATCGTAGCTTTATACGTTGGCGCACCAAAGGTTTAGGATAAATAATTAATTTTCTTAAATTCAAAACTTTTTGATTCTGAAACAATTATAAATCGCGTCTTGCGAATAGCAAATTCTTTTTCAATGATAGAAAACCACTGTTCATTGGGTTTGGGCAATTATAAATGTTGTCTTGCTTTTAGCTAAAATTCTCTCAACTTAAATAGTAATATAGATCATGAAAAACACAAAATCTGGAATTTGATCAGCTTACTGCTGATCCAAGTCCAGTGAAATGATCATTGTGCTGTAATATGACAACTCTCACAAAATTCTAGGACATCACTATGCAGCTGTTGGCAAGACATTTCAAGTAAGATATAAGGTAATTGCAATTTCCTGCTTAAAAGTTAAGACATTGATTAATTCTATTTATCTGCCTTAAGTGTACATTACCAAAAAGAATAAACAATTGTAATATTGCTAGGATATTTTTGAAATACTCGTCTTTCCTGCATCATGCGCGGTAACGAAGCTCCAATTTGGCAATGCGTCAACACAAAACTGAATGACCAGTATGTTAGAAAGCGCTCATAGAATACTGATCATGAATACCTTTAATCATTGATGTCAATAAAAAACGTTCTACACAAATATGGTGATACCCGTTTGTACCTTTGACACGTTTGCATGCACGTATTGTTTGTTTGTACAGTAATAAATATAATCATATTTGATCATTTATATCCGGATCTATTTTACAATGCGGCAGCACAAATAGTATAAATCAGCTAGTTGTTAAAAATCAAAGTATAAAGGGGACTAAAGCCTAGTGACGTTACCGTCTATGTATGTGTACAGAATGCCAGTAAGGTAAATAGTTCTATGTTCCATAATTCATCTTAACAAAACAAAAGTTATATAGGCCACGAAAAAATTAATCAGTATGTTATAACCGGATGTTTTAACATTTAGTTGGTCAATTCTACTGCAAACAATCCCAGTCGAAGCTGCAAAAGTCAATTTTGTGCGAAGCAAAAACAATGGCCCTTAAAAGTTCATCATCATCATCTTCATTATAATGATGATCATCAAGAAGAACAAGAACAGCAATATGAACAACAACATCAACATCCACAAGGTTACTTTCCGTTTGTGCTCTGTCATATCACGTTCTTTCGGTGCACAAGCACCATCTTGAAACTGTTGTATTGTTCATAACGCATTACAGACAAAAACAGATATATGGTTATAACTTTCTATTTTATCAAAGCATTACATATGAACAGTAACTATTAGTTATACAAAATGAAATTCTTTGCTATAGATATGCGAATAATTGTCGTTCAGAAGACATTTGTTGCTAAGAAAGTTAGAATGCAAAACAATATAATACGTAGGTATGAAAACATATTCATAAATTTCATATTCTATAATTTTTTAGAATAGATAGATTTCATTTTACCGAATGGATAGCAAACTTTTCCTTTAACGAAACCTTTTGACTACCAAGATTAATAAACCCCATCTCACAAAAGATAAGAAACACAACAAAAACAAAACAAAGAATATTTTAACATGTCATCCACACATTTTTGTTCAAAATTCTACAAACTCTTTCCATTTTGGAAACCCCGCATTGTCCGTAAGTTGCAGTCAAAGTTCATTACTCTCCATATGTCTAAAGGTGAATGGCGAAGGTAAACAAAACCATTCGATCACGGAAGTTCACAGACAACACATTTACTCCAAAAGAAAGCTTCCCAAGAAATCGAGTTTCGTTTTATTCGGTAAAGGAGTCACAAAACATTTAATATTAAAATGTGACATCATATACGTTTTTGAAAAAGAAGGAAATTAGGTACTGAAATATTCTGTGTGTAGTAGAAAGTAGAACAAGTATGGTCAAGTATTATTTATTTGCAAGTGACATGCCCGCCATTTTTGTCTTTGGATTAACCCCCACCCGAGATTTTTATAAACTAGTGGGTATGCAGTGTTGATTTGCTGATACAAACAAAGTATCACCTTGTGAAAATATAAATGGTATTCACTTGCATTGCTAATGGATGGACATGAGACTTGTGAATAGTCGTGTATTCTGTAAAATGTTCCCAAAGTCATTTTTTTTCATTGTGATTTTTTTTTATTTCACTGATAAATCATGATTAATAATGGCTTGGTATAAATATTGCTGTATTTTTAGTGGTCTATGATATTACGTATATAGCGTGTTATTGGCTGATTGCGACATGTGTTTTTTGTTGCCTATTCTTGGGAGAAAATGAGAATATGCAGTCCCAGTGTTATTTAATTTGACATCTTATGTAATCTATAGCATCTTCAGAGAGTGTATGTAAATAATCAATTTAAAATAATGCCTAATAGTCCGGCAGCATGGAATGGTTACCGCGCCCCCACCTCACTACACAGCCTAGGCGGCATTTATTGCAACACCAGCTTGGTTATATTTTGATGGACAAGTGATCAGTTTTATTCCATTTATGCAAGCTTTATTTTATCTGCCTTTTTACATTTTAAAATAAGGTACTATATTCTACCCTACCATCACATCGGACATTAGATACATAAAGCCAAGTGTGATAACTTTTGCTTTTTCAAGGTTCAGTGGTATAAACCTGTCACGCGCGTTTGGACAGACTAGTTTTAAACGCAGATATTCCTTGTTGCACGTTAAAGTCTAAACTTTGTCAATTCACATAGAATTTTACATTTTAAACGACGCAATAGCTTGTGATGAAAATAAAAGAAAAATAGAATAGATTATATGCCCTTGGGTTTTTTAATTAAAATTTATGACGACTGTCGCAGAATCCATTTTCTTAAACATGTTCGCTCTGATTAATTTATAAATATTTCATCAAATAACCAAATATGTCATTGTTATCTGAAAAGGTCCAACAAAATGCTGATGATTGATGCTCAAGATCTGTGTGAACAGTCAAGCATAAATGGGAATTTATGGGGTCTGTCTAGCAAACAAATATTTTCTATGCGTGCCACGCTGCAGAGATAGCTATTTTTAAACTAAGAAAACCACGTGACCACTTACCTTTGAGAGCTCCGACGTCAATATCTATTTTTAGAAGAGACCAATATATATCTCTATTTATAGAGCTTGAAAAGATGAACATTTGTTTTTTTCACGATTAGTACTGTCTAAAATATAGTTAGTGTATACAATCTACTTTATTTAGACTCAAGTATGAGTTTATGCAGAAATTATGCCCAAATTGCCTAAAGCTGTGGTAAAATATTGTTACAAGTATTTGATATATGCAAACTGTCGGATATCACATTTACGTTTTGTATGTGGACTACAACGCTGGTCAATGAAAAGTGGAAATGTCAAAAAGTTTTTAATATTATAGTCACATCGTGACTAAAGGCAGTAAACGTCTAAACACAAAACTATAAGCCCCATTTTACTATTAGGTTGTGTAGTTTAAGAAATCCTTAAGTGTACACATCGTTTTTTCGTGTATAATTACTACTTCACCGATGGCTGAAAATTCACCCGACCACGTTGAGTCGGATTTGACTTTAAAATACTTATTTTCTGAAATAAGGCAATAACGGACTGCGGTCCAAGCTTTGCGTGAAGAAATTAAAGGCGCCTCGGATTGTGTCGCTTCTGAGGTTAAAAATCCCAAAACAGCCCAGGAAATTAAAAGAAAGTATTAAGGAGACAAGATTTAATTTGATTTCAATAGGTAAATAAGAAAAGGTCCCATCAAAATGTCCACAGATATTTAAATTTTATCTACCTGTAGACAATAGCAAACAAGAATAATGTAAATGTGACAAAACCACAAAGACGAGACATAACCCACACAAATAGAAACCATCAGTTAGCGCCTTGGAACAGTCAGTCGGCAAAAGGGCCGACTGGGGTACTTGAACCTGGTTTGTGGAGCGCTCCAACCTCGCACTTCCTGAAGGTTTTTCTTTCAAACAAACAGTGTAAATAAAAATATCCCGTCAAAGTGAAACAACTAACAGTAAGCACCTGCACCTGCAACACCTGTGTAAGTGCCCTTGTTACATAGCTTTTTGATCTCTCGAGAATGAAACACTGGACAATTTGAAGGAACATTGCACTGAAGAACCTGACCGCCTTAAGAAAAAAAAAACTGATGAGAATTGCGAACACTTCTAGCGAGGGATGTGAAACTGTCCGTCAGTATGAAACCAAACGTGTTGCAAGTGACTCAGAAAATGAGCCGCAGATTATTAAGGCGGAAAACTGTCTGCTTAAGCGAAAGCGAAGTAGTTCCCGTGGCAGATGTTTGACCAACATATCACATACTTGTATTGCCGAGTCTTCTGGTGGTCAACCTTGTGGTTCTGGCTTTCAACACAAGCCGACAACTGACCGCGGCAAGCTTTTTCGTGGCTCTTACAGATACAGCAACCCTGTCTTCATTCCAGGAGTCACATGCACCCAGTTCAGTGGCTCCTCTCCTGGACCCCGTTTGTATGTGGAGACAACACCCTCTTCCGGAAGAACTGTCCCCAAAGTTTTCGGGCCCCACCAGTATCTTGCCCAAGGAATCAGCAGGAGAACGGGAAATAAACCTTGCGCCGTGCCGAGGAATAAAGACAATTTAGATGAGCATTTCTATCTTGTTATAATTACACATGATTACTATGAGTCTGAACAGGGAAAGGAACATATACCAATTCTGAAAAGCAAGAGGGGCTAATAGTTTTGTGCAAGACATTATACAAAATGAGTATAAGCTTCCTCTATTCGCAAACCCACAAAGGTCTTTCAACAAAAATAATAAATCCAGTTAGACCCAGATTATGTTGGCGAAACTATTCAAGATTTGTTAGACAGAAATTTAATAGAAAAACTGTTGAGATAGATCTTATGTCGTCATCCCTTTGTGAGTTTCAGAAAATAATTCAGGAAATAAAATACCTATTTTAGATTGACGCGCTGTTAACACGCATATATGGGAAAACTTCTGTTAAATATGATGATTTGAACAAATGTAGTTTTGGCTTACATCAAAAGGACTTTAAGATCAAGTTCATTTTTTAATTTTACAAACTGGTACTGTTCTGACAAGGTGGATATACGGTATATTACCTATCTCTGGTATTACCATTTGGTCTTTAAAGAGCATGTTAGGTTTTTACAAGGTGACAAGGCATCTTCTATAAAAATGGTGGGGCGAAGGGAAACTTGTAGTGTTTCTTGATGATGGTTTCGGCTGTGTACATAATTTCTTAGTCTGTGAACATTTGGCGACGAAGATTATGGCTGACTTGTTGAACTTAGGATTCAACACATATGCGACAAAATCCGAGTGGGTTCCTTTACAAGCCAATAAATATCTTAGTGTTTTATTGAATTCCGTAGAAGGTACTAGGTCTTCTATCTCAAATCATATCTAGGTATATTAGTTTTGATGTTCTGATTGCTTCACAATGGGATGACTATATGCCCGTGTCGAATTCAGTATAGGTCAGTTGAAATTCTGGCAGTCTCATCTTGTTAACATAACAGATATGTATTGCAAGATCAAATCGAATATTTAGAGTTTGCACTAGGAATTCTATTATTTTGGAATTAGAATTGGTACCAAGTTCTGAAATTGAGAAGGCATATCATTTGTCTGCACAGTTGATTACGGTGACTGGAGTAATTCGTTTGAACTGTTTCTATTGCTGCAAATCAGGTTTAGCCGATTACAAATAAAGTGGTTTGCATTGGAACATAATGCAATTTTTTTTTCGCGGTTTTAGAGCCCGCCTTCCACTGGCATGATGCATTTACGGAATCATGTCATACAGATTTTAGTTTATTTGAACATTTGTACCGCCAATTTTTATGTTGTATGGAGTTTTTCGTAAGA
The DNA here is from genome assembly GCA_007844125.1 of Sinonovacula constricta. Taxonomy (NCBI): domain Eukaryota; kingdom Metazoa; phylum Mollusca; class Bivalvia; order Cardiida; family Solecurtidae; genus Sinonovacula; species Sinonovacula constricta. The sequence goes on along the minus strand of CM017569.1, from coordinate 1,358,314 downwards.
TAGAATTTGACAGAACACGGGATGTATTGGTATTGCCATGTTGGAATATCTATCTCTCTCCCTCTCTCTCTCTCCCTCTCTCTCTCTCTGTGTCTGTCAATCAATCAATCAATAAACCAACCAACCAACCAAACAACCAACCAATCAATCAATCAATCAATCATCAATCAATCAATTAAACAATCAACCAGTCAATCTCTCTCTCTCCCCCTGCCTGGCAGCCTGCTAGCCTGCCTACCTACCTACCTACCGACCCACCGACCCACACAAGACCTGTTACAGAAGTCTGGGACCGTCAATACAAGTCGGAAGTACGAGAAAAATTTTATTCGATGGAATACATAGGCTTGAACAGTGGTTTAGTGAGAGGGGATAGTTTGCCTGCTAAGTCTTTTACTGTAGCTTTATACTTGTGTTCTTTGATTTGATGTGCATCCACGCCTGCGCCTTTTATATCAGCATATTATGCTATCAAATGATTTAACAAAATTTATGATTTCAAGTCGCCAACTGATTCTAAATTAGTCTGTAAATTGGGAGCAGGAAAGCGACTACTATCTAAACCTTTCGTCAAACACAGAATGTGACAGCAGAAATTTTGTTTAATATGTGCAATCAAATTTATGTAGATTATAATTTGAAAAGTGTGTACGTGTTTGATATTTTCTTGCTGGATTTATGCGCAATTTTGTACTGCTTAACGCCAAGGTGTCTGATACTGTGTTCTATAGACAGCAGTAAAACTGATAGAAACAGGGATGGGGCATGGATTACAAAAGCGAGAACTGGAACATGGTTATGTCCTGTGGAATATACTGAAAACTGATAAACAGGGCTAATTTAAAGCAAAGTGACGTTTTATGTAAAGAACTGTGGAAAAGTGCAACACACAGATGTCACATACAAACTTAAGTGACGTGTTTTTAAGAACACTTGCTCCGAATGTCGATGATATAAAATATTGTTTACATTCGCTAAGACCTGATATCAGAGCTTATTACCTACTGCTGACATATAGTTTTAACATGTCATATCAAGGGAACCCTGGTTTACATATTTTGTACACTTATAAAAATTGAGTAAATGTAGAAACTCCATTATCTGAATTGTTTATGTATGTTGATGCAGTAATTTAAGTTTATTTTTATTGACAGAACGTTTCTCTATAGTTGTATGTTGTTTTGACAATATGAACATGCTAAAGTTCAGAGTTAAACTAGTCATAACAATGCATGTATGTTTTAAGTATTAACAAATAAAAATATATAGTTTTGTATTGACTAGGAATAAGCTTTATTTGTGTTTTTTTTCTGTTCGTTCCAGTGTGCATTTTTAAAACATACACCAGTTAGCTTAAATAACAAACATGCCAATTTAACAAATGATACATGTTTTAGTTGCAGTAGGGTTATTCATCAACTAAACTGAATCAGTTAAGAGCCATTGGATAAGTAACAATACAGAACCAAGGCATAACTCAAACACTATTTAATACTTAGTATAAGAAATAATCGGGTCCATGATTTAAAACTAACAAAGTGTATGTATTAATTTACAACCTGCTTAAGTCCCTACTTTATATATTATAACATTTCTTCTTACAGTGTGAAAACTTTCAACATGGCTCAAGGGTTTAAAACAAATAAATCTTGCATTCAGAGATGACAATCTTACTTGTACAGGCTTTTAGCATACTTTTTAATTATTGTTGTCAGAACAAACAAGAATAAATATGAATTACTAATCATTTTATTCTTTTTCCATTTAATTCATGTTAAGGTGTTTAAGTATGAACCCAGCTCTATATATAATGTGCAGAAAATATTTTAATGTGGAATGAAAAATGCATTTATGACAGATAAATACAAATACATATAAATTTAAATATGCAGACAAAGATTATGCAACACCATTCATTATCGTTTTAATAGAAAAATTAAATAATTTATTAAAGTTGTTTCTCATGAAATCTTAATAATTATATTATAATAATAACACATATTTTTTATTCTCCCTACACCATATATATAAATTGACTTTGTGCAAGTGCTCGATAAATGTGCCATTAATTGATTCTTTTAAAGTTTTAAGCATGTGATGTAATAAGTAAATTAGATTCTTCTGCTATGCTGATGTTTGTTAACTGTCAAATTATTTTGTAGATTATATGGAGAAGTAAACAATATTTAATATAATCCTGCCTTGTGGTGTGTTAAACATTTTTATCAAAAGTAAAATTTAAGAAATGGTCTACCACTAAGAAAGCAATACTGAAACAGACTGAAAATTCAAAATCTTTAAATTATATTTAATATTTTTCAAAGGACTGCATATAACTGATGTTTCCTCTCTGCCTTACTGACAGCTGTGCTTCTGTTGGCTGGCCCTTGGTATTAAATTTAAAGGTTAACTGTCTCTGAAGAAATGGTCCTCAAACAACCAGATAAATTATTGTATACTGAAAATATCCATGATGTTGAATATTACTGATGTCCTCTAGCCAAGTGAAAAGTAAAGGACAACACCCCACTCATCATCACAAACAAACATTTCCTACCTAAGAGACTGCATTTACTAATAATTAAGGCAGTTTCAAACAATGTCCTTACTTGGACTAAATAGTGAATTTATGCAAAAAAGGTGTTCCAAAATTTCCAAAACAGTGGGTGAGATATATGTATTTTCTTTAGACAAAGTCGGATACCAACTTTAATATATAAAGATCTGATATTTTTATTAATAAAATATATATCAATATAATATTATAGAAATCTCGAAAGTTGATTTTGTAAAAAAGGTTATTTTCTGCCATTCAATAGCAAAGCGGTATCAAAATTACTGTCTACCTTTAAATACAATTATATTTACATAATATGATAGTATATACATACCTTTTTAGTGAAATGGCATTTATTAAACTAAGAAATTCCCAATAGGTGTTAATGTTTTATATGTATCAAATTTTTTATTCAGATGATTCTTTGCATTACCTGAACCTCTTGGTAGTAGGTTTTATCTTTCAAAACAAAATGCCTTTATGTGGACCGAAAAGCTCTTAAACAAGATTTGGCAAAAGGTCTGAAAGTAGAGGAGTGAGACAGAAGACTGTGAATAAGAATATATGACAAAGTCCTATGAGTATTGCAACATATACCAAACTCCGAAAGGGCACATAACAAAGGTATTTCACATGCAAGCCAAGCGCAAAGTAGGAACAAATTTGTGATGAGTCATTTAAGGAAAAGAGCTTCAACCATGATAAAAATTTGCATTCATAACATTATTTAATACACTTTTCTCTTTTTATAGCTTTTAATATGCCAATATTGAAAAATAATGCTTATATTTAATGTCAGATATTAAGAAGACAAAATTGATAGAGACACAGCACATGACATAAAAATACATGTACACTGTAGTGTTTTAAGTAAACCATATTACCTCTAATAGCACTTCAATGCATGGGTTTGGGTCCTGGTCAGGACAAGAACTATCAGGTGGGAAGGTTTTCCATCTAACCTGCTGTGTGCTGGTGGTTCTGCCACAACATAAATCTAGAGTTTTCCAATAATAAACAGGACATTACCAATCTAACCATAACTTTGTCAGTGCAATGTAACAAATACAACATAAATCATAAAAACATATGCACAGGGTTCAGTACAATACAGATTGGCTGTCTCAAAATAAATTTTAATGAGGTAAATTATTTAAGGTATAGACAGAGACAGCTCTTGCAGTAACCAGGGGAGAAACAGACAAGATTGACTCATTCAGCATCAAAATACATATAGTAAACTTTCACTTACATGTTTATTACTCTTTTACATAAATTGTTTTAAACAGTGAAGCTTTTACATTTTATACATATATCTGATAATATCATCTTGGAACTGTGACACAAACGAAGAGGATTGAATAGTGTGAAGTCTAAAATCGAAACCTCTTTTGTCTGTTTTCAAATTTTATATGCATGCTCTTTGAATAATGATGTTTTGTCGTTATTTTTACCTAGTTCAAATACTTCTTTTTATCAAAAACATTAATAAAATTGTTGTAAACCACAAAATTGTGCCAGTGCCATTTGCCTAACCCATTAACATATAATGAGGTTTTGGTGTCTAACAAGAAAAACATAACCATGCTTTGAACGTGAATTCCATTTTCAGAAATTAACTAGTTCCAAACATTATAGAATGCAAGCATCGAGATTTGTCTCATTGTGATAACATTATTCTATATTAATCTGTTTCATATAGAATGGAGCGTTTCCATTAAAATACAAACTTTACTAATTTATTAAACATTAACTACAATGATTGTCAGTATATGCATCAATAGTGCTCGTGGCTTTATGTATATCTATTTTTGACGTCTTCATCTCATCTATAGAGCTTGTGTTGCATCTAGAACCACATAAAGCTGTTCTTCTGTGCAAGTTAAAATTGCATCCGCTTATATAGAACCAATTAAATATTTGCTGTTGATTCTTCCTACTTATATGAATTTTAATTAATATAAGGTCTACATAATTATACAGTTTCCTGTTTTTTATATTAGAACAGAAACACCCTTTCTTGTTTTAAAATATTTCAGCCCGTGCCTTTATGAGAGACGAAGTTAAGTTGACAACATTTCGATTTTGTTTTAAGTATTAGTCGTTATGATACAGTAAATAATGTCCGGCTTTGTTGAGATTCGAATGAAGTATGGAAGGACCTGTTGTTATGTACAGTAGTACACCAGCATTTAAGGTTACACTTGTCAGGTTAATGGGTTGTTTATGGTTGTAGTATTAATGACGTAGCATTCGCGTAACAGCAAGAAAATGATCATGGTAGAAAATTCATTTGTTTATTTTTAAGTGGGTTTCGTGTATGTGCTGGAGACTTCTTTGGGTGTATATTCCACAGTGATATAAATATAAGTGTTGGATTTGGAATTATATTAACTACATTCGTTTATTGTTTGGATTATTTCAACTGTGCGTATCTACGAGGACATTCTACCGAAAAATCTTCAGCATTATTCAACGTTGAATTGTTAATTAAACTTTTAAAGGGACACCTCCTAAAGGGAACATTATTTTGCATTCTCAAATTTTGTCTAATATATTTGTTATTAATTTAGTGCGCTATAGATTTAATTGTTTATAAAAATAAAACATTATTGTACTAGTTTGTTGCTGACTTGTTCTTTCTATTTCACCATTTTGTCGTTTAGTAAACGTGCCATTTTGTTTATAAATCTTAATAAGCGACACCGGTCGTAATAATGTTAATTGCTTGCTCTTAATTGCACACATTACTTGGTTAATATGTAAGTGTGAAGCTTTGTTAGACTGGTTGTACCGTTTTTCTTTTTTTTTATCCGTTAACTGTCTCAACACGTGTAGTATTTTGACATCGTTTTGTTTGATTGGCACGAAGTCCTGTTTGTCAAATACCGGAGGATGAGCTTTAAAAACAACATGATATTAAATATTAACAAATAATATTTCAGTCAATATTCTGGATAAAAGATCAGTTTATATTCTGGGTCAGCTAGTCTGACACGTGAAGAGATTTTAATAAATGATAAATATATATCTAATATATAAACTGATGAAATCAGGAAGAATCTCACACAACGTAGTTGTAATGTCATTCACAAATACTGCCTAAGGGTCTAGATGTCTTTGAAATATACACGTCTGGATTTGAATACATATCCACAATTGGCGGCAGAATGCTTCTTCTATAAAATAAATAAAGTGTTTTGTCAACGTGTATTGGCATTACGCGATTCCATCAGTGTATCTGTAGGCATTATTCATACAGCTTAATTGAATGTGTCATGCACTAAATTTCCGCCATATCAAAAGTAAAGTGTGTTTGTAAGAGTATGAGACCTTAAGTGCCTTGTGTGTCTCACAAAAAATAAAAAAACAACAAAACAAAAACAACTTGAGTAGCATGAAGACATTTAGATTTCGGACTTTAACTAGTACGAGATCTCATTAAATTTGGTTACAGATAAACATGTTAAAAAGTAAATATTGTATGTTGTAATTTGGCAGTCAGTTATATTTATCTTTCCAGAACTGTTTTTGCCACTATGGACAACTGAAAACAAAAACACATTTTTTTAAACAATAACATTGCCGGATCATACGCCTTAACGAATAAGTCTTTGCAAAATTATAAACAATGTTACGGTTCAGTGTCGGACTTTTTTTCTTATCTAAAACTCTTCTCATTTATAAAAATAAAATAAAATAAATAAATAAATAAATAAATAAATAAATAAATAAATAAATAAATAAATAAATAAATAAATAATAAATAAATAAATAAATAAATAAATAAATAAATAAAACATGTACCCGTTCTCAAAACAGTTGATTTAACATTAATTTCTGCTTTTGGTGTCTGACCGGAAATCGTCGAGCTCTACATAAAAGAGATATGTCGCAGTATATAAAAAGTTTCTATGAAGTATTTGTGTTGAACCTGCTAATATAACATACATTTCCATTTGCCTTTTTCTTTGCTCCGAGTATACAAGGTAGTGTATTAGTAATATTTATAAAAATAGAAATCCAAGGGACACTATCACTACTGTCTTTATAAGCATAACAATCCATTTCTGACTGCGCTTTGACAAGATCGTGTCAATGGCGCAATTCGTATCGCCTCCCTTTATTATTCAGTACCAACTGAATATTTAAAGGACGTTTGTTTGTCAATAATAAATTACACAAAAAATAATTATTGCGGCTTCGTTTGGTCGATGCCTTGAAATGTATAAAACCTCAGTCGTTAAACGAATTTTTAGTTCATAGGCAATATTTCAAGACGAACTTGCAAGGTCCGTAGTGTTACTGAAAATACCACTCACATATATCAAAAAGGCTGCCATCCTGCTGGAACTAATTACCACTCTCATGCCACTCACTGAGGCCTATTTCTAAACGTTTAGGCCAAAGTTTCGCGGGCAGGTCTTCAGTCTTACGAGCAAATCTTTAGTTTGGCTGCCATCGCACCAGAGGTACTTCTACCCCGCTACAAATTATCTCGGACGGACACAGGTTTGAGCTGTGATATGTAATTCATAGATCGCATTGACCAGTTATGCAATGTAATAATGACGAACATGATAATGATAATGATGATGATGATACTACTACTACTACTACTACTAATAATAATAATAATAATGATAATGATGATGATGATGATGATGATGATGATGATAATGCTGATGATGCTGGTTATGCAAAACTGATTCAAACATTATGATGGACGATCTAAAAACTATATTAGCATTAAGATCCAAAATATGATTCGAACACCCGAATAAAAGTCGCGATTTTACAAAATACCTTGTCGAAACGAATACAACAGACATCTAAACAAGAACAGATGTATCCGCCCACATCGGCAATTACTACATACTTGACTTAATTATATGTAACTAAGCAGAAATGGCAAAGCACCAGGGACACGATAACCTCAACAAACAGAACTATAACGACATACTGATTCATTCTGAATCAGGCACTAATATACCAGGCTTCCAACAAACTAGGGTTCTCTTTTATAACTCTTATACAATGTTTATTAAATAAGATTGATAACTTCAAGAAATGCCCATTCATAAGTCGCCTAATTAGATATACGAACATTATAACAGTTATCAATCCGCTGGCAGGAATATATAGGATCATAGGATCATTAGTTTACTTTGTCTGCTGTTATACAGTACAGCTATATACAGACATTCTTTGAAAGGATGTCTCCAAATAATAACCATCTACTTTATAAATCACAGACTAAATGACATGTCGTATTAGTCACTAAATTGGTCACCATTGTCATAACTTTTTTTCTGCGACCAATTTGCTCATTGCGATAATGAAACGGTTTGGTCAAGACAGCATCTATTCGGTCACTACTGATTCTATTAAAAGCAAGAAACGCCAAAGTCTTAAAGTATTAAAATATTTGTTTTTCCACTCAGACTTCTAGATTTGATTATGACAATTTAAAATTGGATACGGGAATGACAATGAAAGCACAAATGTATAACTTAAAATGAAAAATTCATCAAAACTTAAACGATAAGCAAATACTAACCTGTATTAATAATATTTCAGTCAAATGATATGACCTTTCCATACTTATCTTATTCATTTATTTATTGTTCCTTCAAACGTGTTGTGTTTTCGGTATACATGTTCTGACATGTCATGCTAAAACGGATGTACTTGAATGGCAGATTCCTAATGTATTTATAAATAAGTACTCATTAGACATTTAACAAGTTAGTTTTTTCTTCATGTTTTTTACTCATAGGGCTAGTCTAGCGTTATGCGTTATCATTAATAATACACATATTCCATTACTCATCATACTTTGTTATGGTGCAATTGTATCAAAATGTACATTTGTGATCAGAGTTGCTATATGCAGTGTTTAGAACTGCCCAAGACAAATGGCAGAACTACTGGCAGAACAAGGGTGCCTTTCAGATGCGGTCTGCTGTAATAACAGTGCAACAAGGTAAGTTATCTGTAAGACAAAATATAGAATAAGTAATTTTTACATATTCAAGTTGTATTTTACTTTTTGGCAATGCTACTAGCAAACCGTTTGTTTGTCCAATACATGCATAAACACAATATACTTTGTTTTATTATATTCTGACGTATTGTTACAGCTGGAAACATAAAAAGAACAGTCTGACATTACTTATTCTTCATTGCAAGGACACCTGCTGCCGTTTATTATTATAAAGAGCACATTATCATTATTTCTGAATCAGCATAAATTAATAGTTCAGTAAATGAAATATGTTACATACGACATTAGGTAATAAATGTAAAGTAATCCAATAAATGGTCCATTCTAAAGGACTAACAATATACAGAAATGGCTATAATAAATGACACGGCTGCCGCTAATCTAGTCTGAATAAACCTTTAAAATAAGTGTCCACCCTATCCGTAAATAGTATAAGAGCGAAACCATTTTGTGTTTTCAACACTAGACTTGGAAGGCGTTAAGTGAGAGTCTACAGGTGAGATATTATAACCTTAGCCCTTCATTATCGCAATGTTGTTTTGTTGTATGTGATATGTTATAACATTACCTCCTCTTCATTATCGCAATGTTGTTTTGTTGTATGTGATATGTTATAACATTACCTCCTCTTCATTATCGCAAAGTTGTTTTGTTGTATGTGATATGTTAAAACATTTCTCCCTCTTCATTGCCACATTGTTGTTTTGTTGTATGTGATATATTATAACATAACCTCAACATTATGACATTGTTGTTTTGTTGTGTGTAAGATATTTTAACACTGCCCTTCCATTGTGACAATGTTGTCAGTGAGATGTTACAACGTTACAACTTTCATTGTCACTATGTTGTCTTGTTGTGATGATACAGTGTAACGTTACGTCTTCATTGTGGCAATGGTGTTTTGTTGTTGGTGAGATATTATAACACTACCCCTTCATTGGGACATTGTTGTTTTGTTTTACGTGATATGTTATTACATTTCTCCTTTATTATGACACTGTTGGTTGTCTTGTTGTAGGTGAGATATATTAACATTATCCCTTTATTATCGCATTGTTACTTGTGCAGTGTGACGGTCGTAAAAATCTCCCCGTGCATGTAATCTATGTTGTCATTTAATTCATCCATTAAGGATTGTTACGTGTATTTCCTTTGATGGACATTGGACTTTGGTTCCTCAATTCCTTTTCCGCATGAACAGGATGCTACAACCATTTACTCTTCCCTGGTCATTTTCTTCTTGATTCAGATAGTTAATTTCATTTACTATTAACGTTTTTTGTAGGTCTTCTAATCGAAATAATACCTAACTCTCTTCTAAACACTATGTGGACATTATTTTTCAATGACGTCACTACATTCGTCATAACTTGTCAAACAAAACGTCAGCGCTTGGACACTTATTCAAATGAATCGGTTTTCTTTTCATTGCTTGCATTCGAGAAATCCATCAGGAAGTGCGAGGTTAGAGCTCTGTAAAACCGGGTTAAGCACCCCAGTCGGTGCCGACTGACCGTTCCAAGGCGGTAGCTGTCGGGTTTGCTCTTATTGTTAAATGACTGATAACAGATTTGTTCTCACTTTTACATTTGTTGTGCATTTTATTACCTCGGTCCTGTGTCGTTTCAATTTTTGTATATGTTGCAATGCTCATAGGACTTCGTCTTATATATTCTTATTGTTGTAGGTGATATGTTATAACATTACCCCTTCATTATGACAATGTTGGTTGGCTTGTTGTTGGTGAGATATTTTAACATTGTGTCTTTATTTTCGCATTGGTAATTTTGTTGTACTTTAAATATTATGACATCACCTCTTCATTGTCACATTGTTGTTTTTTTGTAGGTTAGATATTATAACATTACCTCTTTATTGTTACAATGTTGTCTTGTTGTAGGTGAGATATTATAACATTACCCCTTCACTGTCACAATGTTGTCTTGTTGTAGGTAAGACGTACATGTATGTACAATTCATAAACTTATAAAGTGATTGTATTGGCATACACGTGTGCAGAGACAACTTAGTGACAGTTACTGGAACAATGTAATCTTGTAGATCAAGCTCTTCTGAAATATGACCGGACAGTCCGGTTATGTGATTATTAAAGTACGTTATTTCTTGTGTAGGTGGTGCCTTAAAGTTTGGTATTATTAGATCTAAAACAGAAATTTATCCCCATAAACCATTCCAGCCGTTGATGTATTATAAAAAGACAACAATAATTGTAAAAAGGAAATATTTTGAATAAATCAGTGATAAAGAATCAACTCTATGTTCTGTGCTTTACGACATTTTTACTTAAAGAAACAACTTTAGTGACAGTTTCCCTGTCCATCATGATAACATGCTGAAATATTAGGTTTCCATTTGTTTCGTAATCTAACTGGTGGTAACGTAACAACATCTGTCTGGATAGTCTAGTGGGTACCCGGCAGCCTCACATGTAGTGGACACTGGTTTGAATCTTGCAGGCCGTCTGTTTAATCTTTGCTTCTGTAAAACACATTTAATATTTTTTCTTATTTTATTATAATGTGTGTGTCGGGGGGATTTGTTGATGTGTTACAATGAATATAAACTGAAGGACATGAGCTTCAAGTCTGATTACATGACTTCCCTGTTATATGGCTGACAGATTACCGTCTCTCCAACACTACCAATCCGGTACCCAGGCCCACGTGTCAACTATGCCATCATATCTGGTATGTTAATAGCGTTTCTTCTTGAACAGTTACAACAACAACAACAACAACGTATAAAAACAAAACACGCGATTGTATTATCAAAGTCAAATACAGCAAACATGCATTTAAAAGCCGGATAGACAGTGTAATTTGTACAATACAAAGTAAGCAGTAAATGGATCAGAAACTGACCGATCGATAGAGACTGACCCCTCATTTGGATAGGAAACAACAAATTAACTGGAATGTGCGTGTGATTCAAAATGTACCTCCCGTTTCTGAAAAAAAATAGACACGGCATTGTACCAGGAAGGTATAGCAATGGCGAAATATAATCTTTCTTAAGTTTACAATTATGGAAGATTCGAGTAATAAGACACCCAAGGTGCTTTATAAATATGCCTTATGCAGAATGCATGTTTTCACTTAGGTAAGCCATTATGAGTTCAGGACATTTGTAAGTTGAAGAAATACTTACGATCATAGATGAACACGGCCCCTTAAATTTATGACTAAAAGATATAAACCCCTATCCTAAACAAACAATTTTTTCGATTTCATATTTACAGTTAACATTGTTCGTCATTCTGACGTCAAACTTACTGAAGGTGTCCGCGGATGTTTTACTGTGTCCGACCAATGGATATCTGACCACGGACGCCAACGATCCTACAAAGGTGATTGTCAATTGTTATTCTGGTTACGAGACGTACGTGCCCGAGTTGCAATGTCTATCGTCAGGATGGTCCGGCACATCTGTCTGTAAAGGTAAGGGTGACTTCTATCGATCCTCCTAACAATGATCTTATTATCCCTGGATTAGAGAGCCTGTGATTGTGTACAGCAGCAATTATTTTTTTTTGTCGTTTGCTTGTAAATAACGGTGGTATTTGACGACGCGCTGGATCGCGACGCTTATATATTTCTTAGCCTGCGTTGAAGTTTCTATGTTATGTATATAATATTGTGCCGTTAAATATATTTCTCATGAAAAATCTGCCAAATCAAGGTCGCGCTTTGATTTCAGACATAGACGAATGTGACCAAAACCCATGTGAGAATAACGGAACCTGTGTTGACGGCATTAATATGTATACGTGCATTTGTCCAGCAGGATTCACAGACTTAAACTGTTCAACGGGTAGGCTTCTTTATGTAAACTATAATCATAATGTCAAGCATAAAACTGATGACTCAGGTATAAGTTTAAATCTGAAGCTAGAAAATATAAAAGTTTTCTTTATCTTCTATTTTTGGCGCAAAATAAAACGGCGAGCAATTAATAATGCAATCGCCAGCCCCGTCGAATTTTGACTGCTTTTAAAATATGCGCGATCTATATGTTACTATACTGTAAAGTAATGACAGAAAAAGGTCATTTTACCACCACGTCCTTGACTTTCGTCAAGAGACAACTCGGTGAAGAACAAGGAACGCACTTAATTCTGTCAGTCGAATGTATAATTATATGCTTCACGATGTTCTATTTATTAGAGATTTTTTTTTTCTTTTTTGAAAACCGTAAATGTAACTTTAAAATAAGGAAATTATTACTAGTTCTTACGACCTTTTATGACAAAATGACTTTTCGATGTGCATAGTACTAACTTGAAATCGAGAATCTTTAAATTTCTTAGACTGCGTTGAACTTTCTATGTCATGTATAGAAAATTGTGCCGTTAAATATATTTCTCATGAAAAATCTGCCAAATCAAGTTCGCGCTTTGATTTCAGACATAGACGAATGTGACCCAATACCCTACTAGATTAAAACATGTTCAATTTTGAAATAAATTCAAGTTCTAATGTGTGGCCCATTTGACAGATTCTTTGCATTTTTATCAGGAAAAGTCATTACAAAGTCAGATTTTTTGTTCTAGACATAGACGAATGTGACCCCAACCCATGTGAGAATAACGGAACCTGTGTTGACGGCATTGATATGTATACGTGCATTTGTCCAGCAGGTTTCACAGACATAATCTGTTCAACGGGTAGGCTTCTTTATGTGAACAATAATCATAATGTCAAGCATAAAACTGATGTCTCAGGTATAAGTTGAAATCTGCAGTTAGAAAATATAAAAAGTTTTCTTTTTCTTCTATTTTTGGCGCAAAATAAAATGGCGAGCATCTAATAATGCAGTCGCCAGCCCCGTCGAAGTTTGACTGCTTGAAAAAATATGCGCGGTCTATATGTTACCATACTGTTAAGTAATGACAGAAAAAGTTCAATTTACCATGTCCTTGACTTTTGTCAAGAGACAACTCGGTGAAGAACAAGGAACGCACTTAATTCTGTCAGTCAAATGTATAATTATATGCTTCGCGATGTTTTATTTTTTTAGGGATTTTTGATCTTTCTTGAAAACCGTAAATTTAACTATAAAACAAGAAAAAGTATTACTAGTTCTTACGACCTTTTATGACAATATGACTTACCGATATGCATAGTATTAACTTGTAATCGAGAATCTTTAAATTTCTTAGACTGCGTTGAACTTTCTATGTCATGTATAGAATATTGTGCCGTTAAATATATTTCTCATAAAAAGTCTGCCAAATCAAGGTCGCGCTTTGATTTCAGACATAGACGAATGTGACCCAATACCCTACTAGATTAAAACATGTTCAATTTTGGAGTAAATTCAAGTTCTAATGTGTTGCCCATTCGACAGATTCTTTGCATATTTATCAGGAAAAGTCATTTAAAACAATGTCAGAATTTTTGTTCTAGACATAGACGAATGTGACCCCAACCCATGTGAGAATAACGGAACCTGTGTTGACGGCATTAATATGTATACGTGCATTTGTCCAGCAGGTTTCACAGACATAACCTGTTCAACGGGTAGGCTTCTTTATGTGAACAATAATCATAATGTCAAGCATAAAACTGATGAGTCAGGTGTAAGTTTAAATCTGCAGTTAGAAAATATAAAAGTTTTCTTTTTCTTCTATTTTTGGCGCAAAATAAAATGGCGAACATTTAATAATGCTATCGCAAGCCCCGTCGAAGTTTGACTGCTTGAAAAAATATGCGCGGTCTATATGTTACCATACTGTTAAGTAATGACAGAAAAAGGTCATTTTACCATGTCCTTGACTTTCGTCAAGAGACAACTCGGTGAAGAACAAGGAACGCACTTAATTCTGTCAGTCGAATGTATAATTATATGCTTCACGATGTTCTATTTATTAGGGATTTTTTTTCTTTTTTGAAAACCGTAAATGTAACTTTAAAATAAGGAAATTATTACTAGTTCTTACGACCTTTTATGACAAAATGACTTTTCGATGTGCATAGTACTAACTTGAAATCGAGAATCTTTAAATTTCTTAGACTGCGTTGAACTTTCTATGTCATGTATAGAAAATTGTGCCGTTAAATATATTTCTCATGAAAAATCTGCCAAATCAAGTTCGCGCTTTGATTTCAGACATAGACGAATGTGACCCAATACCCTACTAGATTAAAAGATGTTCAATTTTGAAATAAATTCAAGTTCTAATGTGTGGCCCATTTGACAGATTCTTTGCATTTTTATCAGGAAAAGTCATTACAAAGTCAGAATTTTTGTTCTAGACATAGACGAATGTGACCCCAACCCATGTGAGAATAACGGAACCTGTGTTGACGGCATTGATATGTATACGTGCATTTGTCCAGCAGGTTTCACAGACATAATCTGTTCAACGGGTAGGCTTCTTTATGTGAACAATAATCATAATGTCAAGCATAAAACTGATGTCTCAGGTATAAGTTGAAATCTGCAGTTAGAAAATATAAAAAGTTTTCTTTTTCTTCTATTTTTGGCGCAAAATAAAATGGCGAGCATCTAATAATGCAGTCGCCAGCCCCGTCGAAGTTTGACTGCTTGAAAAAATATGCGCGGTCTATATGTTACCATACTGTTAAGTAATGACAGAAAAAGTTCAATTTACCATGTCCTTGACTTTTGTCAAGAGACAACTCGGTGAAGAACAAGGAACGCACTTAATTCTGTCAGTCAAATGTATAATTATATGCTTCACGATGTTTTATTTTTTTAGGGATTTTTGATCTTTCTTGAAAACCGTAAATCTAACTTTAAAACAAGAAAAAGTATTACTAGTTCTTACGACCTTTTATGACAATATGACTTACCGACATGCATAGTATTAACTTGTAATCGAGAATCTTTAAATTTCTTAGACTGCGTTGAAGTTTCTATGTCATGTATAGAATATTGTGCCGTTAAATATATTTCTCATAAAAAATCTGCCAAATCAAGGTCGCGCTTTGATTTCAGACATAGACGAATGTGACCCAATACCCTACTAGATTTAAACATGTTCAATTTTGGAGTAAATTCAAGTTCTAATGTGTTGCCCATTCGACAGATTCTTTGCATATTTATCAGGAAACGTCATTTAAAACAATGTCAGAATTTTTGTTCTAGACATAGACGAATGTGACCCCAACCCATGTGAGAATAACGGAACCTGTGTTGACGGCATTGATATGTATACGTGCATTTGTCCAGCAGGTTTCACAGACATAATCTGTTCAACGGGTAGGCTTCTTTATGTGAACAATAATCATAATGTCAAGCATAAAACTGATGAGTCAGGTGTAAGTTTAAATCTGCAGTTAGAAAATATAAAAGTTTTCTTTTTCTTCTATTTTTGGTGCAAAATAAAATGGCGAACATCTAATAATGCTATCGCAAGCCCCGTCGAAGTTTGACTGCTTGAAAAAATATGCGCGGTCTATATGTTACCATACTGTTAAGTAATGACAGAAAAAGGTCATTTTACCATGTCCTTGACTTTCGTCAAGAGACAACTCGGTGAAGAACAAGGAACGCACTTAATTCTGTCAGTCGAATGTATAATTATATGCTTCACGATGTTCTATTTATTAGGGATTTTTTTTCTTTTTTTAAAACCGTAAATGTAACTTTAAAATAAGGAAATTATTACTAGTTCTTACGACCTTTTATGACAAAATGACTTTTCGATGTGCATAGTACTAACTTGAAATCGAGAATCTTTAAATTTCTTAGACTGCGTTGAACTTTCTATGTCATGTATAGAAAATTGTCCCGTTAAATATATTTCTCATGAAAAATCTGCCAAATCAAGTTCGCGCTTTGATTTCAGACATAGACGAATGTGACCCAATACCCTACTAGATTAAATGATGTTCAATTTTGAAATAAATTCAAGTTCTAATGTGTGGCCCATTTGACAGATTCTTTGCATTTTTATCAAGAAAAGTCATTACAAAGTCAGATTTTTTGTTCTAGACATAGACGAATGTGACCCCAACCCATGTGAGAATAACGGAACCTGTGTTGACGGCATTGATATGTATACGTGCATTTGTCCAGCAGGTTTCACAGACATAATCTGTTCAACGGGTAGGCTTCTTTATGTGAACAATAATCATAATGTCAAGCATAAAACTGATGTCTCAGGTATAAGTTGAAATCTGCAGTTAGAAAATATAAAAAGTTTTCTTTTTCTTCTATTTTTGGCGCAAAATAAAATGGCGAGCATCTAATAATGCAGTCGCCAGCCCCGTCGAAGTTTGACTGCTTGAAAAAATATGCGCGGTCTATATGTTACCATACTGTTAAGTAATGACAGAAAAAGTTCAATTTACCATGTCCTTGACTTTTGTCAAGAGACAACTCGGTGAAGAACAAGGAACGCACTTAATTCTGTCAGTCAAATGTATAATTTTATGCTTCACGATGTTTTATTTTTTTAGGGATTTTTGATCTTTCTTGAAAACCGTAAATTTAACTATAAAACAAGAAAAAGTATTACTAGTTCTTACGACCTTTTATGACAATATGACTTACCGATATGCATAGTATTAACTTGTAATCGAGAATCTTTAAATTTCTTAGACTGCGTTGAACTTTCTATGTCATGTATAGAATATTGTGCCGTTAAATATATTTCTCATAAAAAATCTGCCAAATCAAGGTCGCGCTTTGATTTCAGACATAGACGAATGTGACCCAATACCCTACTAGATTAAAACATGTTCAATTTTGGAGTAAATTCAAGTTCTAATGTGTTGCCCATTCGACAGATTCTTTGCATATTTATCAGGAAAAGTCATTTAAAACAATGTCAGAATTTTTGTTCTAGACATAGACGAATGTGACCCCAACCCATGTGAGAATAACGGAACCTGTGTTGACGGCATTGATATGTATACGTGCATTTGTCCAGCAGGTTTCACAGACATAACCTGTTCAACGGGTAGGCTTCTTTATGTGAACAATAATCATAATGTCAAGCATAAAACTGATGAGTCAGGTGTAAGTTTAAATCTGCAGTTAGAAAATATAAAAGTTTTCTTTTTCTTCTATTTTTGGCGCAAAATAAAATGGCGAACATCTAATAATGCTATCGCAAGCCCCGTCGAAGTTTGACTGCTTGAAAAAATATGCGCGGTCTATATGTTACCATACTGTTAAGTAATGACAGAAAAGGGTCATTTTACCATGTCCTTGACTTTCGTCAAGAGACAACTCGGTGAAGAACAAGGAACGCACTTAATTCTGTCAGTCGAATGTATAATTATATGCTTCACGATGTTCTATTTATTAGGGATTTTTTTTTCTTTTTTGAAAACCGTAAATGTAACTTTAAAGTAAGGAAATTATTACTAGTTCTTACGACCTTTTATGACAAAATGACTTTTCGATGTGCATAGTATTAACTTGAAATCGAGAATCTTTAAATTTCTTAGACTGCGTTGAACTTTCTATGACATGTATAGAATATTGTGCCGTTAAATATATTTCTCATGAAAAATCTGCCAAATCAAGGTCGCGCTTTGATTTCAGACATAGACGAATGTGACCCCAATACCCTACTAGATTAAAACATGTTCAATTTTGAAATAAATTCAAGTTCTAATGTGTTGCCCATTCGACAGATTCTTTGCATATTTATCAGGAAAAGTCATTTAAAACAATGTCAGAATTTTTGTTCTAGACATAGACGAATGTGACCCCAACCCATGTGAGAATAACGGAACCTGTGTTGACGGCGTTGATATGTATACGTGCATTTGTCCAGCAGGTTTCACAGACATAATCTGTTCAACGGGTAGGCTTCTTTATGTGAACAATTATCATAATGTCAAGCATAAAACTGATGACTCAGGTATAAGTATAAATCTGCAGTTAGAAAATATAAAAGTTTTCTTTTTCTTCTATTTTTGACGCAAAATAAAATGGCGAGCATCTAATAATGCAATCGCCAGCTTCGTCGAAGTTTGACTGCTTGAAAAAATATGCGCGGTCTATATGTTACCATACTGTTAAGTAATGACAGAAAAAGTTCATTTTACCATGTCCTTGACTTTCGTCAAGAGACAACTCGGTGACGAACAAGGAACGCACTTAATTCTGTCAGTCGAATGTATACTTATATGCTTCACGATGTTCTATTTGTCTAGGGATTTTTGATCTTTCTTGAAAACCGTAAATCTAACTTTAAAATTAGAAAAGTATTACTAGTTCTTACGACCTTTTATGACAAAATGACTTTCCGATGTGCATAGTATTAACTTGAAATCGAGAATCTTTAAATTTCTTAGACTGCGTTGAAGTTTCTATGTCATGTATAGAATATTGTGCCGTTTAATATATTTCTCATGAAAAAATCTGCCAAATCAAGGTCGCGCTTTGATTTCAGACATAGACGAATGTGACCCCAATACCCTACTAGATTAAAAGATGTTCAATTTTGAAATACATTCAAGTTCTAATGTGTTGCCCATTTGACAGATTCTTTGCATATTTATCAGGAAAAGTCATTTAAAACAATGTCAGAATTTTTGTTCTAGACATAGATGAATGTGACCCCAACCCATGTGAGAATAACGGAACCTGTGTTGACGGCATTGATATGTATACGTGCATTTGTCCAGCAGGTTTCACAGACATAATCTGTTCAACGGGTAGGCTTCTTTATGTGAACAATAATCATAATGTCAAGCATAAAACGGATGACTCAGGTATAAGTTTAAATCTGCAGTTAGAAAATATAAAAGCTTTATTTTTCTTCTATTTTTGGCGCAAAATAAAATGGCGAGCATCTAATAATGCAATCGCCAGCTTCGTCGAAGTTTGACTGCTTGAAAAAATATGCGCGGTCTATATGTTACCATACTGTTAAGTAATGACAGAAAAAGGTCATTTTACCATGTCCTTGACTTTCGTCAAGAGACAACTCGGTGACGAACAAGGAACGCACTTAATTCTGTCAGTCGAATGTATAATTATATGCTTCACGATGTTCTATTTGTCTAGGGATTTTTTATCTTTCTTGAAAACCGTAAATCTAACTTTAAAATTAGAAAAGTATTACTAGTTCTTACGACCTTTTATGACAAAATGACTTTCCGATGTGCATAGTATTAACTTGAAATCGAGAATCTTTAAATTTCTTAGACTGCGTTGAAGTTTCTATGTCATGTATAGAATATTGTGCCGTTAAATATATTTCTCATGAAAAATCTGCCAAATCAAGGTCGCGCTTTGATTTCAGACATAGACGAATGTGACCCCAATACCCTACTAGATTAAAAGATGTTCAATTTTGAAATAAATTCAAGTTCTAATGTGTTGCCCATTCGACAGATTCTTTGCATATTTATCAGGAAAAGTCATTTAAAACAATGTCAGAATTTTTGTTCTAGACATAGACGAATGTGACCCCAACCCATGTGAGAATAACGGAACCTGTGTTGACGGCATTGATATGTATACGTGCATTTGTCCAGCAGGTTTCACAGACATAATCTGTTCAACGGGTAGGCTTCTTTATGTGAACAATAATCATAATGTCAAGCATAAAACTGATGTCTCAGGTATAAGTTTAAATCTGCAGTTAGAAAATATAAAAGTTTTCTTTTTCTTCTATTTTTGGCCAAAATAAAATGGCGAGCATCTAATAATGCAATCACCAGCCCCGTCGAAGTTTGACTGCTTGAAAAAATATGCGCGGTCTATATGTTACCATACTGTTAAGTAATTACAGAAAAAGTTCATTTTAACCCCATGTCCTTGACTTTCGTCAAGAGACAACTCGGTGAAGAACAAGGAACGCACTTAATTCTGTCAGTCGAATGTATAATTATATGCTTCACGATGTTCTATTTGTCTAGGGATTTTTGATCTTTCTTGAAAACCGTACATCTAACTTTAAAATAAGAAAAGTATTACTAGTTCTCACGACCTTTTATGACACAATGACTTTCCGATGTGCATAGTATTAACTTGAAATCGAGAATCTTTAAATTTCTTAGACTGCGTTGAAGTTTCTATGTCATGTATAGAATATTGTGCCGTTAAATATATTTTTCATGAAAAATCTGCCAAATCAAGGACGCGCTTTGATTTCAGACATAGACGAATGTGAACCCAATACTCTACTAGATTAAAAAATGTTCAATTTTGAAATAAATTCAAGTTCTAATGTGTGGCCCATTTGACAGATTCTTTCCATTTTTATCAGGAAAAGTCGTTACAAAGTAAGGTTTTTTTTTTTTGTTCTAGACATAGACGAATGTGACCCCAACCCATGTGAGAATAACGGAACCTGTGTTGACGGCATTGATATGTATACGTGCCTTTGTCCAGCAGGTTTCACAGACATAATCTGTTCAACGGGTAGGCTTCTTTATGTGAACAATAATCATAATGTCAAACATAAAACTGATGACTCAGGTATAAGTTTAAATCTGCAGTTAGAAAATATAAAAGTTTTCTTTTTCTTCTATTTTTGGCCAAAATAAAATGGCGAGCATCTAATAATGCAATCACCAGCCCCGTCGAAGTTTGACTGCTTGAAAAAATATGCGCGGTCTATATGTTACCATACTGTTAAGTAATGACAGAAAAAGTTCATTTTACCACCATGTCCTTGACTTTCGTCAAGAGACAACTCGGTGAAGAACAAGGAACGCACTTAATTCTGTCAGTCGAATGTATAATTATATGCTTCACGATGTTCTATTTGTCTAGGGATTTTTGATCTTTCTTGAAAACCGTACATCTAACTTTAAAATAAGAAAAGTATTACTAGTTCTTACGACCTTTTATGACACAATGACTTTCCGATGTGCATAGTATTAACTTGAAATCGAGAATCTTTAAATTTCTAAGACTGCGTTGAAGTTTCTATGTCATGTATAGAATTTTGTGCCGTTAAATATATTTCTCATGAAAAATCTGCCAAATCAAGGGCGCGCTTTGATTTCAGACATAGACGAATGTGACCCCAATACCCTACTAGATTAAAACATGTTCAATTTTGAAATAAATTCAAGTTCTAATGTGTGGCCCATTTGACAGATTCGTTCCATTTGTATCAGGAAAAGTCGTTACAAAGTAAGATTTTTTTGTTCTAGACATAGACGAATGTGACCCCAACCCATGTGAGAATAACGGAACCTGTGTTGACGGCATTGATATGTATACGTGCATTTGTCCAGCAGGTTTCACAGACATAATCTGTTCAACGGGTAGGCTTCTTTATGTGAACAATAATCATAATGTCAAGCATAAAACTGATGACTCAGGTATAAGTTTAAATCTGCAGTTAGAAAATATAAAAGTTTTCTTTTTCTTCTATTTTTGGCCAAAATAAAATGGCGAGCATTTAATAATGCAATCACCAGCCCCATCAAAGTTTGACAGCTTGAAAAAATATGCGCGGTCTATATGTTACCATACTGTTAAGTAATGACAGAAAAAGGTCATTTTACCACCATGTCCTTGACTTTCGTCAAGAGACAACTCGGTGAAGAACAAGGAACGCACTTAATTCTGTCAGTCGAATGTATAATTATATGCTTCACGATGTTCTATTTGTCTAGGGATTTTTGATCTTTCTTGAAAACCGTAAATCTAACTTTAAAATAAGAAAAGTATTACTAGTTCTTACGACCTTTTATGACACAATGACTTTCCGATGTGCATAGTATTAAGTTGAAATCGAGAATCTTTAAATTTCTTAGACTGCGTTGAAGTTTCTATGTCATGTATAGAATTTTGTGCCGTTAAATATATTTCTCATGAAAAATCTGCCAAATCAAGGGCGCGCTTTGATTTCAGACATAGACGAATGTGACCCCAATACCCTACTAGATTTAAAGATGTTCAATTTTGAAATAAATTCAAGTTCTAATGTGTGGCCCATTTGACAGATTCGTTCCATTTGTATCAGGAAAAGTCGTTACAAAGTAAGATTTTTTTGTTCTAGACATAGACGAATGTGACCCCAACCCATGTGAGAATAACGGAACCTGTGTTGACGGCATTGATATGTATACGTGCATTTGTCCAGCAGGTTTCACAGACATAATCTGTTCAACGGGTAGGCTTCTTTATGTGAACAATAATCATAATGTCAAGCATAAAACTGATGAGTCAGGTGTAAGTTTAAATCTGCAGTTAGAAAATATGAAAGTTTTCTTTTTCTTCTATTTTCGGCCAAAATAAAATGGCGAGCATCTAATAATGCAATCACCAGCCCCGTCGAAGTTTGACTGCTTGAAAAAATATGCGCGGTCTATATGTTACCATACTGTTAAGTAATGACAGAAAAAGGTCATTTTACCACCATGTCCTTGACTTTCGTCAAGAGACAACTCGGTGAAGAACAAGGAACGCACTTAATTCTGTCAGTCGAATGTATAATTATATGCTTCACGATGTTCTATTTGTCTAGGGATTTTTGATCTTTCTTGAAAACCGTAAATCTAACTTTAAAATAAGAAAAGTATTACTAGTTCTTACGACCTTTTATGACACAATGACTTTCCGATGTGCATAGTATTAAGTTGAAATCGAGAATCTTTAAATTTCTTAGACTGCGTTGAAGTTTCTATGTCATGTATAGAATTTTGTGCCGTTGAATATATTTCTCATGAAAAGTCTGCCAAATCAAGGTCGAGCTTTGATTTCAGACATAGACGAATGTGACCCCAATACCCTACTAGATTAAAACATGTTCAATTTTGAAATAAATTCAAGTTCTAATGTGTGGCCCCTTTGACAGATTTTTTCCATTTTTATCAGGAAAAGTCATTACAAAGTCAGATGTTTTGTTCTAGACATAGACGAATGTGACCCCAACCCATGTGAGAATAACGGAACCTGTGTTGACGGCATTGATATGTATACGTGCATTTGTCCAGCAGGTTTCACAGACATAACCTGTTCAACGGGTAGGCTTCTTTATGTGAACAATAATCATAATGTCAAGCATAAAACTGATGACTCAGGTATAAGTTTAAATCTGCAGTTAGGAAATATAAAAAGTTTTCTTTTTCTTCTATTTTTGGCGCAAAATAAAATGGCGAGCATCTAATAATGCAATCGCCAGCTCCGTCGAAGTTTGACTGCTTGAAAAAATATGCGCGGTCTATATGTTACCATACTGTTAAGTAATGACAGAAAAAGTTCATTTTACCATGTCCTTGACTTTCGTCAAGAGACAACTCGGTGACGAACAAGGAACGCACTTAATTCTGTCAGTCGAATGTATAATTATATGCTTCACGATGTTCTATTTTTCTAGGGATTTTTGATCTTTCTTGAAAACCGTAAATCTAACTTTAAAATAAGAAAAGTATTACTAGTTCTTACGACCTTTTATGACAAAATGACTTTCCGATGTGCATAGTATTAACTTGAAATCGAGAATCTTTAAATTTCTTAGACTGCGTTGAAGTTTCTATGTCATGTATAGAATTTTGTGCCGTTGAATATATTTCTCATGAAAAGTCTGCCAAATCAAGGTCGAGCTTTGATTTCAGACATAGACGAATGTGACCCCAATACCCTACTAGATTAAAACATGTTCAATTTTGAAATAAATTCAAGTTCTAATGTGTGGCCCCTTTGACAGATTTTTTCCATTTTTATCAGGAAAAGTCATTACAAAGTCAGATGTTTTGTTCTAGACATAGACGAATGTGACCCCAACCCATGTGAGAATAACGGAACCTGTGTTGACGGCATTGATATGTATACGTGCATTTGTCCAGCAGGTTTCACAGACATAACCTGTTCAACGGGTAGGCTTCTTTATGTGAACAATAATCATAATGTCAAGCATAAAACTGATGACTCAGGTATAAGTTTAAATCTGCAGTTAGGAAATATAAAAAGTTTTCTTTTTCTTCTATTTTTGGCGCAAAATAAAATGGCGAGCATCTAATAATGCAATCGCCAGCTCCGTCGAAGTTTGACTGCTTGAAAAAATATGCGCGGTCTATATGTTACCATACTGTTAAGTAATGACAGAAAAAGTTCATTTTACCATGTCCTTGACTTTCGTCAAGAGACAACTCGGTGACGAACAAGGAACGCACTTAATTCTGTCAGTCGAATGTATAATTATATGCTTCACGATGTTCTATTTTTCTAGGGATTTTTGATCTTTCTTGAAAACCGTAAATCTAACTTTAAAATAAGAAAAGTATTACTAGTTCTTACGACCTTTTATGACAAAATGACTTTCCGATGTGCATAGTATTAACTTGAAATCGAGAATCTTTAAATTTCTTAGACTGCGTTGAAGTTTCTATGTCATGTATAGAATTTTGTGCCGTTAAATATATTTCTCATGAAAAGTCTGCCAAATCAAGGTCGAGCTTTGATTTCAGACATAGACGAATGTGACCCCAATACCCTACTAGATTAAAACATGTTCAATTTTGAAATAAATTCAAGTTCTAATGTGTGGCCCCTTTGACAGATTTTTTCCATTTTTATCAGGAAAAGTCATTACAAAGTCAGATGTTTTGTTCTAGACATAGACGAATGTGACCCCAACCCATGTGAGAATAACGGAACCTGTGTTGACGGCATTGATATGTATACGTGCATTTGTCCAGCAGGTTTCACAGACATAACCTGTTCAACGGGTAGGCTTCTTTATGTGAACAATAATCATAATGTCAAGCATAAAACTGATGACTCAGGTATAAGTTTAAATCTGCAGTTAGGAAATATAAAAAGTTTTCTTTTTCTTCTATTTTTGGCGCAAAATAAAATGGCGAGCATCTAATAATGCAATCGCCAGCTCCGTCGAAGTTTGACTGCTTGAAAAAATATGCGCGGTCTATATGTTACCATACTGTTAAGTAATGACAGAAAAAGTTCATTTTACCATGTCCTTGACTTTCGTCAAGAGACAACTCGGTGACGAACAAGGAACGCACTTAATTCTGTCAGTCGAATGTATAATTATATGCTTCACGATGTTCTATTTTTCTAGGGATTTTTGATCTTTCTCATGAAAAATCTGCCATATCAAGGTCGCGCTTTGATTTCAGACATAGACGAATGTGACCCCAATACCCTACTAGATTAAAACATTTTCAATTTTGAAATAAATTCAAGTTCTAATGTGTTGCCCATTTGACAGATTCTTTGCATATTTATCAGGAAAAGTCATTTAAAACAATGTCAGAATTTTTGTTCTAGACATAGACGAATGTGACCCCAACCCATGTGAGAATAACGGAACCTGTGTTGACGGCATTGATATGTATACGTGCATTTGTCCAGCAGGTTTCACAGACATAATCTGTTCAACGGGTAGGCTTCTTTATGTGAACAATAATCATAATGTCAAGCATAAAACTGATGACTCAGGTATAAGTTTAAATCTGCAGTTAGAAAATATAAAAGTTTTCTTTTTCTTCTATTTTTGGCGCAAAATAAAATGGCGAGCATCTAATAATGCAATCGCCAGCTTCGTCGAAGTTTGACTGCTTGAAAAAATATGCGCGGTCTATATGTTACCATACTGTTAAGTAATGACAGAAAAAGTTCATTTTACCATGTCCTTGACTTTAGTCAAGAGACAATTCGGTGACGAACAAGGAACGCACTTAATTCTGTCAGTCGAATGTATAATTATATGCTTCACGATGTTCTATTTTTCTAGGGATTTTTTATCTTTCTTGAAAACCGTAAATCTAACTTTAAAATTAGAAAAGTATTACTAGTTCTTACGACCTTTTATGACAAAATGACTTTCCGATGTGCATAGTATTAACTTGAAATCGAGAATCTTTAAATTTCTTAGACTGCGTTGAAGTTTCTATGTCATGTATAGAATATTGTGCTGTTAAATATATTTCTCATGAAAAGTCTGCCATATCAAGGTCGCGCTTTGATTTCAGACATAGACGAATGTGACCCCAATACCCTACTAGATTAAAACATGTTCAATTTTGAAATAAATTAAAGTTCTAATGTGTGGCCCCTTTGACAGATTTTTTCCATTTTTATCAGGAAAAGTCATTACAAAGTCAGATGTTTTGTTCTAGACATAGACGAATGTGACCCCAACCCATGTGAGAATAACGGAACCTGTGTTGACGGCATTGATATGTATACGTGCATTTGTCCAGCAGGTTTCACAGACATAACCTGTTCAACGGGTAGGCTTCTTTATGTGAACAATAATCATAATGTCAAGCATAAAACTGATGACTCAGGTATAAGTTTAAATCTGCAGTTAGGAAATATAAAAAGTTTTCTTTTTCTTCTATTTTTGGCGCAAAATAAAATGGCGAGCATCTAATAATGCAATCGCCAGCTCCGTCGAAGTTTGACTGCTTGAAAAAATATGCGCGGTCTATATGTTACCATACTGTTTAGTAATGACAGAAAAAGTTCATTTTACCATGTCCTTGACTTTCGTCAAGAGACAACTCGGTGACGAACAAGGAACGCACTTAATTCTGTCAGTCGAATGTATAATTATATGCTTCACGATGTTCTATTTTTCTAGGGATTTTTGATCTTTCTCATGAAAAATCTGCCATATCAAGGTCGCGCTTTGATTTCAGACATAGACGAATGTGACCCCAATACCCTACTAGATTAAAACATTTTCAATTTTGAAATAAATTCAAGTTCTAATGTGTTGCCCATTTGACAGATTCATTGCATATTTATCAGGAAAAGTCATTTAAAACAATGTCAGAATTTTTGTTCTAGACATAGACGAATGTGACCCCAACCCATGTGAGAATAACGGAACCTGTGTTGACGGCATTGATATGTATACGTGCATTTGTCCAGCAGGTTTCACAGACATAATCTGTTCAACGGGTAGGCTTCTTTATGTGAACAATAATCATAATGTCAAGCATAAAACT
Source organism: Sinonovacula constricta (assembly GCA_007844125.1). Classification (NCBI taxonomy): domain Eukaryota; kingdom Metazoa; phylum Mollusca; class Bivalvia; order Cardiida; family Solecurtidae; genus Sinonovacula; species Sinonovacula constricta. The sequence goes on along the minus strand of CM017569.1, from coordinate 1,330,857 downwards.
GATGACTCAGGTATAAGTTTAAATCTGCAGTTAGAAAATATAAAAGTTTTCTTTTTCTTCTATTTTTGGCGCAAAATAAAATGGCGAGCATCTAATAATGCAATCGCCAGCTTCGTCGAAGTTTGACTGCTTGAAAAAATATGCGCGGTCTATATGTTACCATACTGTTAAGTAATGACAGAAAAAGTTCATTTTACCATGTCCTTGACTTTCGTCAAGAGACAATTCGGTGACGAACAAGGAACGCACTTAATTCTGTCAGTCGAATGTATAATTATATGCTTCACGATGTTCTATTTTTCTAGGGATTTTTTATCTTTCTTGAAAACCGTAAATCTAACTTTAAAATTAGAAAAGTATTACTAGTTCTTACGACCTTTTATGACAAAATGACTTTCCGATGTGCATAGTATTAACTTGAAATCGAGAATCTTTAAATTTCTTAGACTGCGTTTAAGTTTCTATGTCATGTATAGAATATTGTGCTGTTAAATATATTTCTCATGAAAAATCTGCCATATCAAGGTCGCGCTTTGATTTCAGACATAGACGAATGTGACCCCAATACCCTACTAGATTAAAAGATGTTCAATTTTGAAATAAATTCAAGTTCTAATGTGTGGCCCCTTTGACAGGTTCTTTGCATTTTTATCAGGAAAAGTCATTACAAAGTCAGATTTTTTGTTCTAGACATAGACGAATGTGACCCCAACCCATGTGAGAATAACGGAACCTGTGTTGACGGCGTTGATATGTATACGTGCATTTGTCCAGCAGGTTTCACAGACATAACCTGTTCAACGGGTAGGCTTCTTTATGTGAACAATAATCATAATGTCAAGCATAAAACTGATGACTCAGGTATAAGTTTAAATCTGCAGTTAGAAAATATAAAAGTTTTCTGTTTCTTCTATTTTTGGCGCAAAATAAAATGGCGAGCATCTAATAATGCAATCGCCAGCCCCCTCGACGTTTGACTGCTTGAAAAAATATATGCGGTTTATATGTTACCATACTGTTAAGTTATGACAGAAAAAGGTCATTTTACCATGTCCTTGACTTTTGTCAAGAGACAACTCGGTAAATAACATGGAACGCACTTAGTCAGTCGAATGTATAATTAAACGCTTAAGGAGGTTCTATTTGTAGGATTTTTAAAATCTTTTTTGAAAAGCATAGTCCTACTTAAATAATGAAATTATTTACAAAATTTTCGACCTTTTATGACAAAATGACCTTCCGTTTACGTGCTTCTGTCCAGCAGGATACTCAGGCACCTATTGTGAAACGGGTAGGTCTCGAGAATTTGCTACTGGTAAAATGTTGGCAGATTATTTGATGTAAATACTCGGCCGTTTTCATAAATTCTATTTAACCTACTGAATGTGTAACTATAAACATCATGTTGTTTATTGGTTGTAGACGCGTTTGGTTTCGATTAATAAATGTTGAATAACAAATAGATTACGGTGCTTTTTGGATAGTGCACATAATGTCTCTTCATTCAATATCAATGTCAACATTCTATTGGTAATATTCTACTGATAATATGGAAGAATCATTTTTGCGGCCTTAAAGCCAGTATTTATTTAGGTTTACCATGTAACTTGTATCGTAAATAAACTTTGTTTAAGACACAGATATTTGTGACCCTAACCCATGTGGAAATGGCGGAACCTGCACAGACACCGTGAATTTTTACTCTTGTTCCTGTGCCGTTGGATTCCATGGCGTCAACTGCGAATATGGTACTTCTATATATAACTGCTTACATAATATTTTTGGTCAATGTCCTATCAATGAGCTTTCAATCATTGAAGCTAATAAATTTTGCTAGGTGGTTATTTCCAGTGGAAATATCATAATATTACCTTATATGACTTTTGGTTGCATAGTTATGGCACCTCAGTTTACGTCCGAACTTTTCTTATTGTAAATAAACTAACCAATTAGCCCCAATAGTTTTTAAATATACACTTCCCATGTTTGTTTTCTTATTGTGAACCGAGCAGATAAAGACAGAAGTCTGAAAAATCCCTGATTTTAAATGAGAAATAAAAAAGTAAAAGGTTTCCCATTTTCGATTGGAACTTTAATGTACCTTATTTTAAATATGGTTACACTGGAATTGTATCGGCTTGTTTTCATGTTTAAACAAGTTTCCACATATCGATCCTAAAACAAAATTTATATGTATATGAAGCGTTATATTTATATGTATATGAAACGTTATGTTTATATGTATATGAAGTGTTATATTCATATGTATATGAAGTGTTATATGTATATGACGTGTTATATGTATATGAAGTGTTATAAACATATGTACAGTCCTGGCACCGTACCAGTTGTCCAAAACATCGTATATCGTGTGTATTTCTATCGTAAACGTATCGTATGGTAACGTAACGTATCGTGTAACGTAATAGGCCTATCGTGAAGTAACGTAACGAGTCCTATCGTAAATGGTACATCGTATCGTATCGTATCGTATCGGAACGTATCGCTTATGACAAGACCGTGGTATCGTAACGGAACGTAAATTATGGTAACGTAACACAAGGAGAATTGCACTGTGCCTTCTCATAATTCTTTGATACAAAGATACATATATTGTGACAATTTTCTAATGACATTATCATGTTCATGCAAATGTTCACAGGAAATTTAAATGTCATAATAAATGCTTCACAAATACAAAAAGAAGTTATGGTTCTAAACAGAAACTAAACTATATATTACATTTCCGGTACATGCATACAATCGATGATCAAATTAATATTGCACACCTTCGAACTTATTACTTGAATGACAATATGCGTAGACTGAATATGAATGTACGTTTAGGAAAATATTCGTGAAAACTAGGATTCTGGTTATTTGCCCACGCTTTTATGGAAGAAAAAAAGCAGTAAGACGTTATTGGAATAAACATACAGCTGGAAAAATACTAGCTATAACACAATCTAGCTCTATGTCAGGCTATGGAAAAGAGGTTTGTCTCAAATATGGGATTCAAATGATACGGCTCATATACAATGAACATTGTTAATAAATAATTGGACCGTGTGGAATCATCTCTGATATTCCGACAAGTTGGTTAATTGTAAAGCTAGCTTACCTATGTCATCGCCGGGCACAATCAACACTGATATAGTCTCTTCGCCAATTATTTTAAACGCGTAAATTTTACACACATTTATGCGAATTTAAATAAATTAATAAAAGCAATTCAGTGCTCGACGAAAATTCAACAAAAGTACGTTCACAAGTGAAGCAAACAAATTAATATAACTATTCTTCTGCCCGTGATGGGATCAAACGTTTAAGGTGTGAATGTGTTTGTCAAAACAATGTGCTAGTATCATAAATAACAGTGAACATCTGTCATCATGCCTTCTTAATATTTCCGTACATTTTCCCGCCCTGCCAATCACGTGCACGTGTGTTCATTCCAATTAATTGGTGACACTTTTATGACACCACTAATCTTAAAGGAAGTAGGATTTTTAGCCGTTCGTTATGTTGATTGGTTTGATCCTTAACGTGTTGACCGGGGGTGTTAATTGGTCTGTTCTTGAATCGATTTCCTCTTATAACGAAATGGTCCTTTGTAAGTCTATTTAGGTTGATGAAGCCATTTACATACTCTCCTAAAATAACTAGCGCACATCGGCATGCACCTTGACGTCAGTATGGATACTGAAAAGAATACCGTTGGGGTAACAATAGAAAATGATATAATATCTAATCATTGCAAAATCAAGCAAGTCAGCAGACATATATAGTCTTTTAGTCTCCTGTCAAAAAACCTCAATGCCCTTATACAATTAGGTCGGGTACCAAGCCATGGAGAAAGAGCAATAATTAATAAAAAAATATAATAAATAACGCACAAATTTAGATATTCGGACATGTTGGTAGGTCTCTAAGTTCAATATTTACTGCCACAATATCGTTAGTTTATAATAGTTTTTAGTTTAAACTAGGATCAAGCTACCCTTGTAAAGAATGCAAGTTCACCAATAGGAACTGTCCTTATTATGACATAGAGAAATACTTTAACCCAGTGCTGTTTTGGTTAAGGCAGCACACAATAGCAAGAGATTAGCTACAAAGACCTATATTAGTCACGCGTGTCTTTGCTTTTTGTACCAGCAGAAAAAGGCAGATTTAATAAAAATGCAACACTTTAATACCTAGAAGATATTAGATACATTAAATACATTTAATTCTCTAATACAATATATATTATATACGATATACTAAACTAACTGAATTACCAACCCATGCTTAACTACTCACACACTTTTCCCGTACTTTTTTCACTTTAAAACATCCTCGTAACTAGTGTGTAACTTGATGTATTTTTGTTCATAATCATCCGATTTCATGTTCAGTTTTAGTTCAAAAAGTGCCAGCTCTAATCAGGAGTAGAAAACATTTAAATGATGAACATTTTAAGAAACAGTTTCTTAGGGGTGTAATGCCTTTAAACAAAGAGCAGTCATAATCTTCCGCCAAATTGGGGTCCAGCCAATCAGAGAATGGGTTTATTAGGAATGTTTAGCTTTTAAAGAGATTTCACCCCATCACGTGTCTTGTGGGTTTTGAAACTTTAGTTATTGTTTGATTTGGACATGATATCGGTTGGACATTGTATTAATTCAGTTTATGTATGTGTTATCCTATATTATTAATTAAATATTTAATGAAATGTATTTATTCTAAAAGAAGATTAAGAGCGCGTATTATTAGTTCTGCTATGTCGGGGCCGGCGGGTGGGGGTGGGGGTGGATGATTTACTTTCTTCACCTAGGTAGCTGGATCCGAGTATGAGTCTAGTAATATTTAATCATAGGCTATATTATGATGGTGAGTTCCAATCTCCAAATTCATATTAGAGATTTTGCTTAACATTTGTATTTTAGTATTTAAATCTATATATTTCTTTGATTAGTTCTTGTCTATTATTTCCGTAAATTGTCTGAAATGCTTGTAAATAACTAAGAGAGCCGGGGTAAATATGTATTGTTGATCGGCAATTTTGTTCTATTTGAACACATTTTATGGGTTGTAATTAACAGTTTGCTTCTAAATATAGAATGTCTAGTGCTTAGTTTTATTTTGGTCTTGTTTATTTATTCTGTTGATTTTCAATCATAATAACTCATGCTCTTATAGCATTTTTGTTTGTATCCTTGCTACCGTCGGTGTAGATGTGAATGTGGGTAGCGATATCTTAGCACTCAGTATTTGAGTTGAGTTTAACTAAGGGAATAATCTTATCAAATACGTCGATTACGTCTTCTAAATTTGTTTTAATGTTCATGGATTTGATCCCTACATGGAAAGGATTAAGTGGAGGTGTTAATTTGTCGGTTGTTAGTCCAATTTTGTCTCATAATAATATAATTATTATTTAATAGTTCTGTTTCTATCTTTTTAGTTTGTTAAGTTTTTTTCCCGATTGACCCATATTCTACTATTCCTTACCGAATTTTTAATTAAATAGTGCTTGAAAAAGGGTTGAGTATGAGACAATGGTATGTTTCTGATGTTATTTATTTTCTAGCAGCTAGTCCATTTATGTAGGTTATTCGGTACATGTACCGTCAAATCACGCGAGCGATTATAAGCCCCCACACAGATTGCCACTTTTATGACACAACGTTTCTATTCAAATTAGACGGGCAGTGGTCATTTATCTGTAGTGCACAACACCTGCATCCGGTCTGAAGACATGTCATACATGTCTGAAGATCCCAGCACACATAATCTGGCTGTGAAATTTCACTTCAGTAAAACGCAGACACGGATGCGGGGAATAGGGGCAGAAAATTGAAATATACGTGTATAGAAGAGTGGTGTAAGAATGTTAGGAAATTACAGATTTAAATTAATTTGTCTTAACATGGTACATTTTTACACACTTGTTCAATGTTTAAGCAGGCTATCATATTGGCGTCACTTACTTATCATTTGCCTACACATTTTACCATTTAGATGGAAATAGTTGTATTGTCTCATTTGAATGGTGTGAAAACATTACCGCCTATATGCGCTGGAAGTGGGCCGATTGGAGCAGAACGATTTGGACTAAACCGAGTTGGTACAGTATAAATAGGCTGATTGAACCTTTACTTTAACAACATGTCGCATTTGCCATGGTATTTCGTGTAACGTGACGTAAACGGAAACAGTACAGTATGTTGTATCGAAGCTTACACCGTATCGCATCGTATCGTGTAGATTTTCTATCGTAATGCATATCGTGTATGGTATCGAATCGTAACGTGTATGGTATCGTGTAAAAACCGCACATGGTATCGTACATCGAACGCAATCGTACCGTACGTACATCGTATCGTGTGACAACTGTTACGGTTCCAGAACTGTATATGAAGTGTTGCTCATTATTTTATTTAAATAAATAACCTGTTTTAGAAAGTACATACCTACATTAGTACCAGCAGCTACTAGTATTACTCACACACAGGGAGAACATGACAGTATAATTGGCTTCCAGTATTTCAAGTAGTCTCATAATAAAATCCAAGTAGCCTTCTGTCTCTTCTAGAGCATACAAAATATGTTCATCTTATGATTATTGAGGTGTGCATATTTGCTGCATCAATGAGTATCTCTATAATATTTATGTCCTATGTCTTGATAAGCCGGGGTTATGTCGTAGGTAAAATTATTGACTCCAGACAAATTCACCATTGGTCAAGTCATAGGCGGATTGTTCTGGGAAGTTATGAAGAAAATATTTACTTGATTTGCATAAAATACAACTTCTTTGAATAATAAAATGTATGTCAATTGGTATTAGTACATTCTATTTTAATAAACATGTCAAGATACTTATTTCGTTTTAACTTTTACTTTAAGAAAACAACTGAAGCATAATAAGAGAATTAATGAATAATTACAACAAATCTCTTTCTTATTTGGCGTATTAAGGAATATACAGAATGGATTATATGGGAAAGCAGATGATAATTAACATCGCTAAAAAGAAGATTCATTATTGTTTATAATCAGCACAACATATATCTTCTTTTCAGCGATGTTATTCTTTCCCAAATAATCGGTTATATATGCGCATAATAGGCAAAATAAGAAAGAGAAATATTTATCCCACCATCTATGTAAATATCGGTTGATATAACCCATGTGATAAAGATGAGCTTTATCAACCGATATTCACCACCTGCTCTAAGCCGGACTACTTTTTTGACGAAACGATCAGGAATGTTTACGTGAACAAAACTCATTTATCGCGTAATAATTCTTGTGATTATCCCAAAAGTATCTATAATATATAGATAGGTTAAATAGAGCAAACGAGGGTATAAAAAAGTGAGGTTGAGCGAGGTCTCGATCTCTGTCCGGCATAATTGAAAATTTAAGAAGCGGCATCTTTACCGACTGAGCTTACCGGACAGTTGATCGCTACCTTCCTTAGTTCTATTTAACAATGATAGGCAATAAGAAAATTAAAAAAAAATAATTAAAATATAAAAGCTTTATTAATCAAAATGTAGCCTACACATTTAAAATTCAAAAACATGCAAAAAACCAAAACTGAAAACAAAATGTAATACAGGCACATAATTAAACATGTTAAGGAATAGTAATACGAATTTGTAGTCAGACTTGCAATTATTAATATTAAAAAAGGTTTCAGATTTACATAATTCACTTAGTGATAAAATAAAACTAACCTTAATGATCATTTCAAAAATTCACCAACATTGTACACAGTACTTCAATTGTAAAAAATATACAAGATTTTAATTATGTGATTAATGTTTCGACAAGATTTTTGATTTGGCAATATTTCGTTCCTGTTGTCTAATTCACAGATGAAAGCCACACCGTGTTAATTCGTTCCTTGTAAACATATGCACCCAGCAAAAAATAAAATATACTTCAACTGTATAACCATTTTACAACAACGATGTGATGCATGTTGCCGAATGGTAAACGTCTGCAACTGAAAGCTTGTCATGTCCTTGCCGTGTTAGTTCGAGGTTTGTGATAGGAGATCTCCCAGCTGATTGCAGTGCGCCATCTGCTATACAAACAGTCCAGGCGCTTGTTTAATTTAAATATTCAGACGTCGATATTATAACCATTTTTGCCTCGATGTGATACAGCCACGATTTAAACAAACACAAAATCTATATGCGTATTTGGTTTGTTGGTTAACATGCGAGATACACATTTGGAAAGATTAATATGGGCAATCCATTATTAAGGATTTGTTTGTGTTTGGATATTTGTAATTGTATTTCAGATTACTGCCAGGGCAACGGCTGTCAGCACCAATCAGTATGTGTTGGTCAGACGGAAGGGTATATATGTGAATGTCGCAAGGGTTACAGTGGTCAGTTTTGTGAAGTAAAAGGTTTGTCCAATCAGAATCACCCTACAAATTAAAAATATTGCTTCTTCATATGATACTAATGAGTAAGCCATTTTTATTTTTTGTCAGCAAAACCATATGTACACATGTGTAAGTTTTATGTGAATAACTTAAGAGTTTATTAATAAGCCATAGCATTACCATCTTCATATACTCGCAACTATGCCATATTAAATGATATTCATTTGATATTAAGTAGACTTAGTGTGTAAATAATGAGGCCACAATGCCGAACATTGCTTCAAACAGGAAACATCAATTACAATAACGGTAAAATAGACTAATAATGTATTAAGACTAAACTGTATTAACTGACACTAAACTTACATAAAGTAAGTGATCTTAGTTATGGGGAAGATTTAAAATAACAACTTCCTCATAGGTGTTTAACAGGACACTGGTAAACCAAATGAAATTCCGAGAATTACTTGCACTAAGGAATACTGTTATTTTACTGTCAAACATACGATAGATGCTACATGATAATGATATGTTGGTAATATAACATATTCATAAATGTGTTACTTAAACACGTTATGTTTCTTGTATAACCTAACTTTTTTTTAAACAGATTTATTCTCATTAAAAAGAGATCTATAACATTTCAATGTCTAAATTCATGTTTCGATCCTTTACAAGAAACAAACTTACAGTATCGTTTATTGGAAATGTGACATCCACTTTCTCACGTCTTTCGAGATGACAATTATCCAAAGTGTTAAAAATCTGCTATATCGACCAACACACGCGGACACTGCCTCTTTTTGTATATAGAATTATATTTTCTGCCATTATTGAGCCTTTCCAAGTGTATATCGCTGATATTTTCTCCCCCACCCACTCTCTCTCGTTATCTCTCTCCCTCCATTCTCTCTCGCTCTATCTCTATCTCTCCCTCTCTATGTCTCTGACTGTCTTTCTGTCTGTCTCTCTCTCTCTCTTCATATAAGCGAAATTCCCGTACGCCCATACGCTATTATCAGTCTCCGTACATGTTTACAAATTCTCTCTACACTTACGTGTTCTGTCATGCACATATACTTCTTCTTACAGTCATTTCTATAACTGCCTCATTTGTTATCAATGATATTCGCAGGTGTAGGTTCGGATTGCCACACTCCAGATCAATGTGGAGATAATCAGCTCTGTGTAGGCGAAACTGGCCTTAAAATATGCCGATGTAAAACACACTACGTAGCGAATGGTGTCAACTGCATTCCAGAATAACAGAAAGGATAGCAAAAACACAAGGTGATGGCCAGTGCTTATTCAAACCAACTTATTGTATACGGTGGAAATTGTTGTCATTGTGTTTCTAACATAATTGGCTATAATTAAATATGTCGTGATTATTACTTTTTGTCTTTCATTTTTTACGTTGACTTACCTTTTGATGACTTTTGTTTTCATGAAGTTGAGTATTTTTAATTAAAAAAATCATACTTAATCACTAGATAACTATTTCTCAAGCTTGTATACACGCTTATACAAAAATAATTTAACACTCGATTTATTTAAAAATGAGGCATTGACACGATAATGGTATGTTTTGTGCTGCACTCTCTGTATACCCATACGCAAATTGATTTAGGATTTTAAATACATGTATATAATTTAAATCATTTTCATGTTCATGTGAACAACTAATTAAATAACGACATACCAAGTCACCATTTCCCTGTGAGATTAAATATTGAAAATAGTAAGCTAAGCAGAACGGATTCGGGCTGCGCCACAAAGACATACATTTCCATAAACGTGCACAAAGTGTCACTAATACTCTTGCTGAAACACGTTCAGTTTTATCAACTTGATAGCGTTAGTACACCATTACACTTTAAAACAAAACTGCTAATAATTTTGATTAGTTACGTCAAGTCTGCTGCGGGCAATAGGTGATAACGCAAGGCAAACTGTGGATTTAATTACTGAAGTATATTGTGTCTAAACCGTGAGATAAAAATAATAATTAAAAAGACTTGCTTGTCCAGATATATTTATATAAAATCCATTCGAACAAAATTAAACTATATGTTTGCTACTTCTTTACTAGTAACCATCTCATGAAACCTACACTAATTGCTTATACCTCCAGATGCGCTTCTTTGTTAGCCAAATAATTAAGTAAATTTACATATGTTACAATCTTTTCATCTAATAGGACTTAAAATTAAAATTAAAATGATCATAATTAAATTGGAAGAAAACATATGAAAAAAGAACTGGAAACTACCAAAATTGCTTAGAAATTATTCTAAGGTCAACGGTTAAGGAGCAGTAAGCTTTGAAATGTTTAAATAGGGGCATGTTTCCATGTTTGCCATTTCGTTGACAAGTATCATATCATACTTTTCAATTGAATAAAGCTTTTTACTTTTGAGTAATAATGCCTAGACTAACGATATCCGACAAACATTTATGATTAGCACAACTATAATCTTGTGCCTGGTTATCGTCATTTAATGCTACGGTCACATTACCAGCTGCCACCGCGCGATTAGTATGACATCGGGAACATTTTGGATTGGACTGCCGCCGTCCGAAAATGTGCAAATCGGGAAAGTGGTCATGAATGTAAAGGTGACAGCCCGACGACAGCGCGGCGACATTTAGTTTTCAAGGTTCCAGTAGGCCCTGACGTCATAAGATAATCGGGCGGTGACAGTGCTACCACCGCCCGGCGGCAGCCAATTCATGGACTGCCGCCGGGCTGTGGCAGTCCGATGGCAGCCCAAAACTGACTGCTGCCGCGCGGCGGCAGCCAGCTTCAACTGCCGCCGCGCTGCCCCCGACCGGTGGCAGCGCGATGGCAGCTCATTTTTAAGGGTGTATAAATACCTGGCGAGTTTCATGCATAGTCAATCATTTATAATCAATCAAGCGTGATGGCGCCGAAGAAAGTGTCAAATAGCAAGGCACCCGCGAAGAAGGCCAGGGTAGTGCGAGAGAGGGATTCGATCCAGAGCCCAGTCCAGGCCCAAGTAGTCCTGAATCGGAAGACAGGCAGTCAGAGGTGGCAGAGGACACAGATGTTGAGCGTACCCAGGAAGTAGAGGTGTCTTTGTTGTGCACGCCGCTGCTCTTCCAAAAGAAGTTTTGCCGTCTTTTTAGTCGATCCAGCCTCCAACGAAGTTCCGCAATGCGCAGGTCTTGGAGTCGCTGTGGTGGTATCAGTGCCATGGTAACGATTGTTGCTGGACTTCACCACATCCCTACATATACATGGTGCACGGCGGCAGCCGCTACCCGGCGATAGCGGCACGGTAGCCGTCGGATAGCAGTCCAATATGAACTGCCGCCGGCATGCCACCGCGCAGCCACTGCCCAGCCACCGCGCGATTTTACTAAATCGCGCGGCAACAGTCCGACGGCGACGCCACAGTAGGGCGGTGGCTAGGCGGTGGCAGTTGGGAATCGCCCGATCGCCGGGCAGTCTAGGGAGCTAACAATTAAAACAAAAGAAAATGTATCTGATTATTTCGTTACAGTGGATGCATTGACAGACATAGTCAAAATGTAAAAACAAGCAAGGGTTCATAACATTGAATAATCCAGTAACCAAACATTTATGCAATTTGCAAGTTATATTAAAATATTTTTGGTGTGAAGATAAACCCAATAAACAAGTTATATTTTATACGAGAGGTTAAAATAGACCCAATTATATTAGCAAAATGTAAATAATAGTGCTTATTTCAAAATTAAATTACATGTATATCTGGAAAGATATTTAATGCAATTAAATTCAAGTGCATGACGTAATCTGTTTAAATATATCTTTACTTCAAATCTACAGGTAGATAACTTATACAAATTTATGATATACGCATTTTCTTGTCTACTGTGTTCTTGCATTAAAAATAGTTTAAAGTGAATATACCACATAAAGCAAAATATTTTCACAGAACGTCAAAATAGACAGAACAAGTTAAATACACTCCCACGATAGATAGGCATAGCTGCTGGGCATCACATTTTACCTCCAGCAACCTGACTTAGTTTTAGCTTTAAAGGTAAAGCCTCCTCACAGACAGATGCACATCTTATTCTTAATCTGTTAAAAGACAAAGTGCGATCTTTTATTTGTTTGTTTGAGCTAAGCATTATTAGCCTTTAGAGGGGGTGGGGCAAACTTATCTAAATTAACACTATTTGTCTGATTCTTTCATACTTATTTTTATTAGATAAACACTAAATAACATGCAATTGTGTTAAACCATTTACAATATTTACATTTTGTCCAGTTAGGAAATACATTCAGATGGCAACAACATATACAATAAAAACGTTGAGTTACACACTGTACTAAACACTAAATTCAATTAAATTCTGATGTAGACAATTGTCAGTAAATGCAAGTAAAATGTAAATGTGAAAAAATGCTGTACATAATGAGACATGAGCGAAATACATGTAGAGGAAGGAGTATGCGGCGCTGTCAAGGTTTTGCTCAACAAAATGTATTTGTTTACTTTAAGAGTTATTAATATGGGTTAAAATACTGTTTATATGGAGAAGCTTTCAAAATAGAATGCGTTACGCATTGAAATTCCCCTTTTTATAACATTGGCTAAAGAGTATAACGTCTATGATTCTAAAATAAAACTATAAACAATAAACCACAATGCTTTTGAAATAATCACTTGAATGCTTTTTTAAGAAGATTTGTTAATATATTATAGAATGTCTGTAAAACATGCTTCTTAATAGTTTATTACGTGTTTTAAATGTGATTATCGAATTATTTCTGGTCACACGAGCAAACATCATGGCAGGCGTAGGTCAAAAATACATTGAACTAAAAAATAATTCCAATTTACTACGGCAATAGTAAGAATATTTAAATTCATTCCGAGCATATTTCTTTCTTTCTTTTATTATCAATTTTTTTCCAAACAGTTGTCTCCCCTACTTAACACAATAATAAATGTAACTGTCGACAACAATTATCTTGTCAATATTGTTATCCTAGCTGAGACAGAAAGTAGGTTTCAACAAGATACGGAGCATGTTAGTCAGTCGTTACTTGCTGGCCTGATAGGTAAAAGTTCTGCTTGGATATGGTCTAGTAATATCTAAGTCAGTGCATAGAAGTTTTAAAACAACAACATTTGCCCAAAGATCTCACAGATTTTGAAATATTCAGGATCAAATTAATGAGAAAGTAAAATAACGAAAACAGCCAATGTGGCAATGCAATCTATTTGATTATTGAATTTATTTAAAAAAAGTTTTATCTGAAGTAACCAAAAATAACAAACTAAAACAATAATAACAAAAAGAAAAACAACAAACAACATCAACAATAAAAACAACAACTCCCCCCAAGAAAACACAACAACAACAAACAAACGTAACAAATTCCACAAACAATATCCTTGACGGATTAGACTAAAACTTCTTTTAACGGACATCCTTAAACTAACAAGACAATTAAAGTTGTTCAAAATAAGAATATATGACAAAGTTCTATGAGCATTGCAACATACACCAAACTACGAAAAGGCACAGAACAAAGGTATTTTTACATGCAAGCCAAGCGAAAAGTAAGAACAAATTTGTGATGAGTTATTTAACGAAAAGAGCAAACCCGACAGTTACCGCCTTGGAACGGTCACTCGGCAATATGGACCGACTGGGGTGCTTAAACCGGTTTTACAGAGCTCTAACCTCGCACTTCCTGACGAGTTTCTCAAATGCAAGTCATGAAAAGAAAAACGATCTTTTTGAATACAAAATGTCCAAGCGCTGATATTTCCTATAAGTTATGACGAAAGTAGTGACTTCATTGAAAAATAATGTCCACAAAGTGTTTAGAAAGAATATGGTGTTATTTCGATTTAAAAAACTACACAAAAATGGTTGACTATAAATAAAATTAACTTTCTGAATCATGAACAAACATGAGCGGAGACAAATAAATGGTTGTAGCAGATAGAATTGCAGAACCAAGTTTCAATGTCCATCAAAGGAAATACACGTAACAATCATTATAGGATGAATTAAATGATTTCCTAATTATTTAAGTTAATATTGTATTTACTTCAATGTTCGGACAACTAACTATAACATAGTCCGATTCACCTTTACAAGAATAACAGAAACTAATTTGACTGTGGTAGTTTAGATATTTGTTGTTTATGGTACATTCTCTTACTATTCCCTGCATCATATTGTCTAGTAATATCTCTGTCCCAGGGTGCAATTGGAGACTGATGAAATACCGTCTGGACAAACCATTTTGAAATATCATTTGCTGCCTGGTTCGCGTCATTTGTCAGAAATAATTATATTGCAGCCTTAGAGAAAAGTCGCCACTTCTCGCTCAGTAGACCATTGCTACTTTTCATGCGATGTCATAAATATTTGATAACTTGCAGTGGTTGTCGTTACAAACAGCCTATGTAAAAAGGAAGGCGGAACAGTAAAGTTAATCATAAAGTTAACATTTTCTTTATACATTAACTACATGTTCATTTTTTTTATTTAAGTTGCGAACGTTTGAATGGCATTTTTGTTAGCCTTATTTACTATAGCATTGAGCATAGTTAAAAAACCTGATGGAGAATTGAATAGTAAAAAATTATTTATTTCTACCCGTCATAATGTCTACCCCAAAAGTGTATGTTACGATCATTTATATGTGTGATGGGCGTAGTTTCACCAACAGAAACACTGTACGTCTCCTAAAAATAGCAGAAAAAGACTCTGTGAGGAATACAAAAACATATAAAATATTTAAAATATTTTCTTAAAGGTGACACATGTATCCGACAGTTTGCCTATATCAAATACATGTAACAGTATCGAACCACCGCTTTGGGGAAATTGGGCATATTTCTTGTTTTTGTATAAACACATACTTTAGTCTTGATGAATAAGATTTTGAACACTAACTAAATTGTTAGACCAACATAATCGATATAAAGATCACTCTGAGTGTATATTCTTTCCAACTGTAAATCTCTATAGTGAACTCTGCTAAAATAGATATCTACTTCAGAGCGGATTACCCGGATGACTTTATAACGTGATCTCAAAAGTTAGTGGTCACGTGGTTTTCTCAGCTTAAAAATAACTATCTCTGCAGCGTGGCTCGGATAGGAAATTCCTGTTTGCAACGACGAGTGGTGATTTATGCCTTACTGTTTACACAAATCTAGGCTATCAATGAACATTATTTTGAAGGCCCTTTTCAGGTAATAATGATTTATTTAGTTATTTGAGGAAAGAAAATTTCGCCCAAACTATCGGATACCATATTCAAGAATCTTTCCTGCTAAGATTTTCCGTGCAAGAAAGCTTTTTATGTATATATAATGTACATATAATGTATATAATCAAAAGCAATTTTAAATAAACCTGTTAATACGAACCTCAATGTCATTTAGTAAAAGCAAAAGAAATAAATATAATATAAAATCAGATCTTTATTATTGTTTCGTCTACAAATATGTAATATGTAAGAAAGTGTAGTTGACCATTCAATAAAGATAGTTGGAAGATTTAAAATGTAATAACAGTTCTAAAAATATTAGAAAAACCCACTTACTTAAAACAATTTACGCCGGCCAAATATTTTTAATAAAAAAGAGTTTTACACATACTTTTTGAAATCGTACAGGCGTCATTTTTAAATGCAAAACATTCTTTTGAAAATAAATTAGGCGCATACATTTGTTACAATTACATAAGAACAGAATGTAAACGTCAATGAACAAACATGCAAATCATTGAGTTCATAATTTTCCTTTAAACATCTTATCGTTTACTGCCTTCATTCAAATCGAAAAGTACATTTTAAAGGTCATTAAATCGAGAATCCTAGTGTTAAATAAAGAAACTGTAATTACAATAGGAGGAAAAAGGTTTAAATCGCGAGGCTTACCTAGCCTGTAAGCTAGCCATGCATTGTGTGATAACATTGTCTTTATGAAACAATTTTGTATTCTACTTTTGCTTCCAACTGTTTCATAAACAAAAACTTTGTTTTAATGGAATACACGTATGAGTGAGGATGTTATGTTATGCTAAATAAAAATATACACTTCCTAATCCTTAATAAAATACGACCCATAACCCAAAGCACCAAAAACAACAACAAACAAACAACAACGTTAAACCTATTTGTAGCCAAAGTCATATATTCTTATTTATAGTAGGTGCATTACTGTATCCTCGAACCCAAATTAAACCAAGGATGGGTAGCTTAAAGAGTCAGTAGATTTGATTTTTGCAGGACCACTGGATAGAGTCTAACTTCATACAGTTTTCCATTTTAATTTCCAGGATGCCAGCATGTAATAATTTAATGATAAAGAAAAATTAAGTTATCCATAATTAATAGCAAACGCATTGTTTTCAGCGAGGAATCCCGGAACCCATAGAGAGGATTACTAGTATCTGTCCCGGTCAGTACAGTTTATTACTAAGTTCAGCAGGGGTGTGAATATAGAGAAGGATTCTAAAAATGAAGGCATTGACTATATAACCTTTTTTAGCAAAGGTGCAGTTCAAATCGTAAAATGCCCCTTTCTTTTTTCTCATCAATTCCTCGATTTAAGAATTGTTCCGATTGTTTTCCTTTGTTTTTCTCATACACTGTTTACAACTTTCTTAGAAAAACAAATGCGCTTTATTAGGAAAATTCACTGTCTGCTTGTCAATTGTCTGCTTGGAAATATTAGCCAAATTAAAAATGACCCCACTGTTGTTTTATAAGTTTAAAAGTTTATGTTAGCAGTATACAAGCTCTTAAAGTCATCATAAAGTCCAGCAATGAACCATTTGAAACATGCCCAGGTTGTTCAATATAATAATAAAACATTTCTTTACAATATCATAGGCACCATATTATGTATGCTTAGACTATCTAATCTAAGCTCAATAATCCACGAGATTATAATTTAAGTTTTATTAACATATAATAATAAAAGCGCCAAAGGCAAACAGCAACAACAGTTATAACGATGTCATTATAAGCATTTTTAAGCCCACACGGTCTAGTAGACATGTTTCAGCATCATTAACAATCAATCATCTACGCGTACACCGACAATACTCAGGGAAACGTGTACACAATATCAGACATTAAAAATCATATTTGTAAATAATAGAAATCCGCATAACAGTGGCATTAGATAAGCAGACAACCAATAATTGTAACAAGATAGATGACGTGTGATTAAACAATCGTTTAATAGCGAAGAATTGGGAGAAACAATCCGTCACCAGAAACTTGACATAATTGTACAACTTCTGGAATATCTTTCCCCCTTGAAGGTATTCCATTCGTTTTACCCAGATATTTTTTTGCGTGTTTTTTCACCAAAGTAGCTAGACGTTGCTATAATTATCATAATTGGTCGCTGAAACTTGTTTAATTTATTTTATCCCGGATGTCATCCAAACCTGCATTTTTATTATTTTCATCTTGCATTTATCCAGGAGGCTATTTGAGTAAAAAGTAGAGTACATATTGTGATTCAAGTATTGTTTTATTACAAGTCACGAAACAAAAATGATTAAAAAAGAAGCAGCTCCCACATTGGCAACTGAAATCGTACGAGTAATGAAATACAACGTCTAGTCAGCTATACTGTCCTATTGTAAGACTAATGAAATAACTTCAAAAGCCTGATATGAGATGTTAAAAATACAATCGCATCTCTAAAATTTACTCTTTTGTTCTGTTTATTGCTTGTCCTATTTTTTACTATTCACTCCTCTATCTTCTACTCCTTTTTCCACTGAATAATCATTCAATTGTTCCTTTTTCTCTGTTAATGACAAACAAAAGACTATGGACTTATTTTTATTATTTATGTTTTTACATTTAAAAAATATATCGCATTTGCTTCAATGCATCGTATCTTTACCAATGTATTTATAATGTAAGAATTAGATTTCAATAAATGAAATGCATCTTAATATATCCTACAAAATTCGTACTAATTCCATGTTTTTTTCGACAATTTGGGTCGAACAGTATGAGCAATTTGGCGATTCGGTAATATTTTTCATTTCTTATAATCATTGACACAACAGATAAAAGAAGATTAATATCGAAAAGTAATGAGAATAACCTGCTAATATTTTACTGTTGAAATAAAGGTTTTAGTACAGCTTCGTATAACGGTATCTAAGAGTGTTTATGTGAATTAGATGTACATTATATATCGTCAGAGGCCCTATTTTCGAGTGGGTCCAATAATCGGTGATTTTTGTTTACATCCGGTCTCGCGAGAATTACGTTGCGCATCACGTGACCGACCGTGGACATTTTTTTACTACTGCTTACGCACGATCAAAAAAGACACCAAGACGCCACTAGGCTGCGAAATCCATAGTTTTGGTCGTCTACTATTGACACCTGCGGATGAAATTTATTTAGTGAAGGAAGCACATTAAGCAATACGCATGTTTGCACTATGTTATATAACATGTGGCCTTCATAAAAACAAAATTAAAAACAGCACATAATATTATCACGCATTAATATAAAATAAAAGATAAGATATATGTCAATCATTAAACATTTAATATATTGCGATGTGTCCATCTTGGTATAACAGTGTATGAATCTATATGAATACCGATTTTTATATCATTCAAATATTGATCAGATCCAAAATGTGATATAAAGCTAGTCTACTTACAGCTTTATATGTCAAGATAATAATATAGTATTCTAAGATTAAAAAGCAAAGTATTAAGTTGAGTACAACCTATACAACAAGGTGTTTTATGAGCTAGGTTGAGAATTACTCTTTTAGCGCGCTTTTATTAGCGCAGTATTTTATGTTCACCATCTTTAGAACATTTACCCCCACTGCGGAACGATAGTATATTATTGGTTGTAAATATGCTTTGTAGTAAATATTTTCATATCAAATGATAGATAAGTTGAAATACTTGAGAATAAATGCAAATATGAATTAAATTTAGACTTTACTTGTTTGGTAAGACCAGTTTAGTGTATTTTCCAGTAGTTTTCGATTTTCAACGTTATCAATTACCTTTGCCATTCATTAACACATCAATAACATTTGACTGAGAATTGAATTTACGTTTCCTTGTAAGTAGTTTAACATTTTAGTACTTATTTAGAGCTCAGTAAAAAGGGTTTAAGCATCCCACTCAGTCGGTCCATATTGCCGACTGACCATTCCAAGGCGGTAAGTGTCGGGTTTGCCCTTTTCGTTAGATGACTCATCACAAATTTCTTCTTACTTTTCGCTTGGCTTGCATGTGAAATACCTTTGTTCTGTGCCTTTTCGGAGTTTGGTATATGTTGCAATGCTCATAGGACTTTGTCATATATTCTTATTAAAAAAAACGGATATATAAAAACATAGCATGTTTCATATTATTTATTTCCAATAAGGAGCGGTAAATCAAATTGCTACTAATTTTTCATCCTGATACTATGATTCTTTTAAGATGGACGCGGATCACGTTGGAGGCCACTTGTTTCACTTTTATCTCCTTTTTACATTTCATTTTACATGTATTTTATTGACTTTACATTTAAACTTAAAAAATAATATCTCCAAATGACAGTGTGATTGGTACAAACCAGTTCAAAGCAAGGAGTGTATAGCTCTGAAGTCTGATCTATACAGTATCATTGATCCTCTATTGGAACCGACTTAAATCTAAATAAACTAATGCAAGCACTATGTCGTCAAAGTGTAATAAAAGACTGAAAAACCACAAAAATGCAATAATACTCAGGTATGCAGACAGTACAGTCTCAGTCTGTAATCCAAGAGATATCTGGCTCGAATCATACAGAAAAGACGCGTTTCTAATTTTGCTTGTTTTAAGTTTTGTCTCTATTTTTTATTATTTCAATTGAGGTCCTTTAAGTTACTAACATATTGCATGACCTTTAATTATCAACAACTCTCAAACATTTGCACTCACCATCCTTGTTAAATACATTGATTGATGGTACTGTCTGATACATTTCCTATAATAATGTTATTGTCAGTAGGAGCTGGTGCCATTACGTGCTCCTAGTTGAAACACAAGCTTTGTTGTATTCCAAAGAGATCTACTAAGATCGGTATGAGTCCTTATTTAATTGCATGCTGTATATCTATATGGTCTGAAGAGTTTTAGTTGTACACAAGTAATATTACATATAGACAATATATCCAGTATATCATATAAAATACAATTTTCAATTAAAAAATATAACAAATACAAATACTAAAATTGTCGCGATCGGATATTTACATTGTAAATTGTAAAGATATGTACACTGAGATATTTCTGGTTAGCATTAACTTATCTAGTCATTTGCCATCCTATTGTTCCTCGGGGTAGAACTGTGAACTAATGACATAATGGCTAGACAAACAGTCTTGATATATTATTTGCTGTTTGCTCCGTTTGTCAGAAAACACTATTTCGTATCACAGAGATAGGACAGCACGTCCGACACAGTAGGCAATTGCTGTAATTAGTGTATATACTCGTTAATACAACATTTCACGCGATCAGGAAACTAAACCACTCAGCTTGAAAGGTCATGCAATATTAAAAGTACAATAAACAAACATTTTGAATGCCGCTTTCTTTAATTTATCTTCGAACCGATCAAAACTAATAGTATTTAGTAAGATTTCGTTAAAGTTATCATAAAGCAAAGTGTATCAATACCACAGGAGATTGCAAGAGCTGTATCCCCATCAAGGCATGTATAATTCACAAAATGATATGATGTTTCTATTAATAGATTTTAGTTAAAATGGTGTCATTAGATTTTCGTTGTTTTCAAATTACTTGGGGATTTTATTGATATATTTCTATCACGAAAGATACTAGTTAGGTCAATCAAATCACTCCTTTTTTTAGTTTTTTTTTTTGATTTTCGCAAAATATTGTTTGTGTTGGGACTGTTTATAATTATGCGGTCTTAAAGCAGGGGCCGTCTACTTTTTAATGACGAAAGCCATGTTGTATAAAGACTGAGTACGTACACATATTTTATCTGCCTCCAGAATAACTGGTGATATCCAAGGTAGATTTGTAACTGCACAATTTAAGGCTTGAATACTAAATCGAATATAAAGTGTGTCCAAATATTTAATGGAAACGTTTTCCCTTAATGTGCATTTAAGATAATGATTTTTTCTATGAGATCGGCGTTTTTGTTTGCTTAAGGATAGAAATTTGCGTTTAAGATAATGTTTTTCCCGTGAGATCGGCGTGAAGATAGTGTACTAAAGATGTCAATGTTTGGATTTTACGAAATGTTGCCTGCCTGGTGAACTGCTTTTGTCACTAAAACCAAGTGAAAATAGAGTCTAAAGTTCTTTTTTAATCCAGTCTAGTTTGGCACTGTATCTGGTCTGCAGTTTGTATCCTTTACAAGTATCGTCATCGAAAACAATTGCTAGGTTTTATGTTCAAATAATGTTAATAATTTAAGAAAATAATTATAAAGGAAGTTATTAAAATGACGTGCGTAACGGATAAAAGAATGTTACCGAAATCTAATCTAATTTTTAGTTGTTACTTTGTCAAACAGCATCCCAAAGTAAGGAAGTTTAAAATGTACTGTCATTTACAGTAGTCTTGACAGTGGAGTTACACTTGACATGTACAACATCTTTTATATTTACACGTGTAGATTTTGAAAAGTACACACTATGTCTAGTTTGTGCGTGTGTCTTGGATTTTTTTCTTATTATTGCAAATGCTTGACTGTTGAAAAATAATTTAAATTAGAAAAAAAAAAGAAAAAAAGGAAGAAGTATGACTTGTTACAAGTAATCTATTTATTCTTCTGAAAAATATATCCCTAGCACATAAGACAATAGTAGGTAAAATTTAAGGATGACATATTTACGATTGATTGTAGAAGTCTATTCATGGTTGGTTAAATTCAAATAAAATGAACCAAAAACCAAGATATGTCTAAAAAAATAAACGTAACAATCCTGATAGTATGAATCTGATAACACCGTAGATTACATTCACGGGAAGATTTTTACGACCGCCACACTGCACATATAACAGTGTTGTTACAGTGACTGGGATTGATGAATGAACTTGAAAACGTCTTATAAGAAATATCGTGACATATTACGACAAAAACATAGAGACGATACATTACACATGAAGCAAAAACAACGGTGAGGTCAGTCGACAAAAGGACCTGGTGGGGCTTAAACATGGTTTCTGGAGCTCTCCAACCTCGCATTTATATATATATATAACACGTAGGGAACCATTTTGGAAACAATCCAAACCAACAAAACAAAATGTTGTATTCATGCAGTCTCAACGACTATAAGCAATGCATGTTCTTGACTTTAAAAGGTTAAGTTGCACGGATTCATTGATTGTAGCCATTAGCAACAAATTTTACTAATGAATTTTGTTAGAGGTCAGAAATGCTTTTGACACCTGATTTTATATAAACCATTTCCTAAATTGCTGGATGTATCACTAGCTGCATTGGTGTTTTCATACTGCTATTATATTTTGTCGTAATAAAATAATTGTTTTGAAAAGGTTTTGAAACCGCATTCCTTAATTTCTGAAATCGAAAGTGTTTCTGGCAATGAAGTCATTAGCTTTAGTACAAACATGTGCAAATTTTGCATATTTTGAATAAATAAATACCTTTTATTAGCACGAAGCGAATCACCGTCAAGGTATGGATGACTCCCAATAATGAAGTTGAAATGGTCTCTGTTGTCATAGATTTGAGTCTTTGTAACTGGTGATCTCAGTTTGTAGAACTGCTGCATCTAAATGTCTGGTATTTGCTTTGTTCTGAATCAGATGACTCGTTTGAGTGCTGAAATGATTACAGAAAAACATCATCAAGATAACCGACGTCGGATTGTACGGCTCTATTATAGTGCTGTAGGTACAAAGGTATAATGTTAGCATAAAGTCGTGACAAAAGTAATATATAAACATATCTTCAATCAATGGCTCACTTTTCCCATATACAAACCAATAACAAACTAAGGTTTCACTGTCAAGTAGAAAACGTAGAGCTTCACAAACATCCATACAAGTCCACGTTGTGAGTTTATGTTAAAACGTTTTGGTAAAAAAGGAAATGCTTTCATCGCCAGCAAAGTACTTCGCTGCTTTAAGGCAAAGTTGTTGTTTTTGATAAGGGTTAACAAAAATGGATTTTATCACAAGGCAAAGAGGTGTACAAAGTGGAAAAACAAAAGTATTAACTGCAGAGGAGCTATGGATATTAAAGTATGTATGTTTAAATTTTAAAATTTATTAAAACGCCTGAATATTTTTTCTTGACCCGACAATGTTAGGTCCTGAATTTTCATATACTGTTTCAAAATATTGAAAACATAAGTATTGTGAAATGTAATACGACAAGACGTTAACATTTCCGCGATGAAATGGGTGGTGCTATAGCTGGCTTTAACTATGAATAGTGCTTTGTAAAATTTATGAATCGATGACGGCGTAAGAAATGTTCTTGTTTCAATTCAAGCTTAAAATTGCATCTATATAAAAGATGAATTTGAACAGGTTAAAATCTTGAGAAGAACTGTTAAGGTAAGTTTGACATTTAGGATGGAATTAAAAATAAGACCTGTTGATATTTTTGTTTGATTATGTACCAGAACATTGTGTTTACTTCGTTTTTAAAGTAATTTTGTATTATAATGATGAAAACTTTATCCCGATAAATATTCGGTAAATACTTGAAATAAATTCCGTTGAGGCTGTACTTGTCTCTTGAAAAAATGTGTGTGTTGCAACTGTTTATTAAAATGAGATCTTACGTTTGAATACTAGACGCCGCATTTTTATTAAGGATGTGCATGTAAATAAGTGTTAAGTCAACAATAATTTAAGATGTCAAAGAAAGTTTTAAAACTGTAGTAAGTAAAGCACAAATGCCAGAATCAATATAGAATATATGTTCAGGTCTTGAATTGAAACATTCTTCACAAGATTTAAAGATGATTGCGGTAGTTTCTGTTGCATGGAGTTATGAATTTTACTTGCTCGGGTTGAGTTATTTTTGATATTTGGGGATATTCTCGAATGAGTTTCAAAATGGAAAGAATTAAAGACAAAATCAGGCCGTTTTATCTCGAGTATAAGCAAACGGCATCATATGGCAGCAAGAAAGACACTTTCTTCTGTAAATGGAATCACAGATTCAGCTGATGTCAGTCGCGAAGACGTTTCTTGTCCTAATTTGAACTGCACTACAAGCGTTTTGAATCTAAGACGTGCTTGGAACATTTGTGCCTGGTCTTTGGAAATGCACTTAAGAACATCTAGTCATATCTTTTGTGAATGAAAAATACACTGCTCGTAATGCCCTCGGAGAGAGTGGAAGTTAACAGACTCTGTGTAATGTTCTTCAGGCTACACCTGGACTAAAATATTGAACTGCAGTATTTCAGTTAGTTCAGCCATAGATATGTGTAACTATAAAAAACTGTCAAACACATATTTTGCAAGGCTACAAACTTTGAAAGATAAAAAATGTCAAAAAATCTGGTTGATAAAATTGGTAATAGTGGGCCTTGTCTCATTATTATTGCTGGCTTTCAGCCGTTCTGGTATAAAGGGCTTAACACAAGTTTGATCAGATAAAGGGAATGGACTACCAACAGTAACATCGACTGAAAGAATAATTTAAGAATTGTATAATTATCTGAATTGCTGAACTTAGCTTTAGCGTGACTTTGTTATATTCACTGAAAAGTTCGATATTTTTATAAGACATAATTGGAACAATACACAAAGAAACATATGATAATTTATAATGAAATCCTTGTTGCGATTTTTGTTTCATTAAATAACTTGTCATAAACTAATTTATAAGTTGATTGAAGGAAAATATTTTTATAGGCAAATAATAAAATTTAGAAAAAATGCTTTGCCTTGTAGATGGTCAATTTCATTGTTTTTCACAACAAACATGGTGACATATTGATTTTAAGGTTTATTATTATAGACAAATGTTTGATCTGCAACTTCTGCAATTTATAGAAAATTTTATTCGTGAGAAGTTTGAGTTTTGTTTAATTTTCAAAACTAAATTGGGGTTTTCTTACGAAATAGAATTGAGTTGATGTTATATCATGTTAACAATATTTTTCCATAAAGAATATTTTTATGCTTATTTCTTTTTTAGAAACTATTTGTATTTTATGTATTTACTGAAAAAAATCATGTTGTATGTATTTATGTTTTAAATTTGTGTGATCTGCTTATATAACAAGGTATTGTCATTTCCGAGCAGAAAAGACCTAAATGACTCAATAAAGTAAAAAGAAGCATAGTGACATATTATTTTGTATTATTTTTGGAGTTATCTCACAACCGTGACAATTATATCAAAATCTATTGGTTGAAAAAAGTGACGAAACTGCAGCCGTCTTATAAAGGTCTTATAAAATTTCTAGTTTGTATATTTTCGTTGTTGCAAAAAAATATAAAGTGCAAGAAAACATATGTTTGTACACTTTTTTAAACTTTATCTGTGTAAAATAGGGACTTTAGCTATGAAAGATTGGAACCTTTATTTAGGTCTTACATGATCGTCTGCCTCTGACTTCGACGAGTCACTTTATAAACCTCCCCAATCATATCAGTCATATTGGACCTAGTATATTAAAAATGTACAAAGTAACCGCGAGGTGTAAACCATACAAAACGCCGCCATTAAAATATACATAAGCACTTCATTCAAGGTTGAAGGGAGTGTATGCTTAAGAAGAGACGGGCCGTACAGAACCGGCTAAATTCCCCGCATAAGAAACATGGATACTTTAAATGGATACTTTAAATGTTGGGCTATTTCGCATGTCTTGTATTGAGATCGACCTTTCCCAAATTTAAGGACTTGTCTCAGTCTCCGCAAATAAGATT
Source organism: Sinonovacula constricta (assembly GCA_007844125.1). NCBI lineage: Eukaryota > Metazoa > Mollusca > Bivalvia > Cardiida > Solecurtidae > Sinonovacula > Sinonovacula constricta. Next base: position 1,304,528 of record CM017569.1, on the reverse strand, counting down.
TTCCACATATTCAAATTTCAGTCAGCAATCTATACTTTAAAAATATATTTAAAATATTTCAGTAAATGTATATATTTCAAACAAACCATAACGACTGTTACATTGCACTCTATAAGTCCTGGACAATTAACATTGCTAGACAATAGAGAATGAGAGGAAAGGAGAATCATGCACATCTGATTTAGATGGTATAGTTCGACTGCGTTCACTGCCAAATAAACTTTATAAATAGAATTATCCTAGTACAAGCGGAAAAATGGTTGTGCTCCAATGCTTCAGGTTTGATCATGTGCTTTGGTTAAAACAGAACAGTCTTGTAAGACTTATGGGAATGAAAGTACATGCGCTTTTACATTTTCCCTTTGAGATGCCACTTCTTATTTTAAAATTACTCTTGTTCATAATAAACTTTAAATTGCTGTTTTCTTTTTTTTATAATTTGTTGTTTCTCTCATGCAAGATTTTAAATGTTCGTTCATTGTTTTTTATCGACTTTTAGATAAAACACTGCATTCTTTTCATTGTTTTAACACTCTTACTGTTCTAGTGATTGCATAAAAGTATTACAGAACATTGATCGCTATTTTGGTATTAGAGACCTTTCATTGTAATATTAATTATGCGGATGGGACGTTTAGACGCACAGTGCGTCAATCACATAATTAACGTCTATGATATATCTTAAAAGAGCAAAACAGGCCGAATGTCAGCATAAAATGCATGTATTTTTTGTATAGTGGCTCTCTACATACACAGCAAAATGGGTGAATAGAATAAGGAAAAACAATAAAATAATGTCAAATGCGAGACACGAACTTGCATCCCCAGTTAACAAGTCAAAGGCGTAACATCTTGAAAACTAAACAAAGTTAAAGTTCAGTCCGGCAAATGAATCCTTAATTAAATGGTCTAATCCTAGAAGTCTAAAAGGTCACCATGGAACTAAGGGATTGTGACCGTGTCAAAACAAATACAGCTGTGGATCAGCCAATTAGCCTAGTTCATACAAGGTAGTTACGTGGGGTCTGGTTTCTTGGTGACCAAACCATGTGACACATTACAGACCAAAAGAAGTAATTTAAGTTTGTTCTTATTTGTGTCTTAATTTGGAGGATTGTTTGGAAACGCTTTGTCACATTTCTTACAAGAAAAGACAAACAGCAAAAACCGCAGAAGCTTAATCAATGATTTTAGTACAGCCTACGAGGTTTTCGCAACAAAAATATTTAAGACGTTTTAATTTAATACGCTGAAGCTTTATACGTAGAATTTAATTTAAGGCTATCGCCAAAACCAAATAACTCACTAATGTAAAATTCTTAAGTATATAGCAATGTATGCAAAACATGCATAGAAGAAGCATTTTAAATTGCGTGTCTCGTCGGTGTCAGTATAATGGACCGGCCGGGTTTAGTCCCTGGGCACCTCATAAGTGCCCCTGTGCTATAATGATAGAAATGTCGCTGCACAGTATCGGCAAAAATGCCGACAAATCCCAGCCCATCCCGAGAAGATCGTTAAACGTCGGGTTACAAATATTATGTATTAGCATTTTTACTTTGTGTTACTACTGGCAAGAAAAATGGCTTTTAGTGAAACCGTCTTTTCATTTTATATTACCTCTAGAAACATATGTGTAATTGTCATCGTAATATAAGGTTCACAAAGAAATATGAGAATATCTCATTGAAATAAAGCTAAAATGTAGTTTGATTATTGCAGAATTGGGTTGATGACAATTCTAGCACTTTGCTTCATTGTACTTTCGATAAATCAGTTTAAGCTAATATAACATCAATATTTGATAACATATTGAACAAGCATCAGCAAAAAGCTACAACATGACTGACCTGTCCAACTTTACGGTCATAAAACATGTACAGACTAAAGAATATTTGTTTGTTAGCATGTTCTCTTTATATGCTTTAATCAATTCAGTACTAATCACTAATAATATACAAGGTAAAGTTCCTGCAAGAGACAATATATCACAATGATGTTTTTTTTATAGTATATCATGATGATCACTTAATCCTTGTAGTGCATTTTTGGTGCGATTTTAATTAACAAATCAAATCGTTGTAATGCTTATTTACTGTCACCATATCTTATATCTAGTACTTTCATAACATACACTTTATACGCAGGTTTGATGAAATCTACGTTTAATTTGAATAATTTCAGTAAACAAACAAATACTTTCAGCCTACACACGCCATTGTGATTTATTTTCTCTTTTATATTCGTTTTGGCCAAAATTGGAGTTCTTATTGTACTGCAAATAAATAATATCGACAGACTATGTATGACCTCAAAACTTATCGAACTTCCATTTTTCCTCTTTCTTTAAAGTTTTAATTAAAAATTGCAATGCTAATGCTCCGACAAATCCATGTCGAGGTTAATCCCTAACAAACAAAGTTAAAGCTATTTTTATTATTGTCGCCGTTGAAAGGTAAGAACTATTAAATTATAGACATTTTACTTGTGATTGATAAATAAGTCATCTCTGCCCGACAGCAAACACGTTGACAATATTCTTTTGATTTCACATCTTCGGCCTTTAGAAGGATTGATCTTGCATAACATTTACAACCTTGCAGCCAGTCTTCATGCCTGGGAAAATGTAGTGCGAATAGAGAAACAAATGTGTGTGTCGAAGGAGAATAGATGCGTCAATTGTATCCACGCAGGATTCAAATATTTACATCAATACTGAAATCTCTATAAGCTAGACTTTCTGGTGATTATATTGTGTAATGGCAAATAAATAAAAGCTGAGTCATGATAGAACAAGGCTGCGCAGGAACGTCACTCAGTGATCGAGTGGTGCGTCAAGGGCTATGCATTATCTGCTATGTCGTGCGGTAACAGTGCCTTCTGCAGCCCGATACTTGGTTATGACGGAGGTTATTGGTATCATTTCTGGTCCGTGTATGGTCCTTAGCTCAAAGTACTTCAGTCTGAAATTATCGCACGCCTTTGGAATAGAATTGTGCAGCCGGGACTTATATTCAGATGTGCAGTGCTGACGAAATAAAAAACTGAAAGTAAATTCTTGACGTTTTTATTATATAAATGATAATGGATCGAAACTTACAGAGAAAGTAATATTAAAAGTTTATATTAATATGTTACATTTAAATATCATTTTTACAAGAGAGAAGGGCGCTGTCACTACAGGTGCTTCGAATGAGATAACCAAGATACTCGCTTGCGATTATGTATTTTTGTGAAAAATGTTTTAAAGCAACCAATCTAAGCTTACACAACACTGCACTACAACGACAGCAACCTCTGGCTATAAGGGCGACATACATAAAAGAAGTATAACCGTCGTAAAAACGATGTGTGAACATTTGTTTTCAACAGCTCCTACAGCCCTGTAAAACATCGTAACAAGTTAACACAGTAGAATTTTTTTCTGTAGAATTTTCTTACCTGCAGAATATCAATTTCTACAGTTGTTCTTTTTCCTAAAACAAAAAAAGAGTTTACTCTATATGGACTACAGTTCACATATTTTAACCCAAGTTATTTTGTCTGTAGTTGGGGTACTGCACAATAATATATTGCTCATTTATTTAAATTGCATCACGTAACTTCCAGCTTTATCAAGAGCAAGTACAAAGAAAGAATTTACCTGTCCCATGTTGAACACCAAGCCGCCATGCATTTACTTGTCCCATGTTAAACACCAACCCGTCATGCATTTACCTGTCCCATGTTGAACACCAAGCCGTCATGAATTTACCTGTCCCTCTGTTGAACACCAAGCCGTCATGAATTTACCTGTCCCATGTTGAACACCAAGCCGTCATGAATTTACCTGTCCCGTATTTCGGGTGCATTTTGTGATGTCATGTCAGTTAAATGCAAAAGGCAAAGAAGCTGATACATGGCATGGCACAACATAGCGAATGTCGCACAGATACTGCCTTAGAAATGTCTGTTAGCTGGCACAACATAGAGAATGTCCCACAGATACTGCCTTAGAAATGTCTGTTAGCTGGCACAACATAGCGAATGTCCCACAGATACTGCCTTAGAAATGTCTGTTAGCTGGCACAACATAGCGAATGTCCAACAGATACTGCCTTAGAAATGTCTGTTAGCTGCCACAACATAGCGAATATCCCACAGATACTGCCTTAGAAATGTCTGTTAACTGGCACAACATAGCGAATGTCCCACAGATACTGCCTTAGAAATGTATGTTAGCTGGCACAACATAGCGAATGTCCCACAGATACTGCCTTAGAAATGTCTGTTAGCTGGCACAACATAGCGAATGTCCCACAGATACTGCCTTAGAAATGTCTGTTAGCTGGCACAACATAGCGAATATCCCACAGATACTGCCTTAGAAATGTCTGTTAGCTGGCACAACATAGCGAATGTCCCACAGATACTGCCTTAGAAATGTCTGTTAGCTGCCACAGCATAGCGAATGTCCCACAGATACTGCCTTAGAAATGTGTGTTAGCTGGCACAACATAGCGAATGTCCCACAGATACTGCCTTAGAAATGTCTGTTAGCTGCCACAACATAGCGAATGTCCCACAGATACTGCCATAGAAATGTGTGTTAACTGGCACAACATAGCGAATATCCCACAGATACTGCCTTAGAAATGTGTGTTAACTGGCACAACATAGCGAATGTCCCACAGATACTGCCTTAGAAATGTGTGTTAGCTGGCACAACATAGCGAATATCCCACAGATACTGCCTTAGAAATGTCTGTTAGCTGCCACAACATAGCGAATGTCCCACAGATACTGCCTTAGAAATGTGTGTTAACTGGCACAACATAGCGAATGTCCCACAGATACTGCCTTAGAAATGTGTGTTAACTGGCACAACATATCGAATGTCCCACAGATACTGCCTTAGAAATGTGTGTTAGCTGCCACAACATAGCGAATGTCCCACAGATACTGCCTTAGAAATGTGTGTTAGCTGGCACAACATAGCGAATGTCCCACAGATACTGCCTTAGAAATGTGTGTTAGCTGGCACAACATAGCGAATGTCCCACAGATACTGCCTTAGAAATGTCTGTTAGCTGGCACAACATAGCGAATGTCCCACAGATACTGCCTTAGAAATGTCTGTTAGCTGCCACAGCATAGCGAATGTCCCACAGATACTGCCTTAGAAATGTGTGTTAGCTGGCACAACATAGCGAATGTCCCACAGATACTGCCTTAGAAATGTCTGTTAGCTGCCACAACATAGCGAATGTCCCACAGATACTGCCATAGAAATGTGTGTTAACTGGCACAACATAGCGAATATCCCACAGATACTGCCTTAGAAATGTGTGTTAACTGGCACAACATAGCGAATGTCCCACAGATACTGCCTTAGAAATGTGTGTTAGCTGGCACAACATAGCGAATATCCCACAGATACTGCCTTAGAAATGTCTGTTAGCTGCCACAACATAGCGAATGTCCCACAGATACTGCCTTAGAAATGTGTGTTAACTGGCACAACATAGCGAATGTCCCACAGATACTGCCTTAGAAATGTCTGTTAGCTGCACAACATAGCGAATGTCCCACAGATACTGCCTTAGAAATGTGTGTTAGCTGGCACAACATAGCGAATGTCCCACATACTGCCTTAGAAATGTCTGTTAGCTGGCACAACATAGCGAATGTCCCACAGATACTGCCTTAGAAATGTGTTAGCTGGCACAACATAGCGAATGTCCCACAGATACTGCCTTAGAAATGTCTGTTAGCTGGCACAACATAGCGAATGTCCCACAGATACTGCCTTAGAAATGTGTTAGCTGGCACAACATAGCGAATATCCCACAGATACTGCCTTAGAAATGTCTGTTAGCTGGCACAACATAGAGAATGTCCCACATACTGCCTTAGAAATGTCTGTTAGCATAAGATCCCACTGGGTTACTTACGGCGGTCTGCAGAGCTTTACCATGCACTGCTATAACTTAAAACAAGACAAAAGACAAAAAGTAAATTCACTCACAAACAAGTAGTGACGTCACACAATAAAAATAGTCATGGAAGTTGAAACAATTATGCCAAATTTGTGTTTGGCTGAGAGAGTAATACTATTGTATTGAAAGAAGATATACATAATAGTACATTGACGACAGATATTATTACTTTGATCAGAAATAGAACACCAGATGAGGAGTGTGATGTGTCGTTATAGTTATTTCATAGTTATTTATAGAAACTGAAGTACTAATGACCAATATGAGTCGATAACGTATCAATTATAATATGATACTTTAAATGTACGGAAAAATGTTTAATGACCACCACAGTGCACATGGCACATTGTTATTGCCATGAAATTGTATTCATGTCGAGGTCCTAGGAGAGCTTTATATTAAACTAAACACAACAAGGTACAGACACTTGTCAATGGTGTACCGTGCTCCAGATGTAAAACGAACTGAAATTAAAATCCTATCGTACTTAAACGATTTAGGGAAGTGGAAAACGATTTACAATCGATTTCCTCGTTGTTTTGTTTACAGTAAAACCTATCAAGGCAGAAATGTATATACACACCGGTTGTGTCAAAACTAACAAGGTAAAAGGTACATATGAAATTAGCAGTCGAATCAGATGTATGTCACATGATGTGCTAGGGTAAAAATTGGGCAATCACTGCTTCTATGAAACTGGCCGAATATTAAAAAAAAACTGTTTGTCAAATAAATCTTGTAGTGAAAACTAATTGACCAGAACATTATCTGGAGCACTGGGTGTACACATGCGACAGCATGACTGAGACAAGACATGCCGTAAAAGAAGCCAGTTATCGTCTAGGAACAGAATCTTACACGATTTTTCTTCAAATTCATAAAAGTGACTTGGCTTTTCAATATTCGCCTAACTTTTTTGTTTATATTTTAAGCATTTGTTGCAAAATGTCGAACCATAAAAATCATAAACAGTGTTATATATCTTTTTGATTTTTTTTTTAAACCTTAAACTTACCATAGTTGATACTAATACAAATGGCAAAATTGCACTCCAATCAAATCGAGAAAAAAACAAAGGCATTTTATTGCTACATCTTTTTAATAGAAGAAAGTAAATCTTCGCATTTTCTGTCCCGAAGGAATGCTATCGAAAGTACACTCGCAGGATAAGTTCAACCACAAAATATGGAAGGGGATATCCGCATATATTCATTTTCTTATTTGCAAATTGCAACACTGCATATGCTTAAATTTGCTATTTGTTTGCACGAAACACGTTCGTGTTTACAGGTATCTAATTCACATTTCTTCTATACAATTTTTAAATTACAAATCTCAAGTCACAATTATCAAGTCACAAATGTTATGTTCGCTTACAATTTACAAGTTAAAAATCTCAAAGTCACAAGTCTCAAGTTACAATTTACTAATGTATAAGTTAAGTATTGAAAACATTTAGACGCTAGGTGGCGGTACCAAACAAATATAAGCGTCACTAAGCTAAAAATACAACGAAATATCACAAGTTAAAAATAGAACTGAATCATAAATGATTCTTCAAGGGTACAAAAAAAAACCCCAACAGCCAACTTTATATGGCGTCAAATTGAACGCGTTATCTTTTGCCAAAAGTAGTTATTAATGTATATATTAAACTTCTGCAAGTAATTTTACTATATAAGTCTTTGTTTTCTTAAAAGTACATTCAATCCAATTTTACATACATATCGGAAGTTTCCAGAAGAATATACTCTCTCATTCACATTCGGATTTGCTTACAATGCATTGGAATTGAACTACATCAACAGGAGTACGTGATGTAGTGACAATGCTTTCCTCAGAGCCAGGTGCCCATGTAGCTCAGTTGCTAGAGCACCTACCTCAAGAGCAGGAGATCTTGGATTTGACCTCCGCCCTCGGTAATGGGAATTTTCAAGCCTTTGTTTAAGTGGCGACTGAATTAATTCATCAGAGAACCATGTGGAGCAGACACATGCTAGGTAATGGTGGTTCTGTCCAGTTGATACCTAGCTAAAAATAAGCAAGGTTAAAAGCTCTCTGCCCAGGTAGGCCAGGTGTTAGAGCACCTGATTACGGAGGAGGTCTTGGGTTCGAACTCAATGCTGTGTACCGTTAACGGAATTTTGCCAGCTCGGATCACTTCGGTTAAGTCAGAATATATGCAGTTAAATGAATGAGGGTGGGACCAAAGAGGTTGAAAGGGGGTGGGGTGGTGGTGTAGGGGCTTTCAGATCCGAGAGATAAAAATATATGAACAAGATTTGAACCGATTCATACAGTTTGAGGAAAAGGTAGAGACGTGTTAAAAGGTACCAACTTTTATTGGTGCATGTCTACAGTACGTGTCACGAATGATTATAAATGCATGTATCACGCATTTTTCTTAATGTGCCACTAACACGAAATTATCACTTGATCTTCAATAATCACAAACATAGGCCTATATAAACGTTGTCATATCATGATCACCAGTTAAGTTTAGAATAATATCCATAAAATTGTATAGCACAAATTAATAATAGATGTGTCTGATTCTGTCGGTAAGAAACTCACAACTTGAAAGTACACAAGAATGCGGACCAGTTCAAATGGTACATTCTATTGATAGATGGACATTCCTGTGTTACAAGCACCCCCCCCCCCCTCCCCCCCCCCCCCTTGCGTCCTTATGTTAAACTGGTGTTATGCGGTGTACATTTAACATTTGAGATTTTCACCTCTAGATTAGTAACTTGTAAATTAGATTCTAGAAATGTAAAATGTATTCGTGATTTTCGCCCCGCGATTTTTAACTTGTAAATTGTATATGCGGGAAAAGAAAAGTGAAATTGTTCAAATGTAATGTTGAAATGTGAATGTAATTTGTAGTAGCATGCGCGGTGTTGCAATTTACAAATTGACGTTTGAAGTGACAAATCCGTGTAATGGAAGTTAGAAATAGTTATTAGAATATTGGCGGATATCCCCTTCCATAACAAAAAAATCACATGCAAATTGCCACAAACACTTCCTAGAATTGCTACTTGACTTATATTGCTGACTTGCAGTGTCTCACCAAGATCTATATTTGCAATGAGAATATATGACAAAGTCCTATGAGCACTGCAACATATACCAAACCCTGAAAAGGCACGGGACACATGTATTAATATGTAAGCCACATGTAACAGTAAGAACATATAAGTGATCATTTAACAAAAAGAGAAAAGCTAACGGGTACCGCCTTGGGATGGATAATCTTACCGGCATTAACACGTCTATATAAACGTTTTCGTTGTCACAAGTTATCATACAGATTAAAATTAGAATATTGCTTGTTTATTCTGTATTATGCGTGTATCAATTATAATTGCTGAACTTAAAATAATAAAATAATAAAAACAAACATCATAGCTTAAGAGTATTCAAATGTGTTAATGTTACATATACTTAGATGGAAAACAATTCTAAAGCTTTAATAAGTCAAACTATAGACGTTACTAACCACAGGTTTTGTGTAAAACAGATCTAGTGACTAAGAAGGAACATAAGTGGAAATAAATCTTGCTCTCAGACGGTCCAATCGGCTTAGCAGTGCCAATAAACGTTTTCCTGATATTTTCTATTACTGGATCGAGATTGATTGTCAGAGCGAATACATGATAAATACGGTTCAATAAGTATGAACGATTAAAAGACTGATTAATGCAATACATTATACTTAAATGTTTAACGGGGTTAGTGAATATCAATTCATATAATGCAACTTACATAGCTGTGTTGTGATAAAGCAGCTCTGCTAAGTAGAACATATGAATAGGACATATCAAAGAAAGTAATAATGCATATACACCGAAACGTTTTCTCTGCAATATTGGTCGGTGCCACAAACTTCACTTACTGTTAAACGGTGGTGTTTTGAGGCCTTTCAGCATTCACAGTTGTAGGTGTTTTATTCATGTTTAAATTATTTAGTTAATGAACAACTCTAGAGCATTTAACATTTGCTGAAGAAAACAAAGTTCCAACATTTGAATATAAAATACGCTACTAATTTACTGAATATCGTTCCATTAAAACAGAAATGTTTTAAATTGAAGAACTGAAGATGAAAACAAATAATCCTAAAGTATATATGCACGAACATAAGTCGCATATCAGTCAGTATATACCATTGTTCGAAGTATAAAAAATGAATGGATAGATTTGATTACATATACAAAGTTTCAAATATGTTTGTAAGATTTATAAACATCATCACATAAGTAGTTTGTTTTCATAATAATACATTTATTGTTAGATAAGCTCTAATAACTTTCAGCAAGGTGCAATGACAATCAGCTTGGCTTGCTTTTTACACCTCGTTGTTAAATTGATAATGGATTAATACCGCCCTTTATTCATGAGTGGATTACATATTTGCGCAATCTGCATGTTGCTTCTAGCAGTTACCTCTGCGGACATACTGTTGTTGGCCGTTTACCTTTACTTGAAAGTTGAAATACACAAAAAACTGTGAAGTATGGTGGTAGTGTTGGTGGTGGCAGGGATGGAAAATAAAATTATATATTGTTCTATGGTCGTAAATCTTGAATTAGATGTAAATAATTTGATGACTAAGGGTAGAGTTGATGAATAAAATGTTGTTGTTAATGAAATTGTTGGTGCTATAGCATGTTTAACTATAATAAGTTAATACGCATATGCTTATACGCTTTTAAGTACGTAATTCCAATCAACTACGGCAGTGTTCACATTGTAAGGGTAATTTTTCATGCGGCTAGACCCTTGAAAAAATCATTGAGTAATCCGTCATTAGGTTTTAGTTCGTTCATTCATTCTTTAGGTGTTACTTGTAAACAGTTATGTTTAACATTCCCTATTCTTGATATTGGACAGTATTTGATATTGTTACGACCTGTCGCGCTATATAAATTTATTTATAAAGTGGCACTTTTACTAAACGACGAATGGGTGTAACAGAAAGAACAAGCAACAAACTAGTACAATAATGTTTTATTTTGAAAATAATTAAAAATATGGCGTAATTAAACAATAACAAATAAAGGAACAAAATTTCAGAAGGCGAAATAAATATAAGCTTACAGTTTGTCCCTTTAGAAGGTGTCCCTTTAACAATGCAACTAATAATCCAGCGTCGAATAATCCTGAAGAGTTTTCGGTAGAATGTTCTCGTAGATAAGCACAGTTGAAATAATCCAAAGGTGGAACAATACAGGAATGTTAATTATATAATCCAAATTCAACACGTTAATATTTATGTCACTGTAGAATATAGTAAGTCCACGTAAGTTCCAACACAGAAATATTTAAGATAGAAGCTGCAAGTATTTCCAAAGCAAACTTTTTATTCAATCTTCCAAACTTACTTTTTATCGTCAAACTCGCCCTTATTTATACCCAAAGAATTTCCAAAACATTCACGTACCCAGAACATGTTCAAAGACCAGTTAAAAATAAACAATTGAACTTTCTAGCATGATCCTTTTCTTCTAGCAGTTTCTCGAATGCTACGTCATGAAAACCACAACGGTAAGCAACCCTTAACCTGACTAGCGTAACCTTAAACGCTGGTGTACTATTATACATAACAATATGCTGTTTGAACGACTACCCAATGCATTTACGTCTAACAGATTCACCCTGACGAACTTACACTATCCATGTTAGTTAAAGATTTCCAGAAGTTGGTGTGAGTATGTGCCAGACAGAGGTATCCAGATGACAATAACCTGTCTTTTGTTCACAATATAATTGTCATGAGTATAAATATTTTACATATCATAGTTGAATTAATCATACAACATGTGTTGCTTGTGTGTGTGTGGTTTATGTATATGACATGCAATGACATTCATACATTTAAGTAGTATTATCTTTGTGAGATTTCCACTCGGTCAATTAGCAGAGTCACACTAAATCGTCGAAAACAGTGACATAATTGTATATATTTTTAGAAAAAAATCAGATCAATAAATGTCTATTAAATCCACTTGAGACTTTCAAAAACGTTTATAATCAAGCAAACAAATAAAGGTTTTTATCTTTTGAATGTTACTGGCTTTATCTTTATTAGACAAAGAATACAATATACAATTGTTACTTCTAATTCAGCTAATATTTCATTATACAACATTTGATTCTTATTGAATAGTTACATTAAAATCTCATCAAGAAACATTCTGAAGTTCATAATTTTTATCTTTGGTCCGTAAGCTTCCATCTAAGAAGGCCACGACTACTACAATTATATCCTTCTCACATATAGGGAGCTGATACCTGATTGGCAACTGACGTTTTAATCAAAAGAGACAACCATTTTTTTCTATCCTTAAGGAAAATCTTGTATCCGTTATTTTATTAAATGTGATTCTTTGACAACTAAGCTGATTAGGGATCACAACGTTTCAACAAAGATAGTTAAAACATCGTGAAAGATTTGGCCTTTAATCTTGACGCAATCTCAGAAGACGGAACAATAACTTCTTATCGAACTGCGGAACTTTTGTTTATTTCATGAAATCTAAAATATTCCTGTTCAGTAATGTTTACTTGCTTTATTTGAAACATTGAAGTATTTATTGATTGCATAATTTGATATTTTTTCATAATTAATTTAACCATTATTACAATGTCTGACATATAAAAAACCTTGTATGTAGTCTATTCTTTTGTTATTACGCGTAAATCTGTTTACATGAAATTTAACGTAATCCTTAAAGATCAGCCACAGCATCATATTTTCGATCGTTACCATCCTTGTATCTCATTTCAACAACACACACATATAAACTAACTTTCGAACCGGCACTGTCAAATTAGAAATGCACATTAATTTATGTGGCTTGAAATATCCGGCAAGGCATTCCTTTTTAATGTGTAGAGTACGGTAGTCTGAGCACTCCTGAAAAAAAAAAGAAAATAGTTGTACAAAAGGATAGGCCATATCAAGATGAAAAGCATCGTAGATAAAATTAACTAACACTTTTATAGTAATGTTGTTGCGAAATGTCTTGACATGAGTTCCTCGAGATTCATTGTGGATAGTATTCGTGAAAGTACGCTTTCTGCTAATGATTCGATATGGTACTAACAGTATTTAAATAATCTCTACCTTTTGTAACTGGAAATGCAGCTGATGTTCGAATTAGTAAACGGACACACATACTAGTAAAGTAATGTTCGCAAAACATCATCGTGTCATTGTTCTCACATTATGTCTTGTGCAATATTGTGCAATAGTACGTCCCAGTGCTAATTCCGGCCTGATTGGAAGCCTGGTATTACCTTTTAATAAAGAGAAGGGAATATTCGTCCAGAAACTCCTTAATTATTTTCAAAACTAAAAAAAGACGAAGTTGTTCAAGTTTATTTAAGAGATTCTTGTAATGTACCGGCAATATTTAATCCGGTCCGTTCTGTGCGTGCGGATTTAGCTTAGCAAGCATAACTTCCGTATCAATAATCCAATTTCCTGTTCATTGTCTTCAATATAATGACTGATATAACTTGAAAGGTATGAACTAATTACCCGGGCCACGTAAGTGAATTTGCCAGTGATTCACAAACTAACAAAGTTTCCTTCACAAGAGAAAGCAGTATTTTCCTAACTTAATGCATTACAATCAGCACAAACAAAACAATGAAACTATAGCAATTTAAAAAATAAGACATTAAATAAGGTTCATATGGCCTTGGTAATTGACCGTTCCAAGGCGGTAAATGATGTTTTTTCTTTATGTGTGTTATGTCTCGTCTCTGTGTGTTTGTCACATTAACATTTGCCTTGTTTGCCTTTGTCCACTGTTAGATAAAATTTAAATATCTGTTAAAATTTTGATAGGACCTGTTCTTATTTACCTATGCATGGAAAGGGACAGCATACTAACCACAGAACAGCAAACCGTGAACTACTACAGCCAACTCACAGAAAATACAACCAGTGTAACCAGCATCTGGACAACTTATGTCTCAAATACAGAACTGTCAAATCCAGATTCATAATATCCAAAAATATTTAAACTACGAGCTTGTTTTTGTTAAAAAGTCCATGAGCTAAAATTTGGTACAATTATTAGTAACTTGTTTAAACCATTTTTAAGCATAAATACCTTTTGATTATGTGCAACTTATAACAAAGTTCCGCTTAGATAACGTATCCAATTGTCGGTGTTTTCAAATGAAAACAAGTAACACTGTTCCAAAGTTCAGGAAAAAAGAGGAGAAATAGAAATACCCTCAAAGATTAGAGTAATGAGAGTATGTAAGACTAAAGTTGAACTGATTTATTTACCAATATTGTAAATATGTGATATGTAAATGCGAGTCTACAAATTGTCAAACCATTTACGTTAAAAATATGTAAGTGCAAACTGCTACAGTTGCTTTACTTACAAGTTATCTTAAGTTCATTACCGCAACTTGAAGATCTCACTAAATACGTATTTAAAGCCAACATTAAGTTACCAATAATAAACTGGCCTCTGGTTTTAGAATAACCAACAACACACAGTTAGGCAGATTAAACATTGCATCAAATTCTTACACAAGGTCACATTAGTGTGTTTTAGTCATGATTCTTTTCAATTATAACCAAGACACGACATATCTAAAAGTCCACATTTAGGAGGATCATGTTTGCATGCACATACTCGGTAACGCATTTACGAGCGAGCATGCACGGCATTTCTTAAAGATCCCATTTAATACAACAGCTAATGAGAATTCAGAATCTCTAGACAACAAATTAACTTCGCGATTAAAATAATTTTGCAGCACACTCTATTTAGAACTAAATGTTATTAATATTCGATGGGCATCAGAAATGCACTTTAAGATGTGAACACTTTTAAGTTTATGTTTTATAAAACAATGGCAACAATATATGTATATTTAAAACTAGTCTCAAACAGACCTTTAATGTATACCCGCGTTTACTATTGGTATATATTTACAATAAACCATCTGCAGCAACTGAAACGATTGATTTCATTATTGATCGAAAGATCGCATTGATATGTCGTTTTGTTTCCTGTATCGATAAGATAAAATATTACTTTTTACCATACACGAGACTGCTTACATTAAGAACGATTTCCCCTCCCAACCTTGGTTTTACTAGACTTGAAGTAAAAACCAAACCAATACAACTCACAATTCTTGATAACCCTAAATGCTCCTTGATATTCTGTAAACATAGCAATATATAATCACAAACGACGTAAACCTTGAATAGATTTTTAGCACTTTTGACCCCAACTTTAACTTCCACAACGCGAAAAGGATGTTCTGGCCCTGCATAGATTCAGACAACCAGCTGCATCGACCAATAACCACGTGGTAAACCTGGCTCGACCACTTGACATCAAAGATTTTAGGAGAGTTTTGGCTGCAAGAGGGTACTAATCAGCATACGTCTTAGCACAACAAAGTTAGACAAAACAGTAACAAACAACAACAAAATGGAAACTGCTTTTAGCAGTAAAACCCTGATTAGATTTTATCGAAGGCCTGTGTACGTAAATGAAATATATATGTTACAATCACGACAAGAGATAAATAAAATTGGATTACAGATTACACTTGCTTGGAGAGATTTCTAAAAACGCCACAATGCACAAGTATCAATAACATGATCAATATATACGAGAAAAACAAACTGACACGATCCTATGGGTGTTACGAAATATAAAAAATATATAACTGCACTAGACACATTTATACATATGACATACGAACAATATGACAACGACCTAGAACATTGCAACCTAATCAAAAGTAGCGCAAGGCTAATTTAGGCATTGACATAGAGACAGCGAGTGTAACAGTTGCGGTAGGCTGTTCAAACTAGATGGAACTGAGGTACCAGAGTTCAGTATAAGGCATAGAAAAATATACATAATCCTGTGAGGATGAATTAAATGACAAAGCTTATATTGCCAGGAGCATATATTGTTGGTTTAATTTATTTTTTTTCTTGTTTTATGTGATGAGACTACAATGTACTATTATCTGGCCAGATGGAATTAAATATATATTTTTACTAAAACCACCATCTACTAAAAACAAGTAAGAACCCGATACTAAATACATGTATTAGGGATTAACAGATTTATCGATAAATTATATTTTAAATTGTATTTCATAGTTTTTAAGACAATTCTGTCTGCATAGAATTTGACTTTAATGGAGAAAATCACATCAAAACCTTCTTATTGCCTTCCAGTAAATGTTTAGTTCTGGTTCTGCTATTTTGGAACAATTAACTTATGTTGTAAAACCATCAGATAGTAATTTAATATACTTTCTATTCAATAAACGATCTCACCTTGCATCAATATCACATATTTTTCAGATAGACATACGTTTAGTTTATACACAATTGTTTATATACTTTGCCAGTTATGGTCTAAAGAAAAAGAGAAAGATCAAATTCTTTAAGTGTACAAAGAAATTCCAGCATTTTCATCAATATATTTATGAAGTTAACTCGTTCAAAATCTATTTTTATACACAGTTGTCTTTTATAATATTTTTTCCCCTACATATAAGTACTTTTAGAAGGAAACGAATGCCATCTAGCCCCCTTTTTGTAGCGTTAGTGTTTATGTAATAAAATTTTAATAGGCGCGATTATTGTTAAAGAAAATTTCTTATTTTTCTTAAATATTAAGGCATTATTTCGGAATAAATACGTCGCCACAGACAAAACATGTTAATTCATAGCTATCGTTTCAGCTAGAACCAATGAAAACTGTTGCATATTAAGCCTTCTTTATTTTTCCATTTTCAAATAAAACGGAACAACTGAATGTCTTTAAAAAAGATATTTGTTGTGTAATTATTCTGACATTCAAGTCTCCATTTCGGTAATACGTACAAATTAATTAAGGTTACCGATCTGAGACCAAGACTTCCTTTGCTTTTATGTCTTTTCTTCGAAAATAACAGAGGAGAAACATACGCATCTTAAATTATTAATATGATCATTAGCATCTGATTTTATTACTTGTCGCTGTGTAAGTGTATAGGTGCCATAAAAAGTCGACAGGTTACAGATTTACCATCTGAGTCATTGTCAAGCTGTTAGTAATTGGCGCCACTCTAAAGAGGAATGAATTTTTATGGGGACGATAGTGTAGCTGGCAAAAAAACAGGAAATCGCAGATATTCTGTGACTCTGTTTTCAGAGAAAAGAATTTAGCATTCCGCTTTATAACAGTATTGCTTGCAAAAATAATTTGTAACTTACAATTCTTTATATTTATAGGAATTCACAGCTGTTTGGCAAAGTATTTTTAAAAAAGAAGTCGAATAAACCGATTATAGAAAGGCAGGTTGTAAATACAGATGTACAGAGACGAAGTAGCAAATACTTTACTTCGAATCAGATTTATTTGAAATTAATCGACAGCATAAGAAAGTGCTTGGTTCCCAGCATTGTCATCTTCCTGTTATTCTTATTCATGTTTAAAGCGCAAATTATCTATAGCGCCTGAGATGTCTCACATCCAAGCTGTTTCTTGTATACCCCTCCAAAACTATATTGCCATATACAATTTCCAGCATAGAGATCTTAATAACTATAAACAACGTCTTAACTAACATTCCGGTATTGTGCAGCACATACACGCAAATGATTAACTATAGTATTTCACACGATTGTCTAAAAAATATGAAATCAGGTCCCTGTTTGTCGTGCTTGTCAATGTATACCACAAGCACAAAACCCTATCTTATAAGTTATTTCTCCAAGGTGCAAAGAATGAATGCGGGAAATAGTTATTTAAAACTATTTATTATCATTTATATATTTGCTTAGTAGGAACATGTTTTCTACCATTTCATAGTAGCTTGCACTCTTATGTCGCATTACTAGCTATTTTGTTTGTATATACATTGTATCTGTTTTGACTCCCGATGTAGATGTATACTGTCAGTTGTTTCCCTTTGACGGAATACACATGAGTATTTTTATTTACACTGTTTGTTTGAAAGAGAAAACCTTCAAGGAGTGCGAGAATGGAGCGCTCCACAAACCAGGTTTAAGCACCCCAGTCGGTCCTTTTGGCGACAGACGTTTCCACGGCGATAACTGAATATTTTTCCTTTTGTATGTTATGTCCCCTCTGTGTTTTTGTCACATTTACATTTAACCTGTTTGCCTAAGTCTAGAGAAAAATTAGATTTGAAAATTTGTGGAAATTTTGATAAGACCTTTTCTTATTTACCTGTTCGAATGTCAAGATGTAGAATACATCTACTGTATCACGAACATTGAAACAACTGGGTTAAAACAAATTTAGTATCTAAATATAATTGCAAAATATCCATCCTTAAATATTACAAAATTTTATTTTCGTATATGTTTCGTTATTATAAACTCATCTAGTTCATAAAATAAACGTACTGTGGTCATTTGAAACAAAGCGTTAACACCTGGAAAATTCAACATTAATATTGAATGGTTTTATGCACGCATGCATAAATTTGCAATTAAATCGCCCGTTTCTGTTACCTAAATGAATTGCCATTAACAAAAATTGTCTCTTTCTACGTCAGCGCATGGACATAAAATAACTTTCAGGAATATTCCGGGATGCAATTTTATTTCGTTTTGGTTCGTCACGTTTTTATCGTATCCCATTTTGTAAAGAATATAGTTCCTAGTTAACCATTTTTCTTGGGAGTTATCTCCAATACAACTAATATGAATGCAAAATGTTTAATTTATTTCCTGCATTGCTGAGATCAAATAGTGGATTTTCAGGAAAAGCACAATGAAATTGTATAATTTAACGAGTCATAAGAAAGAAAGAAAGAAGCATACTCGAAAAGTAGACAATATATATATCCCGATTGGAGTTGTCAATTGTTATTTCTACAATCCTATCAACAATTACTGTATTTGTCTAATCCTCTGATATTTTATGGATGATAAGTCTATCTCACTTTTATCTTAGAAAGAGTATTATCCACCCATCTGTGATTAGACTTCTTATAAATCCGACGGATATTAAATTTCCAGAGTCTTCTCACACACGTTGTGAATGGTTGGGATGCAATAAATCGTGCAACTATATTGAATGATCGATTTGTAATAGTGTACACATAGAGCAAATAGTGATAATAAAAGTGACGTTAAATTTTTTTTCGGGGCTTTCGGTTCGGGTTGGTAAAAAGAAAGTGGAAAAAGGCAGACAGAAAAGTAAAATTTAAAGGAATATCCTAAAAAGATAAAAAAATCAAGTCAGAATGAAGTATTTACTGTATAAATAAAACATGAAGGTGGAAGCGTATATTGCATTGGGCCACTTTTGGATGTTAAAATAACTACCAGTAAAGCGACATAGTTTTTTTCCGTTAGGAGATTTAATGAATCACTAATTAACCTTTACTGTCCATGTTAAAATTGAAGTAGGTTTGTGTATGTGCCAACAGCCACAGGTACCAAGTTGACAATAACCTGCTTCATCTCTTTCTGTATGTGCATGTTACTGGTTTAAATGAATATCTATCAAACCAGGGAATAGATGTTATTATAAAGCATTTGATTCTCAATAATTGATTGGTACCTTCATCACATCTTATCAAGTTATACAGTACTTAATCTTTTTCTTAAGTTCCGAAAGCGTTCATGACTATTTTAACAACACCATGTCCATGTATAGGGAGATAGTATCTGACTGGCAATTTAAGTTTCGATTAAAAGAGAAAATAATTTTAAAAGGAATCCTAAAAGCAAATCTTGTACACGTTATTTAATTAAATGTAAATGTCTTTGACAACTAAGCCGATTAGGAATCACAACGCTAAAACGTCGTAAAAGATTTGGCCTTTGTTCTTGTTAGTAGTACAACCCCATTAGGCGGAACAAGAACAAAATATTGATCCGAGGACCGGTTGAACGTGTGAAATAATTATGTTTATTTTGGTTACATGTTTCTTCGTCAAATTAAACGTTTATTTCTTCTTTACCGACTCTAATTTATTTAGCGTTTGCATTAGCAATACACAATGTAAGGCAATATTTCAATATTTTATAATCGTTTAGTCTAAAATACTAATGTCATGCAAAGTTTTAGAGCTTAATTTGAGACAAAGTGTTCATTGCTTGCATTTACTATCTTTCTCTGCATCTTCTATTTTGCCATTCGTCATAATGTGTGTAATATAATCGGCATCTGGAATAATATCCTCTTATCTTTAAATAAAATAACCATTCTGGTTTCTTTTTATATTTACTTATATTAGATAATTTATAAGGCTTTATCGGCATATAGCCTGTTTGAATGATAGCCTCCATTATTTTCTAAGTAAGTATTTTCCTGTTTACCAGTCATTTACTGTAATCTTTCAATATCTTCCATAGCAAATGCACTCGATCATTATCATCCTAGTATCTCATTTTAATAACAAACACACATATAAAGTAATTTTCATAAATACACTGTCCGATAATATACGTATGTTAAGTTATGTGATTTGAAATATATAGCAATGCATAATACTGAAATGCCGTAGCACATCCGTCATAAGGAAAACTGCAACGTCAGCATTGCGAAAGCTTGGGATATAAATGAAAACTTTTTGATAATGGGATATCTTAACGAACATTCAATGAATGCAACGCCGATTAGAAAACACAAAATATTTATTACTCATGTTATCAATGAAGCAACAAGATCTCGCATTTTAATACAACATTCCTATCAGAATATATGACCAAGTCCCATGAAAATTGCAACATATACCAAACTCTGTAACGGCACTGGACAAAGATAATCACATGCAAGCCAAATGTAAAATAAGACTAAATCTGTGTTTAGTCATTTAATTTAAAAAACAAACCCAACAGTTACCGCTTTGGAACGGCCAGTCGGCAAAAAGAACCGAATTCTTGTTTTACGACTACACTACAAAAATGTACCGAGTGCTGAGTTATCCAGCACCAGTTCTTACACTGGTACATCATATCTTAACTACTTACTTCTTGCCTTACATCAGGTCGTAATCATGTTAATAAATATTGTGAGAAAACAGTATGGAAATTCACGAATTAAATACTTTGGTCTATTAAAATTCTTCAGAGGTCTTAGACAAGTTTTGTACTTAAAACTTTCTTGCTCTACAGTCAATGCTTATAATTCCTCTAGGCTGTATACTTTTTTTACTTCATGATTGAATTAGGACCAAATCGATTGCTTTTACTTAGAACACAATTTGTCATGAAAGTAATGACTTTTCCCAACACTTTCTTAAAAAAAAGTTTACTTTGTACGAATGTTTGTGAACCTCTATTGTTTTCTATTAGACGATATTGACATAAAATGCGGGGACGTTTTATCTGAACAAGTAATTGGTATTCCTGTGGGAACCAATTGTGCACCATAAATTGCAATGTTTTTCTTTGAATGTGATTTCATATGAATTCTATCCCCTTTCAATCAAAGCCACATTATAGAGGCTCTCAATAAACTGTGCGACCTTTTTGCAATCAGAATATATGACAAAGTCCTTTGAGCATTGCAACATATAACAACATTTGAAAAGGCACAGGACAGAGGTATTCACATGCAAGCCAAACGTTAAAGACCAAGTCTGTGATTCAGAACAAAGCTGGGATGGGTCTTTTGGCAAAAACAGCAAAGCCAAGAGTTTCCACCTTGCATCTGTGAGTCGACAATATGGACCGACTGGAGTGCTTATATCGGCTTTACGGTGCTTTAACCTTGCACTTTCTGAAGGGCTTCTCAAATGGAAACAATGAAATAAACCGATATATTTGAATAAATTATGTCCAAGCGCTGACGTTTTTTCTTGATTAGTAATGACGAATTTAGTGACGTCATTCAAAAATCATGCCCGCAGAGTGTCTTTAAGAGAGAGGTATAATTTCGATTAGAAGAAGAACTACACAAAAAAATGTTGTTTATAAATGAAAATAACTTGTTGAATCAAGGAAAAAAAGACCAGAGAAGACTTAATGGTTATAGCATCCTCTTTATGTGGAGATAGAATTAAGGAACCAAAGTCCAATGTCCATCAAAGAAAATACACGTGATAAATCCTTATAGGAGAAAATTAATGACAACAAAGATTACATACACTAAAAAATAAGAATATGACAAAGTCCTATAAGCATTGCAATATATACCATCATTTGAAAAGGCACAGGATAGAGGTTTTAACAGGCAAGACAAACGTAAATATATGAACAAATATGTCATTTAACAAAAAGAGCAAAACCCTACAGCTTCCACTTTGGAACGGTCAGTCGGCATTATGGACAATAATTGCTGACGGTTACAGCCGCGGAACCTTTCGTTGTACTGCATTGCTTGCAATTGATCCTCTTACAGTCAAGAACTTGGACTGCTTTTAAATTATACGATGACCGTAGAAGTAATCCGACTGGTGTCCTTAACTCCGTTTAATAGAGCTCTAACCTTGCATAAACTGAGGGGTTTCTCAAATGCAAACAATAAATAAAGAAAACCGACCTATTCGCTTAAAAATGTCCAATCGCTGACGTTTTCCTTGATATGTAATTATCAAATTGTTTTTATTTACACCGTTTGTTTGATAGAGAAACCTTCAGAAATTGCGAGTTGGAGCGCTCCACAAACTAGGTTCAGGCACCTAAGTCGGTTCTTTTGTCTACTGACCGTTCCAAGGCGGTAACTGCTGGTTTTTATTTTTCTGTGTTATGTCTCGTGCCTGTGTTTTTGTCACATTTACACTGTTTGCCTTTGTCTAGAGGTTGTTTAGATTGTAATATCTTTAGTAATTTTGATAGGACCTTTTCTTATTTACCTGTTATAGAGCTCTGACCTCGCACTCCCTGAGGACTTTCTCAAATGAAAAAGAAACAATAAAAACTAAAGAAATTCTATCTATTTGAATAAAAATGTCCAAGCGCTGATATGTTCTTGGATATGTTATAACGAATGTAGTGCCGTCATATAATAATAATGCCCACATAGAACATAGAGGCGAGGGAAAAAGAAAAGTATTAATTTTATTAGAAGAACTACACACAATTGGTGATTGTATATGAAATTAATTTTTTAACTTAAGAAAAGAAAATGACCAGGGAAGTGTAAATGGTTGTAGCATCATGTTCATGTGAATTTGGAATTTAGGAACCAAAGTCTAATGTCCATGAAAGAAAATACACGTAACAATCCTTATAGGATGAGTTAAATGACAACATAGATTACATATACGGGGAGAAGTTTTAAGACCGCCACACTGCACAAGTAACATTGTTGTGATCATGAATAAGAATATATGACAGAGGACTATGAGCTTGTAACACATTTTACTTCAACCCTTTAGTCCCTTAAGCTATTAATGTAAATAAGCCAAACTGCTCACTCGACATATAAAACATTAATCAAAATTACAATATGGAATACTATACCAAAATGAATAGCCAAAAAGCTTATTTTGGCTAACACCTTTAAAGTAATCTTGTTACTGCTATATACAATGTCTAAACATAAGTTCATTGCAAAAACTTGTTGACGTATTCGTGAACGTACACGTAATAATATAAAATCGTACAAACTGAATCTAAATAATCTCTACCTTTTGTAACAGAAATTTTAATTAAAGATCGAAATATTCAAATTTTCAAAACGCACATACATATTAGTCAATTAATGTTCGCAAAACAGTTTAAATGGTGAAATTCTTCCCATTTTATATAATATGCAATTTTGTGTAATGGTGTATGTCATTTTCTGGCCTGCTTTGTAGCCTGTTATTTTCTTTTTACATAAGAGAAGGGACTCTTCCTCCTGATAGTTCTGAAACTATTGTTATATATACATATATATATTGACCATAAATTAATGTAGATATGGATAAATTTAAAATATGCAACAAAGGTTCAAAATATGCTCGTGTGAACAGGTCCAGAAAGTAATGGGACATATGATGACAAGAATAAAGAACAAATGCGTTTTAGTGAAGCAAGTAATTGGTGGTCAGTGCAGATTGTAATTGTAAATAAGTAAATAAGAAAAGGTCCTATCAAAACTCTAACAGATATTTAAATTTTACCTACCAGTAGACAAAGGCAAAAAAGGTAAATGCAAGGTAAAACCTTTGCTTTTTAGGACATTTACAAACTAAAGAACTGTGGTATGCATTCGATCATTTTACTCGTAATTCAATAAGGTATATGTTGGCAGCGTATCTGAAAGATGAGTATGGTATCTTTTAACTGTGTTTTATAGCCAAATTAAGTAAGGTTAAACAGAAGCCGAAAATACAGCGAAAAATCTCCTTTATAATGGGATTGGCCGTTAACACATTTTTTGTTAATTATTATTCTGAACTAAGAACATTGCCATTTCCTGCTCGTGGTATTAACGCCATTTCCAAAGAAACAAAACACGACATACTGGAGGCGTCATCTTGCCATATAATGCGACAGGGTTTATTTTGTACCAACTGTGTCCTTGTTAAACCGCCATAAATGTATCAGGCACAATTCCAAGGCCATACGTTAAAACACAAAAACAAACTGACAAGAACACATGCCCGGTTAATTTGGGATGCCCTTGGCAAGCCTAATTAATTTATGACATTTATGAATTATATTCTTCCTTTTTTGGCTATTAATTATGTTCGTTCTCCTATTTTTTACGCTTTTGTTTTATGTGTAAAATCTATTTATATACACATACACTTATACTAGTGATTGCTTTAGAGGAGCCAATGATTAGAATTGAAGTATTGTTTAACGAATGCAAACAGCCATGCGCTGCTGCAAGACTTTATCCACTGGATTTAAAAAAAATCGACTTTATTCAATCAGGTAATGATTCTCTAATAAGATTCTGATATGATATACCGATAATGCTTAATGCGATCCTTTATGTACGTACTGATCTAAATTAGCGAACATAATTTGTTAAATTAATTCTATTTTCGTTGTCTTCAATCCAATTGCTGATATACTCTGAAAGGTATGAACCAATTACGCTAGTCATGTTAGTTAATTTGCCATTGATAAATAGAACGTCTAGTAATGTATTAACGCAATAAATGCATTATATTGCAGTAAGGACATAAACAACGTTGTAACTTTATCGATTCAAAACACAAGACATTTAAACAACATAATATATGGCCATGTTTTAGGTATGTAATTCATTTTTCTTGTTTAGTCAATATCATACATTGAAGAGGAGAGATAACTGATAATAGAAAACTGAACCCTTTACTACTATATCCACCTGACCTTTCAATAGAATTAGTTTAACTACACCAGGGACAACTTATTTTTTAACATAAGTAGACGACACGGGACAACTCATGTCTCAACACAGATAGACAACTAGGGACAACTTATGACTTAACACAAGAAGACATCCAGAGACAACTCATGTCCCAACGCAAAAAGACAAGCAGGGACAACTCATGTCTCAACACAGGTAGGCAACCAGGGACAACTCATGTCTCAACACAGGTAGATAATCAGGGACAACTCATGTCTCAACACAGGTAGGCAACCAGGGACAACTTATGTCTTAACACATGTAGGCAACCAGGGACAACTCATATCTCAACACAGGTAGGCAACTAGGGACAACTCATGTCTCAACACAGGTAGGCAACTAGGGACAACTCATATCTCAACACAGGTAGGCAACCAGGGACAACTCATATCTCAACACAGGTAGGCAACTAGGGACAACTCATGTCTCAACACAGGTAGGCAACCAGGGACAACTCATGTCTCAACACAGGTAGATAATCAGGGACAACTCATGTCTCAACACAGGTAGGCAACCAGGGACAACTCATGTCTCAACACAGGTAGGCAACTAGGGACAACTCATGTCTCAACACAGGTAGATAATCAGGGACAACTCATGTCTCAACACAGGTAGGCAACCAGGGACAACTCATGTCTCAACACAGGTAGGCAACCAGGGACAACTCATGTCTCAACACAGGTAGGCAACCAGGGACAACTCATGTCTCAACACAGGTAGATAATCAGGGACAACTCATGTCTCAACACAGGTAGGCAACCAGGGACAACTCATGTCTCAACACAGGTAGGCAACTAGGGACAACTCATGTCTCAACACAGGTAGGCAACCAGGGACAACTCATATCTCAACACAGGTAGGCAACTAGGGACAACTCATGTCTCAACACAGGTAGGCAACCAGGGACAACTCATGTCTCAACACAGGTAGATAATCAGGGACAACTCATGTCTCAACACAGGTAGGCAACCAGGGACAACTCATGTCTCAACACAGGTAGGCAACCAGGGACAACTCATGTCTCAACGCAGGTAGCTAATCAGGGACAATTCATATCTCAACACAGATAGACAACTAGGGACAACTCAAATCTCAACACAGGTAGGCAACCAGGGACAACTCATGTCTCAACACAGGTAGGCAACCAGGGACAACTCATGTCTCAACACAGGTAGGCAACCAGGGACAACTCATGTCTCAACACAGGTAGGCAACCAGGGACAACTCATGTCTCAACACAGGTAGGCAACCAGGGACAACTCATGTCTCAATACAGGTAGATAATCAGGGACAACTCATATCTTAACACAAGTACACAATGAACTGTCTAATGCAAATTCATAATATCCAAAACTATCCAAAAATATATTTGGGTTTAAGTAGATATTATTAAAATATATTATGCTTAGTAGATGCTATGAAACAAACATATTAAGTGTTATAAAGTCGTCAGTAAATTACTTGCAATAAACTGATTTCTGGTTCTTAAACAAACAACCGCAGTGCGGAAAATCAAACACTACATCAAATTCTGTCAAATGCACAAGGTCAGATCCATGTGACTTAGTCATAATGTTTTCAAATTGCCATGACACGGTATTTCTAAAGGTACACCTTTCAGAGGACTATGGTATGCTCATAACCGATAACGGCATTTACGAACGAATATGCACATCATTTCTAAAGTATCCCATTTAATACAAGAGATTGTGAATCTCATGACAAAAAATTAACATCGTAATTAATAATAATTCTGTATTACACACTGTAAAAAACAAATGTTATAAATATTCGACGAGTATTAGAAATAGACATTCTCTTTGCGAGTATTATTAAGTTAATGTCTTATAAATAACCATAATTATGTAAATATATAGTATGTAATTGAGACCTGTTTACAAGCTGGCCCATTCAAATAAATTATTTTCATTATGTTTAAAAGTGTAATTGCAAACTGATAGAGTTACTTAACTTTATAGGAATCTTGATAAATCATTGTTTTCATGTAGTCCATACGACCGATTGAGTCGTCAATCTTTTTTTAGTTACACTAATTTGAAACGACCAAACAACAACATCAATAATCAAGCCTTCATTAAGTTACTACTAATAAACTGATTTCTATGTTTTGAAAGAACCAAAAGTAGTACAACAAATTTAACACTGCAAACAATTATATTAACCACACAATGTCATATTCATGTGAGTCATTATTGTTTTCAAAAACGACCATGACATGGCTTTTCTAAAAGTCATACCTTTATGCTCATAGTCAATATTGGCATTTACGAACAAGCATGCTCAGCATTTCTAGAAGATCATACTTAATACAAGAGATTGTGAGAATTCTGACTCTCATTACAACAAAATACCATGCGATTAATTCTGCATCACGCACTGCACAAAATAATATCGCATAAAATATTCGATGTGAATCAGAAATGCACATTAAGTTATGAGAACTATTAGGTATATTATTTGATAAATAGTCAAAATAAAGTTTAAACATCCATAATAAGATTAGTCACAAGCAAACATTTAATGTATTTTCAAGTTGACTTTTTGTATATATATATTAAATCAACGGCCTCAACAAATTTCCTATATACATATCAATATACACTAAAAATACCTTACCATTATAAGATTATAAGCACCTGTACCACAAACTTGAACTTCCACAACGTGAACATGATGAACATGATAATCTGTCCCTGCATAGGTCGAGACAATCATCTCCATCGACTAATGCTATAATAATAAATCTGTTTTTTTTTCTCTATTAATGTCATGTTTCGTCCCCGTGTTTGTACCCGCTACAGTAACGTCATCTGTATCTAGGTCATGGTATTCAAAATGTTATTCTATCAAGGCTTGAAGATATTTTCCAATACGATCGAATTTTACCCATCCCTCCGAAGACAATGAACTAGTCAGGCATTTTTACTGATATAAACTTTTAATAAATACAAATATGTATGAAAAACAAATGGTCCCTTAGAAGTAAAGCGTAAAACTTTGTTTATTTTCCAAGAGTTAAATCACTTAATTGAACGAGTATGTGATTTTTTTCTTCCTTAAGTGCTTTATTGTCGTCCAGAATTTAGGCCTCTGAAGCCCTCAAGTTATTCAAGTGAGCAATACAATATATAATAAAGACATTTTAGAGGATTGAGTGCATTTCGGTCATAGCCTTTATAAATATTGTATTGATGTATCATTCATTTGCAACTTACATCGTTTATGTTTGTTTATAGCATTGAGTAAATGTATGTCACTTTACTTAGAGAAAATAAATCTTTCATCACGATTTGTTCTTACTATTACATTTGGCTTCCATGTGAATACTTTTGTCCTATGCCTTTTCAAATTTGTGTCTATGTTGCAGTCTTCATAGGACTTTGTCATATATATTTTTTTATTGAAATTGTCATCGATATATTTGTAGATTAATTACTTCTTTTTCATGGATTAACTTCCATAAGCATGTGTAATGATTTAGAATTCATCAAAGAAGAAGAAGCATTTTCCTTAAATAGCAATGCCTCGAAAAGAGGTCTGATGTCAAAGATGCAAACACTGACTTTAGCAATGTAAACGGCTTTACCTCTAAGACTCTAATACAAATAATGGTAAAACCAAAACAGTTAACCTGTTAGATCGGTCTGTCTGAAATAGGCTATCAGCTGGAAACCAAACGTCGATTTGATAAAATATATTTATAGAGTAAAACAAAAGTAGAATAATAAGCTAGTGACCTCATTTTAAAAACAATTTGTATTCAGGTAAGAGGACTATTGATATTCTTATTAAAACTGTCGAAGACTTCTTTGTTGAACTGTGTTAGAAAAAACGAGTGTAACAGTCGTCGTAGCGTTTCCTAACTAGATGAACTGAGATACCAGAGTTCAGAATACTAAAGAGGAAAGCATACGTAATTCTGATAAATTAAATGAAATTAATGCTTTTATTGGCAGGTGCATTATGGAAATTGTAGGCATAGTCTACTGCATTTTCTTATTTATTGTGATAAGACTACAATGTACTATCTGGCAAAATGAAATAAAACATATTTTACCACAACCACCAACGAATAAAAATAACAAACTACAACAATACCGAAAGTATATGTATTATGATTAGAAGCTGTATTGATTAAGTTTATTTTGCTAATTGTATTTCGTAGTTTGTAAGACCATTTTGTCCTCAAAGAATTTGTCTTAAATGGACAAAATCACACGGAAACACACTTATATATTCCAGTGAATGTTTTAGAGTCTTTAAAACCGATGTTAGCACCCCAGTCGGTCTTTCCTGCCAAATGACGATTCCAATGCGGTAATTATCGGGTTTTCTCTTTTTTGTAAAATAGGATGGGATTGGGATGGGATATGCCGGCATTTTTTCCTATACTGTGCAGCGACATTTCTATCATTATACATGTAGCACAGGGGCACTCATGAGGTGCCCAGAGACGGAACCTATCCGGTCCATTATACTGGCACCGAAGAGTCAGGCGTAATGCCGTCCCTTTAGCCCCGGGCGTTGAAGCCAATACTTCCAACTCTAAAACCTTTGGGTTGAACCGGCCCAGGTTTGAACCCAAGACCTCCCGATCCGCAAGCCGACGCTCTACCACCTGAGCTATTGCGGCCGGTGTTTGTTAAATGACATGATTATATGTTGTACATAAGACTTTGTAATATATTATTTTTATTGCATAATTTTCAAATATTGTTTATACCTTTATTTTTAACACAGTTGTTGAAATATTTTGGCGGTTATGGTCTGAAGAACAATACAGAACAAATATAATAAGTATATAAAGAAATTCTAGCATTTTCATTTATACATGTATAGAGTTTCCTAGTTAAAATCAATTTTCATACACAAATTGGCTTGCCTTATATAATATACATTTTTCCGATATATAACTGTTTTTAAAAGGGAACGAATGCCATTTATCAACTGTTTGAAGCGTTTGTGTTTCTTTTTCCAGATTTCAGGCGTGATTATTGTTATAAGAACTTCCTTATTTTAACTATGATTTGTTTCGAGCAATTACTCTGTCACAGACAAAATACGTTGGCACCATTTCAGCTAGAACTCATGGAAACTGTTGCTTATCAACCTTTCTTATTGCCTAGGCGTATATTAATAAATAAAACGGAACAATTGAATGTTAGTCAGAAAGGTATTTGTTGTGTAATTATTCTGACATTCAGTCTCAATTTCGGATATACGTATAAATCAATTAAGGTTACAGATCTCAGACCAAGAATTGCTTTGTATCTATTTATATTCTTCTAAAAATAACAGAGGATAGAAATACCTACCTTAAATTATTAACATTACGATTTGCATGGGACCGCATGGATATAGGTGCCATAAAAAGTCGACATGTTATAGATTTACTATCTGAGCCATTGTCAAGCCGTCAGATATATTCCACTTTAACCCTATATTACAAAATTTACAGTATAGAGATCTTAATAACGATAGACAACGTCATTACTAACCTTCCGATATTGTGCAGCACGTAAATATACGCAAACAATAAACTTTAGTATTTCGCACGATTATCTGAAATTAGGTCCCTTTTTGTCGTGCTTGTCAATGTTAACTGACAACAAAAGCCACTTCAACCATAATAATAACCACCACCACCACCACAACATCATATGTTTCTTGTTATTTCTCCAATTTGCAAACGGTGCATGCAATAACCCTTAAATTATACATATATTTTGTATCCTTTATATATTGACTTAGTTGGAATGTTTTCTACCATGTTATACTATCTTGCAATATTTGTCTCATGCGATTTGCGAATGTCAAGTTGAATACTTCTTATATTGTATTACGAACATTTAAACAACAACTAGGTTAAACATATTTAGTCTTAATATAATTTCATAATCTCCCTCATAAGATATTACTTTATTTTAAGCCCATCTAATTCAAGACACCTCATGAAACAAAGGTACTGATGTCATTAGGAACATAGCGTTAAATAAAGCACATAAGACATGGCTACAACTTTTAAGTTGTAAAGTGAAGACTACAATGCTTAATATTGAATATTAAAGATAGTGCCCGATTTCTTCAATTGTGGCTAAACTAAAAGGTATGCTTTTATCACTGTCAAACCGTAATAGAAAGTTGCTTCCGGTAAAGTAATTACTGAGTATAAGTGCAAAGTAGATATCCAAACATTTGAGATAAAAACCAGCATAGATTTGGAAAGTGACTGGTCTCATTATCTGTAGCATTTGATTCAAGATGACAAACCGACTTGATCTTCAAACCTTAAATATTCACCATAAATATTGAATGGGTTTATGCACGCAATCATAAAGTTTAAACATCACGTGACTGTTGCCTAATCAAATTGCTTTAAACAGCCAATGCCTCTTTCGTCTGCGCGGGGAAATAAAACTTTTAGGGATGTACGGGTATGCAACCGCGTTATACATTGGCAACTTGTTTGTTATAAAAGCCTGTTTACATTTGCCACTGAATAAATCTATTAGGTTTATTAGTTTTATTGATTGTTTTGGTATTATATAACATACCTTTTATGTAGAGAATTTAGGGATGTTCACTTAAAAAAATCTTGCGAATTATTCCCAATAAAAATAATATGAGTATCAAATATTTGTTTCAGCTTATGTTTTTGCTGGGATCAAACAGTTTATTTTTAGGAAACATTATCAAAATCTATTATGCCACAGGTCTAGAAAAAAAGAAGCGTTTCCTAAAATCGTTTTCTTGAAGTCGATAATATATTAGTCTCTCCCAAATTGAGTTGTCAATTGTTATTTCTTTAATCCTATCAACAATTACTGTATTTGTCTAATCCTCTGATATGTTATGGATGATAAGTCTATCTCAGACACATTTCATCTTAGAAAGAGTGTTATCCATCCATCTGTAATTAGACTTCTTATAATACAGACAGATAGCAAATTATCACTGGGATGCAATGAATCGTGCCGCTACATAAACAATGTTTTTTTTTATATCGTACAACAATGTAATAGTGTGCAAGTGGAACAGCGGGTGCTATTTAGCAATGTTTTTTTTTGTTTGAGATAGCAAATATAAAATGTTGAAAAAAGCACGCAGAATAGTAAAATTTGAGGCAATCTACAAAAAGCTAAAAAAAGAATCAACGATTAACAAATAAATAAAACATGTAGATCAAATCGTACATCGCATTAACAGTCTTCAATAGATGAAACGATAAATGTTACTGATTCGACATCGTTGTTTAAGTTACGAGTTTTTATGAAACTCTCCGAGTTAAAGGTTGAAGTAGGTGTGTGTATGTGTCTACAGCCGGAGGCACCCAGTTGACAATAACCTGGTTCCTATCTTTCTATCTTTGCATGCTTCTGGTTTGCATGAATATCCAATCAAACCAAGAAATACATTGAATTTTACTAAATATCATTTGAATCCCAATAATTGATTGATACCATCACCCATCTCATCAAGATATACAGTACATAATATTTATCTTAAGGTCCGAAAGCTTCCATGACGTTTTTAACAATAGAATGCCGACATATAGGGAGGTAGTGCCTGATTGGCAACTGACGTTTCGATAAAAAGAGAATATAGTTCTTTCTATCATAGAAGAAAATCATGTATAATTTATTTAATTAAATCTTTGAAAACTAAGCCGATTAGGAATCACAGAGCTAAAACATCGTAAAAGATTTGGCCTTTGTTCTTGTTAGTAGTACAACAGTCCTGTTAGGCCGAACAAGAACAACATATTGATCCGAGGAACGGTTGAACGTGTGAAAAAATATGTTTTGGTTCCGAAGCACATCGTCATTTTGTCATATGAAACATTTATTTCCTCTTTAACGACTTTAGCTTCGAATTTGCATTAGCAATTCACAATGTAAGGAAATATTTCAACGGAATATTATCATATTAATGTCATGCAATGTTTTAGAGCTTTATTTGAGACAAAGTGTTTATCGATTACACTATTGATCTTTTGCTGCATCTTCTATTTCGACATTATCATAATGTTTGCCATATAATCTGTATCGGTAATAATTTTCCCTTATCTTTAAATAAAATAAACATTCCTTTTTCGATATTGACTAATATTGGGTAATGTTTTTTATCGGCCTAAAGCTTGTCGTATACTAGCCTCCATTATTATATTTAATAAGAACATATGACAAAGTCCTATGAGTATTGCAACATATACCAAACTCCGAAAAGGCACAGAACAAAGGTATTTCACATGCAAGCCAAGCGAAAAGTAAGAACTAATTTGTGATTAGTCATTTAAGGAAAAGAGCAAACCCGACAGTTACCGCCTTGGAACGGTCAGTCGGCAATATGGACCGACTTGGGTGCTTAACCGGTTTTACAGAGCTCTAACCTCTAAGTTTAATTTACTGTTACCTTTCAAAATCTGCCACAACGTCAGACTTTCGATTGTTATCATCCTAGTATCTCATTTCATAACATACACATACAGACAGACACAGACTGACTGACAGACAGACAGACAGACAGACAGACAGACAGACAGACAGACACACAGACACACAGACACACAGACAGACACACAGACAGACACACAGACAGACACACAGACACACAATATATATATACTTTTATACTGTTTGTACCATACTAAGTATATATATATATATATATATATATATATATATATATATATATATATATATATATATATATGTATATATATATATATATATATATATATATATATATATAAACTATCATATCAAAATTACCACAAATATTTAAATCTTAACTAAAAATGGCAAACAGGGTAAATGTTAGTGTAACAAAAATAACAAACAAACAAAACAAAAAAAAGAAGAAGAGACGAGACATTACACACAAAAAGTGCAACATAACCACACTTTGGTTATTGAATTTGCACATGTCGCACTGAATCTAATGAAAAGGAACTTGTTTAATACGTATACACAGGACATGGGTAAGCAAACGCGCACAAACACTTATGCGCACACTCAACAGCACACCAACGCACACACACACACACACACACACACACACACGCACACGCACACGCACACACACACGCACACACACACACACAGACGCACAAACACACACACACAAACACAAACACACACACACACAGACGCACATACACACACATTCAAAAGCATTTGCTCTTGAAATATATTTGTACATAAGTATGTGCTATGTAGGTAAATGTAAAACTAACTTTTAGAGAGTTCACGGACTCAGATCTTGTAAAGGCAAGATATAGGAGAGATTGACTCATATAGTTAGTAAAATTTACTAAGAAAATATCGTCGTATACACGTACACTTAAATGCCCAAACTTGTCGAAATGAAATTCTAGATAGGCATTTAGTGCCTGCCGCGTCTTGTCACATTAACGTTATCTTGTTTGATATGTGGAATGACTTGCTTTTAAATAAAACTTGCTTTTTTGTTACTTAACATTGATGTTGAGTTCACTTTACATTTGATTTGACAGGAGTAATGTGACCGAAGAAAGGCGGACATGCTATCTTAATTAATATAACAATTGGTTCCATTGTCATGTAAAACTCAACCTTACCATGATGTTACAAGGCAATGCTCAACAAAGATCACCCAGTTAAGTAAAGTCAGACCAGCAGAAGCAGAAAATAGAGCGACAAAATCTCCTCTATAGAGGGATCGACCTTAAACATTTTTTGGTTAATTATTATTTTGGACTAAGAACGTTGCCATTGCCCTCTCGTGGTATTAACGACAGTTCCAAATGCAATATATCAGAGGCGTCTTATTGCCATATAAAAAGACAGTGCTCAGTTTGTACCATTTGTATCCTTGTCAACCCGCCATAAAATATATCAGCCACAATGCCAAGGCCATACGTTTACAAACACAAAAACAAAGTGTCAAGAATATATGAAATTCATGTCCGCTTGATTCGGTATTTCACTGTCAAGGCTAATTATTTAATAAATTTATGAATTATCTTCTTTTGTTTTTATCTCTTTATTATGTTCGTTCTCCTAATATATTTAGGCTTTTGTCTCATGTCTCCTGGGTAAAACTATATTTACAAACATGTATACGTGTATTATGTTATTTTCTTTCATTATGGAAGTGGTATACCTCCCTTGCTAACGCTCAAGCAAATATAAGGGTAGTTCCACGACTGATTGGCCCGGTGTCAGGATAATTTGACTGGGTGTGGTATCATGCCAGGTGTTCACGGCATGCTATACACACTGAAGGCAGCACTATATCTGCTTCAAGTGGACACCGTGTCAAGATAACTGAAATACTGTTGCTGGGACGATAAACCCAATAAACAATAAACAATAAAATCAATTATTATTGTAAGTCTTAATAAATAATACCTTGAGACAAAAATTTGTTTTAAATTAAAATCGATTTCATTCAATAGCCTATAAAAGTATACAAAAACGTCAAACTCGTGCAAAGTGTTTTTAAGCTGACAATAAAACATGTCTTTTGCTAGTTCTATCAAGTACAACTTCTTAAATCGTCGCAAATTGTATTATATTTAATTTTTTAATGAAGTTTTGGTTTGATGTACCGACGATATTTAATGCGACCTTTCCTTGTGGACGGATTTAAATTAGCAAAAATAATTTGGAATCAGTAACCCATTTTACATTGCAATTGTCTTCATTTCAATTGCTGAACAGTAACCCTGAAAGGTATAAACCAATAACGAAGGTAATGCAAGTCTGTTTGCCAGTATTACATAAACTACTAATGTTATCTTTTCAGAACAAAATATCCAGTAACGGAAAGCATAACAGTAAACACATGCACAACGTTGAAACTGCATAAGACATTTAAACAATATACCATATTGCCGTGGTTTGGTTTTGTATTTCATTTTTCTTGTTTAGTCAATATCACACATTGAGGAGGACGGACATAATACTGACCATAAAACACTGAACCCTATATAACTCTGTCCACCTGAACCCTCAGGGTTAGTTTACTCACACCAGTGACATTTCATGTCCCAACACAGGTAGACAACCAGGGACAAATCATATCTCAACACAGGTAGACAACCATGACAAATCATATCTCAACACAGGTGGACAACCAGGGACAAATAATGTCTAAAAACTGATAGAAAACCAGGGACAACTTAAGTCTCAACACAGGTAGACGACCAGGGACAAGTCATGTCTCAACACTGGTAGACAACAAGAGACAACTCATATCTCAACGCAGGTAGACAACCAGGGACAACTCATGTCTCAACACATGTAGACAAGCAGGAAAAGGTCACACTTCAACACAGGTAGACAATGAACTGCCAAATACAAATTCATAATGTTCAAAAATATCCAAACTATACTTATAAACTATAATTTTTTTGAAATATATTATGCTTAGTAGAGGCCATGAAACAAACCGTGTGTCATTCGTAAAGTTCGAACCAGAGACCAACCAAATCAAAGAGGGGATTTTTTCTTTTAATAATGATTCATACCCTGTTTAAACCAACTGGTTAAGATAAATTCCTTTAAAATATGAGTAACTTCTATCGAGGTCTGACGAGGTCCAATTTAAACTATGTTTCCATTTGTCAATGTTGCCAAATCAAAACATTCTCCCTGATTAAGTCGAGGAAAAAAATTTAAAAGCCAAAAAAAAACACACAAAAAACAACAACAAAAAACAACAACAACAAAACAAACAATCAACAACATGAAATAATAGTAATAATAACATAAACACTACATCAAATTCCGTCAAATGCACAAGGTCAGACCCATGTGGCTTAGTCATTATTGTTTTCGAGAAACGACCATGGCATGGCATTTCTAAAAGTCATACTTTTATGCTCATAATCGATAATGGCATTTACGAACGAGCATTTCTTTAAGATCCTTTTTAAAACAAGAGATTGTGAGAATTCTGGCTCTCATCACAACATTATGCCTTGCGATTAATTCTGCATCATGCTCTGCACAAAAAAATATCTTATAAAAATATTCGATCTGAATCAGAAATGCACATTAAGTTATGTGGACTATTAAGTATAATATTTTATGAATAATAAATATAAAGTTTTAACATCAATAATAAAATAAGCCACAAGCAAACATTTAATGTATACTCAAGTTGACATTTGGTATATAGATTAAAACAACGGTCTCAACAGAAAAAAAATCATTAAGTATGGTCTGTCTAAAAGAAGGCATTTATAAGCCATTTTGTCTTCAGTATTTATACTTTTAATAAATCCTTTGTACCAAATGCGTGACAGCATACATCAAGATTTATTGCCATTCTGATACTTGATTTTACTACATATATATTAAGAACCATTCCAATAAATTCATATTTCTTGCCAATCCCCTTCAACATTCTCCGCTCCTTAATATTCTCCAGACATATAACCCTAAAAATATCTTACCATTATTAGACTATCAGCACATGTGCCACCAACTTGAACTCCTACAACGAGAACATGATTATCTGTCCCTGCATATGTCAAGACAACCATATCCATCGAATAATGCTATAAAGTAAATCTGACCCGACCACTATCTCTTGACATCGAAGTCTCACAATTGTAGACTTTAGAAATGTTTCTGCAGCAAGAGTGTACCTATCAGCATACGTCTCAGCACAACACAGACAGACAAATAAGAAAGAAACAACAACAACAGAATGGAAAATTGCTTATAGCAGTATAGACCTGATTAGATTATATTGAAAGAGTATGCACGTCAATAAAATATACGTAACAATTCCGACAAGATAAATAAGATTGCATCACAATTTAAATTATACCTGCACTGAGAGATTTCCCAGAACGCAACACTGCACAAGTAACAATAAAATGATCAATATACACGAACAAAAAACTGACAAGATTCTATGATTGTTACAAAATATATAAAACTATTAAACTGCATGAGACGCAGGGATACACATGACATGCGAACAATATGAAACGGCATTGAACTCTGAAACGTATATCAAAACATGAAAAGACAAAAAAAGCTGCACGCACAATCCTGATAGGATAGAAAAAACGTTCAGTAGGTTAGAGAACGGATTTTTTTTTTGTATTTTAATCTGTCCAAAAACAAGAAAGGCAGTTAATGTTTTTTTTATTAACGCCATGTTTCGTCCAAGTGTTTTGTTCTTGCAACAGTAAGGTTACCTGTATCTAGTGCATGATAAATTGTTTTGAAAACAGTTTTTTTGTTATTTTATCAAAGCTTGATGAATGTTTCAAATACGATCGAAATTTACTTATTATTTCGAAATCAATGAATACAACTGGCATTTTAATAGATATAAACTTTGAATAAATATAACTGTGTATGGAAAACATGGTTCCTTACAAGTAAAGCGCAAACCCTAGTTTACTTGTAAAAAATAAAATAGCTTGATTAAACGAATATGTGATTTTTGTCTTCATTCATTCGAAACTTACATTTTTTGTGTTTGTTTATGACATTGAACACTATAATATATATTTATAAGGTAAAATAAAGGTAGAGTAATAAGCTATCGACGTCATTAAAAAACAATCTGTAGTCAGGTAAGGGGAATATCGATATTCTTATTAAAAAAGTCTAAGACTTGTTTATTGAACTGTCTTAGTGAGACCGAGTGCAACAGTTGTTTTAGCGTCTTCCTAACTAGATGAACAGAGAAACCAGAGTTCAGAAAACGGAAGACAAAAATATACGTAATCATAGAAAAATGAATAAAACAACAATTGACGAATATTCTTATATAGCCAGGTTCATTGTGAAAATTGTAGGCATTATCCTTTGGATTTTCTTGTTACAATGTAAATGTGATGAGACTACATTGTACTATCTGGCCAAATGAAATAAAACATATTTTTACCACAACCAAAACCAAATAAAATAACAAACTACAACAATACCGTGCGTATATGTATAAATTGTTAAACTCAGACAATAAAGAATATTAATATTGCAATATTTCTTGTAAAGTCGTCTGAACTCAGAAAAACATATTACTGTTACTATAACATCAGTTTGTTGACTTGATTCTCCCGCTAAATGTTTGTAAATAATACAGAACACTATTGTGAGATTAGATACTTATTTTTGTGTACTTATATTATTACTCATGTATTTTCTTTACATGTTGTATTAACATTAACGTGAAAAATAACCGATGATTATTATTGCCATAAATACTATGCATTTACTTACAGTTGTTATTTATGTTGTATAAGTTAACTTGATCGATTAATCTTGAAAATATGAAGTACACTATTACCACAAGCCAATCCACGTGTTAATTTGATGTGTACTGAAATCTGTACTGTACATGCA
This sequence comes from Sinonovacula constricta, assembly GCA_007844125.1. Classification (NCBI taxonomy): domain Eukaryota; kingdom Metazoa; phylum Mollusca; class Bivalvia; order Cardiida; family Solecurtidae; genus Sinonovacula; species Sinonovacula constricta. Next base: position 1,264,862 of record CM017569.1, on the reverse strand, counting down.
TAATTATGTAATTTGTTGTGTATATTGTGTACACCTGGCTTATAAATATATGAATTTTGAAATAAAATTCTAAACTTTATAACGATTAAAAGCTTTATAGATTAAGTTTATATTGTTTATTGTATTTCGCAGTTAGTACTACTATTGAATCCTCATAAAATTTGTCTTTAATCGACAAAATCGTACAAAAATATACTTATATATTACAGGGGTTGTTTACGTTTATTTCCGCTATTTTGACAAATTACTTTATGTTGTTTAGTTTAGTAACTAAATGTCCTTTCAATGCAATAAAAGATTTCAATGTTACTTACGCATTGTTGCGACCGTAAACAAATCTCTGGGGAATGTGATCTATATTGTTATTTAATTCGTCCCATAAGGATTGTTATGTGTATTTCCTTTGGACATTATTTTACAATGACGTCACTACCTTCGTCATAACTTTTCAAGGAAAGCGTAGAGGATTGGACAATTTTTTATTCAAATAAATCGGTTTTATTTTCATTGCTTGCAATCGATAAACACATCAGGAAGTGCAAGGTTAGAGATCTGTAAAAGCGGTTTAAGCACCCCAGTCGGTCCTTGTTGCCAACTGACCATTCCAATTTGGAAACTGTCGGGTTTTCTCTTTTGTTAAAAGACATGATTACATGTTGCAATGCTTATAGGACTTTGTAATACATTATACTTCTTGCATAAATTTCAAATATTTTCCATATCTTAACTTTATACACAGTTGTTGAAATATTTTGCCAGTTATACTTTAAGTGCATAAAGAAATTCCAGCATTTTCATTCATACATGTATCGAGTTTCCTATTTTAAAAATCAATTTTCATACACAAACGGCTTTGCTAAATAGAATATAAATTTTCCCTAAATACAACTATTTTTAAAAGGGCATGAATGTCATCTATTAACTTTTTGAAGCGTTTGTGTTTCTTTGTTCAGATTTTAAAAGACGTGATTATGATTATAGGAACTTCCTTATTAAGGAAGTCTATAACAATTACTTTGTCACAGACAAAATACGTTAGCACATTGACATAATTTCTCAAGGAAACAGTTGCGTATCAACTTTTTGTATTGCCAATGCGTACATAAAAAGAACAACTGAATGTCTTTAGGAAAGGTATTTATTGTGTTATTATTCAGTCATTCAGTCTCAATTTCGGATATACGTATAATTCAATTAAGATTACAGATCTCAGACCAAGACATATGTTGTTTCCTTTTTATTTTCTTCTAAAAATAACAGAGGATAGAAATACTGACCTTAAATTATTAATATGATGATTTGCATGGGACCGCATGGGTATAGGTGCCATAAAAAGTCGACATGTTATAGATTTACTATCTGAGCCATTGTCAAGCCGTCAGTAATATACCACTTTAACCCTATATTGCCATACACAATTTCCAGTATAAAGATCTTAATAACAATAGACAACGTCATTTCTAACCTTCCGATATTGTGCAGCACGTAAATACACGCAAATAATAAACTTTAGTATTTCGCACGATTCGCTAAATAGTCTGAAATCAGGTCCCTGTTGGTCGTGCTTGTAAATGTTAACTGACAACAACAACAACCACAACCATTGCAACATCCTAGGTTATTAATTTGCAAGCAATTCGTGAAATAACCCTTTAAAGATACATGTATTTAGTATCCTTTATATATCGACTTGTTTGCAACGTTTACTATTTTGCAATATTTGTCGCATGCGATTACCAAATGTCAGGTTGAAGACTTCATATATTGTATTACGAACATTTAAACAACAACTTGGTTAAACATAATAAGTCTTAATGTAATTCTATATTCGCCCTCATAAAAATATTACTTGCTTTTAAGCCCTTCTAATTCAAGACACCTCATGAAAGAAAGGTACTGACGTCATTAGGAACATAGCGTTAAATAAAGCACATGTATGGCTACAACTTTACAGCTGTAAAGTGAAGACTACAATGCGTAATATTGAATATTAAAGATACTGCCCCATTTCTTAAATTGTGGCTAAACTAAAAGTAATGTTTTTATCACTGTCAAACCGTAATAGAAAGTTGCTTCCGGTAAAGTAATTACTGAGTATAAGTGCAAAGTAGATATCTAAACAATTGAGATAAAAACCAGCATAGGTTTGGAAAGTGACTGGTCACATTACCTGTAGCATTTGATTCAAGATGACAAACCGACTTGATCTTCTAACCTTGAATATTCACCATTAATATTGAATGCACGCAAATATAAATTTGCGATTGAACCTCACGTGACTGTTACCTTATTAAATTGCCATGAACAACCCATGTCTCTTTTGACGTCAGTGCGGAGAAAAAACATAACTTTTAGCAATGTACCGGAATGCAACCGCGTTAAACTTTGGCGACTTGTTTGTTGATAAAGCCTGTTTATATTTGTCACTAAATAAATCTATTAGGTTTTTTAGTTTTATTGATTGTTTTGGTAATACATATCACATCCCTTTTTGGTACGGAATTTAGTTACGTTCATATATAAAATCATGCCATTTATTCCCAATAAAACTAATATAAGTAACAAATATTTGTTTCAGTTCATGTTTTTACTGGAATCCAGTGATTAAGTTTTAGGAAGCATTATCAAACTCTATTATTTAACGAGTCGTGAAAGAAAGAAGCGTTTCCTAAAATATCATTTTCTTTAAGTCGACAATACATAAGTCTCTCCCAAATTGAGTTGTCAACTATTATCTCTTTAATTCTATCAACAATTACTGTATTTGTATAATCCTCCGATATGTTGTGGATGATAAGTCTCTCTCATACACATTTCAACTTAGGAAGAGTATTTTCCACCCATCTGTAATAAGACTACTTGTTTGCCTTTGTCTACTGATGGATAAAATTTAAATATCTGTTGGAGTTTTGATGGGACCTTTTCTTATTTACCTATTCTTATAAAGCAGACCGATAGCAAATTATCAACTGGGGTATCACATTTAGATGATGTTTGTATTAATGTATGTATTTCGTCAGGAAATTAAGGTTACGGTGCAACCCCAACCCAATATGGTTTTCTTTAAGTTTGAATGAAGAAACTGCATTTACCTAAAACCAAAATAAACAGCTAAACCACAAGTTATGTGTTTTTCATATAATCATGAAACGTTAAGTGCACCATTACCTAAAAAGGATGAGACATTACGATGGAAAAATCATTATAAAACATTTAGTTTTGATTTGAAAAGACATTCAAGCATTTCAAAACTAAATAATAGGTCGTTTTATTTTTCTAAGATACATTTTAAAGCACTTATTACTTTATATACAATTAAATAAATTGTGATAAATAAAAATAATAAATAATACTAATTAGTATACTTAGTATAAAAATTAATATATTGAGTGAACTGAAGCGCTAAAAACATATAAGGCTTTGTTTAAATCAAGTTTTGATTTTAAACATATGTTTATTGAAGTCACGTTTTTAGTTAAATACTAAAAAGATAGAAATCTCTTAGTTCAGATTCATAAATATTTTAGGTCTAATTTGAAAACTTATTAATTTTCACATTTGCTCAGTGTTGGTCTTGAAAAAAGTTATTATCTACAACTGGCTTTACCATAGTATGGTAAATTATAAGCTAGTCAGTTAAAGATCTGTTTAGAAGCATGTTTCCTATAAGTTTAATGATGAAAATTCAGTGGAAATTAAATAAAAAGTCGTAAAAAATCGAGTAAAATTTTAAATTTATACAAAACGTGAATCAACATGTGTCAGGCACAAAGAGGTTTCTATTCAACTTTTAAAACTGATCAGTTTGTTTGAATATGGCTTTTAAATTTTGAAATAAAAATTAGTCTTCAATGTTAAGTTTCTGTATATAACATTATAACCTGCTGAGTTGTTTGAATATTGTTTGTAAATAAAAGAAACTAACCAACTTAACAGTCTATTATAGATTCTCATTAAAATGTTAAACATCACTAAGTGTTTATTTTCACAATTAACAAATGCTCATAATGACCATTCAATAATTATTGAGTACCAATGTTATACTTCTATCCTAATTTTGTAAAAGTTATATTGCGGTGGTGGTTTAGTGCACAATAACCATACCTAACTGCCGGATTTAGGAGAAAATCTGTAGCATGTATCATTCACAAATCCAGTCGTTACTATTTATGTAACAGGCCAGAACCAGAAAGCTCTTTTCTATTTCGTGCCATTATGTTTGATTAGCGGACATAGTCGGTATCAGTAAACCAATTTCCTTTTCATTGTCTTCAATCTGACGACTTATTCCTACTAAAGACTTCAACCAATTATGTGGATCAAGTAAGTCTTTTAGTCACGATACACAAACCACTAAAGCTTCCTCTACCAGGTAGGACTACCTTTTCAGCATATTCCAATATCAGGATTGTAGTCGGCGTATTGTATTGATTTGCTTTGGCTAATGTATAGATTGTCAAATGAACTTGCCGTCACGCAACTTAATAGATAAATCTATTTACGTTTGGAAAAAGAAATGAGTGCCACGATCAATTGAACATTCAAAGATATATCAAAATTAAACATCCTTAAATAGAAGTGACTACTGTACGGAGAGACGAGACAAAAGAATTAAAACAAATAGTTGATATTTCGACATTTCATTATCACAACAATGCGGCTATATGTATACTGTCTCACTGCACAAGCCGAATGGTTGTTTAAATGCAATTATTTTTTAATAGATTTTCGTATCCATAGTCCATCTACAAACGTCATTCCTTTAAAGTGTTTTACGATTTTTCATCTGTTGTTTTATTGCTAAAGTATTTCGTGCAGATTTGTTTTATCTATTTGAAAAATAAGTGTCTGACTTATCTTAGATAAGTTAAGAAGTCATTTAAAGCAGTAGTGGCATATTTAAAATGTCCATATGTTATTAAGAAGAAACCAGACGTATTCTTTCTATTAAAAGAAAGACACACATTCTTGATTATTGTAAATGAAATTAATTTCCTAATAAATAGTAAAATGACCAGAGAAGAAGTGTAAGTGGTTGTCGCATCCAGTTGTGTAAAATGTAAATGAAAAACCAAAGTACACTGTCCACCTAAGAGGAATACATATAACAATCCTTATAGGATGATTTCACTTACAACATAAATTACGTATACGGTTAGATTGTTACGAACACTGCCACAATGCACAAATAACATTGTTGTACTTATGGAACAAAAAATCTCCGCCTGGACCGTTATGTTTTCATTAATTGCGAGGTAAGAGCTTTTTTTACCGTTAACCGGTTTAAGCTCTACAATCGGTCGTTTTTCAAACCGACTTTTCCAACGAAGTTACTATAGGGTAGGGTTTATTCGTTTTTGTATTTTCTCCTGTTGAAGTGTTGTATCACATTTTAAATACATCTGACATTAGTATACTTTTTTCGTATTTTTTCATTAAAATACTATTTTTTAATTTATCATCTGTCTTATTTTCTCAATGGTTATATAATGTAAACTTTATATACTTTACATATGACATCATCTTTAATTATAAATGTAACAAAGAATAAATATCAATTTTAATAGATTTGTTGGGTTGCTAGTGTTATCATAAGTATATTTAAATGTATCTAAAGTTTGGGCATGTTATTTGTTTATTTTTAGAAAGTGTGTGTAATAAATGCTTATATGAATTTACAAACAGATCTTTAAAACCTTCCGGTAAAAGAAATATTATTGAAAAATAAAAACTTTGTTACTGTCCTGACTTGAATATCTTGTCGAGCTTAGTTATAACCGGACTACGAATAATTATGTCGTTAATAGTCTAGCATAATCTAAAATGACGCTTCATACAAAATATGTGTAAATAAAATGAGCGTCCTTGTGAAATTCATCTTTGTACTTGCATATATATATATATATATATATATATATATATATATATATATATATATATATATATATATATATATATATATATATATATATAAATACAAAATAGTAGATAGAATGGAGACATCGGATCGAGATATCATAATGAAAGCGCTACATCGGATCTATAAACAATATATATATGTATATATTACAGGTGGGGTGATATTCAACTGAGGAAGGCATCAGATGGTACCAAGTTTCTAGAGCTCAACGAGACAGACTTAAACTAGGACAGGTCGAAACATCACTAACGTATGAGAATCCTGGCCAGTATACAGACCCAGTCTCTCTATATAAACTGTATGCTGAAAAAAGGCCAGATTGTTCTCGATCCGATGTCTCCATTCTATCTACCACCAAGAACGAGACCATTCATAGCTCAAGAAGAAACCGACCAGTGGTACTTGAGGCAAAAACAGGGTGTAAATAAACTTGGTAAAAAGTTAAAAAAAACATAGCTATTGATGCTGGATCGCCTCTGACAGGAAAATCACCAACCATTCGGTCAGGAAACACCTTGTTCAGAAGTTGCGTTCAGCCGAAATCCCACCGACTGAAATAATAGCTATAACAGGGCACAAAAATGTACAATCTTTGATTAATTATTCTTCAATCACAGACGAACAGCAAAAACGTGGTTCTAACATTCCCTCTGCACCAGCACATCAAGAATCACCACGCAATCCAAATGTAGACGATGCAAATTGTTCCTGCTTTTGTCTTCCAAATACACACACTAACACACCACGTCCAATCCCAACATTTCTCCAAAATTCGAAAGTCACCCTGTCAAAAACACAACTATCTTCGCAATTTTATGGCGCTATATTCAATGTTCAGAATTTCAATACTTTTCACGAGGGTGTGTTTTTGGTTGTTGTTATTTTTCATCCATTATTTTTAATTATCGTAATCAATAAAATTACAATCTTATGTATAGTGCAAATAAAGTAAAAGAAATAACATGTTTATTGCCTTTTTTTTTTAATTGTAAAATAGAACTATTTTTATAGCCGAATTACTCTATGCATCCGCATGATTTCGTGTATTGCAAAGGAATGTCACATCATGTAGGAGACGAGCAGTACCGGTAAATTTAAATGTTCCCCCTTTTCTCCATTTGAAAAACACTCTTGATGGTAGGATATACTCGACAGGGCCTCGTGTTTTCTGATTTTCATAGCCTCACATGATAACATTTATCTATATCTATATATTCTCTATATAACTTTATAAAATATTTATGCTACACTTGCATAAGAAGCTGCTGCATTCGCTTGCTATTTGACATGTAACTTAATCTGCAGCATTTTAGTAAGATACTATAAGAAGAGAACATTCGGGAATTTTCTCTCTCTCTCTTTCTCTCTCTCTCTCTACCTATATCTGTCTGTCTGTTTGTCTGTTTGTCTGTCTGTCTGTCTGTCTATCGATCGATCGATCGATCGATCGACCGACCGACCGACCGACCGACCTACCTACCTACCTACCTAGCCACCCACCTACCTACCTATCCATCCATCCATCATATCATCCATCCATCCATTCATCCATTTCTCTCTCTCTCTCTCTCTCTCTCTCTCTCTCTCTCTCTCTCTCTCTCTCTCTCTCTCTCTCTCTCCCTCTCTCTCTCTCTCTATATATATATATAGTTCTTTACAGTCTAAATTGTTAAAATTAATGCAAGCAATGCTAGACACCGAGGGACACATGGGTGTACATACTTACAGTCACAACTCTGGTGTCCTTCTGTGTCTAGCCTTTCTTGCATTGACCCTTTAACAGTTAAGAACGTTAGAGCAGTTTTATCACACCCATTGAGGACAACGTGTCAGTTGATTGAAGAGCAAACACGTTATACAACATTATTTCAACAACTTGGCAAGAACACCGGACAATCTGATATTAACTATATATTGTATAGTACATTGTAAGCAATCATGTTATCACCGCCGCAGTGAAAGAGGTTAATAATAAATAGAAACCGTTAAACTCTATACAATTATTTCGAAAGGGGTAAGGTATGTGTTTAAAGGATGTTAAGGAAAGGTTTGTGGTTTAACATGCTAAACATGATTTATTTACAATCGTATTTAATGATAAATATCTGTCTTAAATACACGTTTAAAACCGCAAATAGTATTGATTTAAATGGGAAATCAAACCATCATTTCAATATCATAAGTTTTTGCCGAATATGAAGAAGTTTCGATCAGACTTAATTGTCTTTCAAACGTTTAAGTCTAATATGCATAACATTGATAACTAAGAATAGAACATCTGCCTGTCTTTGTGAATCATGTTTAATTATGTATTTGTATTGGCAGTCTCGATTCGATATCAGGAATCATCAAAAACCCATTTATAAACTTCGGTTTGTTGATTAGAATGTCTGAGACCTAGATTTATAAAAGGTTTCTTTTAATCTATAACAATTTGTGCATTTAAGAGTAGGGGCTGCTCACTTTTAAGTATACGTATGAATAACTTGCGTTAGTTGTCACTAACAAGAAGGCACTAGAAACGTTTTAGTTACCACAGAATGTATATTTTCTTACCTACTTGTCAAATTCTTCGCCTTGTCAAATCGCCAAAAATAAAATTAAGGGTGTCATTTTTGACCACTTTACAAAACGAATAAGAACAATTGTTGACGATGGTAACAAGTCGGAAATCTATGTTTATATTGTATTGCCTGCAATTGGTCCTTTTACAGCCAAGAATATGCATTGCTTTGAAATTACACGAGGACCAGGCAAGCCGTTTAAACTACATGAATACTGAACAATCACTAGTAGCATTCTTTCTCTTCATCTCTCTAGTTGTGCTCTTGATATACGAGGCAACATTTCACTGCTTTTCACCCGAGATTGAACAGTAAGCATAACATTGTCATTTTGTTTGCCTTTTTTTTTTTACTTCAATATTGTGATAAATACTCGGTTTATTATATTATTTATTTCTTGTTTTTTTCTAACAATTGCTTCACAATACCACAATTTGTTCCGTTGGTTTGGATCGCTTTATAAATTTGCTTATTTCTTTCTGAGAAAATATACATTTGAGTTTTGACATATGACGTCACTGCATTAATATCGTATGGTCTTACGCTTTGACCGTTTATTCTATATGTAAATAATATTCTTTGGTTATTTTGTAAGCTTTCCAAATGATAATTATTATGTAATTGTCTCATTTTGATGGGATATTTTAATTTTTCTCTGTCTTTGAATAACACAACTTTAGGAAGTGCGAGAATGGAGCGCTTCGCAAACAGGTTTTAAGCACCCCAGTCAGCCTAACCTTTCCAAGACCGTAACGTTAAGTTTTTCTGTATATGTGTTGTATCAGTGTGTCATTTCTCATGTATTATGTAGCGGTAGTTCAAACGTAATATTTATGGGAATCATAAAGACCTTTTCATATTTTCCTCTTTGTTGAGATTAAAAAGTTAATAAAGATATAATTTTATACACTTATTTTTTAGAAAGAAACATTTTGACATCATATAAATATGACGATTAAAGACGATTGTCTATTTCTGCACGGATATGTCACTTTTGAATTCAATTACGAATCTGTCTACTCCTCTGACTAACCATGCATTATATTGCAACCTATAAACACTTTAGGAAGAATATTACCAATCAATCAATTTATTATAAGATTTCTTAACAACGCAGTCAGTTTACACTAGCATCTTAGATATACCGGAAAATGGCTAGGATTCAGTGAATCTTTCAGCTATATAAACTTGTATACAAATAGTTGGTTAATCGTAGCAGTTGGCAAGTTAAATACATATCGTAGTAAGTACTTTCGATTTAATTTATATGAAAAACAAACAACAAGCCAATTCCCTTGATTTTCAAGGTATTTGTTTATTCTTGTCTTGTCATTTACAATATAAATGTAGTTTACCAATTTAAAAATACTGGAGCAATGTTTGTTATGCTCAAACATGGAAAAAATCATACATTTGCGGTTTCCCAAAATGTTGTTTCAGTGTAAATGCAATTCTAGTACGTCACACAATATGCGCTACTTTAAAACATCTGCATGATTTTAATATCAGATAATCCACCAGAAGTTTTAGTCTTAAAAAGACATGTTCTCTGAAAATACACTATAAATTCCCAATAAAATAATTCATGGACTAGTAATCATTATTCTTTGGCGACCACGTCTCTAGACAAAATCTCATTATCTCATAAACTCATAATCCGCATACACATGCGGACCGTTTCATAAATACTCTTTCACAATGTGTCCTCATGTTTTAGACACTAATTTTGCATTTCCACTGATATCTGTGCATATAATAAGTTAAAATAAAAGTCACGGATTCACAGAGGGTTTGTTTTTTCCGTGTATGTGTTAAGACAACTGCTTTAATGGAAACTGACAGTCAACAAATGGAGTCAAAATATAATTATTAAAATATAAATGACAAAGTCCTATGAGCATTGCAACAATTTGGAAATGCGCAGGACAAAGGTATTCACATGCAAACCAGATATAAAAGTACGAACAAATCCGCGATGAGTCATTTAACAAAAAGACTGACAGTTACTGTTTTACAGAGCTGTAACAAAGAGCACTCAATAATACCATACACATTTATTTAAAAATATCTTAAAATGTAAAGGTAACAAGAATGTATCGAAGAATGCATGGTAACCATGGTAACTTCTGAATCTCGTATGTTACGTCTCTCATGTTTGTAGACGTATTCATTTTTCGTTGTTATTGAGAGTCCACGATCTGAAAGGATGTATAATATCCGACTATGGAATAATATCAGCTACTTTTCACACAGTGAACGTGATATTCTTACAAAAGGATATATTAACTTTTTTATTTAAAGCGACACGTTTTTGTATTTCTTGCATCTATTATTCTGAACAGATAAGTTAAACATAAGAAATACATGTCAAGAATCTCTTTAATCTAAACCGATTTTATTACTAAATAATTACTGACATTGTTAAAATAGCATTCAAAATATTTATGTCCATTTGTGATTGAATAAGACTTAAAGTAGCAGCAATCATTTCTAGACACGAATCTGCAGATACATAAAATGTTTATCATTTCGAAAAAATGTCGCAGAAATAATATTCATGTCAGTTGTAATGACAATTAATTTCATCTAAAGGCATTTCAGCTTTATAACTGTAATGTGGCTCATTAAGATTGTTGTAATTGTATTTGTTTCTATGTCCCATCACTACAGTCTTTCACGTCCAGTTTCCATGTGCCCAAATACTGAATGTTATGTGCTCAAGTAGGACAAACAGAGAGACGGGTAAAACGGTAGTAGAAATTTTGTTGATTTCTACTTTTAGGTTGCATGACTGTATTATTTCTTGATTTCATCATTGTCATGGTTGATTTTTAAAGCTTTATTTTTTAAAATAGATAGTAAGTAGTTTTCATTTTTATAATCAGTGTTCGTAATTTCGTTGTTTTCACAAGAAATATAATTTCTGGAGGCGTATCGCGCAAGAAAGACATGGCGAGTATTACACTAATAAGGTGTGTGCTGTTTTTGTTTTTCTAACCGTCTGATTATTACACACCTATGGTTCTACATCTCCTTTTAAAGAATAATGTATTTTAAGACATATTTCCTACCAGAACATATTGTCTAGTGCGCTGATTTCCCGCGTACATGTTCCTATGCTTTGGTCTTGATATAACTGGTGAGCATTTGTAGAAAGGGAGGTTATCAATTGTAAATTACACAAACAAGTGGTTAAATGGTTTCTTTTGAACATTTCACCTTTTATATTCATCTTCATGTGTCTCTGTCCGTCCGTCCATCTGTCTGTCAATCTCTGTCTGTCCGTCTGTCTGTCTGTGCATCTGTCTCTGTGTGTCAATGTATTTTTGTCTCTGTGTGTTTGTGTCAGGGTATATTGTTTATATGTTTTATATACGCTGAATAACTGGCCAACATGTATCGTTTTTATACTCTTCTGCGTGACTAACGCCGTAGATTTTGAAGTGAACAAAGAAATAATGAAAGCGACTAGAAGCGCTGTTAAGGCAGTGTAAGTTTTACCCTGTACAATTGTCAGCATTATTATGTCGTAAATCAAATGTACAACGCAATGGAAATTGGATAGCAGGCAAGTATCCAGCTGTAAATAAATATAGACTTCTCATGGGGCCAAAAGTTACATCAGAGTCACTAACAACATATGTTAGGTCTAAAATAAATGGTAATTTATGTTATCGGGTTCGATCATACTAAACTAAGTTTGAAATTAACCATTACCTCTTACCTAAATAAAAAATCTCTACTCCACCATTCCTCTCCGAACGTGAGCAGTAGGTTTAGACTGAGATGGTACGATTGACATATGTTATTACATAGCCTGGTCTAAAGCTGAAGAAGACTCGGGATGTTGTAAACATCTAGGCATAGTATAGGATGCTATGTCCGTGGAATATTCATTGTATATAACGAACTTCAAGTTCAAACATATAAGAATATTAATGTTGTCATTTGAAGAGTATAGTCTCCTTACACGAACGAGTTATGTGCACGAACCACTTCTTTCTACATGAATAACTTACCGCGAGTAGTCAAGGTCATGCAGAGTCAATCCTGTGTGCTTCTGAAATCCTAAAATGTCATAACGCAAGCGACACCGCCCAAAAACTGCATAAAGACCAATACTTAATTATAAAGTGCACCACGTGTAAAGAGTAACGAAAATTGACACTACAAATACTTTGGTACAAGTTTTTTTGCAATTGCCTTTTGTTTAAGCAAATAAACAAAACATACAAAAATGGTCTTAAAAGCGGTATCCGACTGTTCGCCTATATTAAATACATTAACCATTATCTCACCACTGCTTTGGGGAATTTGGTCATACATTATGCATATATCCATACTTTAGTCGTTATTAAGGCGATTTTAAACACTAACTATATTGGTACACTGTACCAATCTTGAGAAATTACTCTAAATGTTCAATGTTTCCAACTCTATAAAAACGCGATAGTGATATCTGCTAAAATATATATCGACCTCAGATCGGATTATCTGCATGACTATTTAAAAGTAAGGGGTTACGTGGTTTTCTAAGTTGAAAAATAGCTATCTCTGTAGCGTGGCTTAGATAGGAGCTTCCTGTTTGCAGTGACGAGTGGACATTTATCCTTGACTGTTCACAAAGATTTTGGCATCAAATAACAGCATTTTGCAAGACTTTTTCAGGTATCAATGACATATTTGGTTATTTGAAGAAACAGATTTGGACCAAACTGTCGAATACCACCTTTAATGTAATACCAACGTTTTAGATGACAAAACGGTATAGAAGTATATGAGCGTGTCAACTAACCATTAGAGGCAAGTCTGGGGTGGCAAATCTTGGCGGAAAGGTACAATTTTCGGGGTATTTGCATTTTCGTTCATATCTTTTATCGGTATTGGTTGGTGACGCTTAACCTTCTTCGTAAGTCCTCCACATTGAAAGCGAAGTCGTATGGTTTTAGAAGAGAATGTTCATATAACACAAAACTACTGCGGTTTATCTTTATTGGTTGTCGTTGCTTCAAAATGAGACTACTCTGTCGAAGCGGGAACACCACAGTGATTGCAACGCTTTTGTTTTGTTGTAAAGGGAAAATAAATTGCATATACTTGGATTGATGGCAGTTTAAACCTATTGAATCTTGTTAAAGTTATATTGATATTATTAAAAACTGAACAATTGTTCTAGCGGTCTTATCTGTTATTTGTTTTTACATTATTCTAAATAATGTCATTGACTTGCTAGGGCATTATTATGTTTTTAATCAATGATAGAAACAATAACTTTTTGAAAAATAATGTATTTGGTTAATATGATGCGAAATGTATATAAGTGCAAAGTTAACTTTATATGGTTTTATTTCGGAGAGATCCATATCCGACCCAATTATTGACATTGTTATATATAATTATGTTTAATTACCCGTCCGATGCAAGTGTGGTTATTTTGCCCTAAGTGTACCGTCACGATACCTAATGATTTCTAAAAAGTACCACACTTTGAAGCGATAAATTCAGTATAGATGTCATACTTGACGATCCATCCACACTGCAGGCTGTATTCAGTCTGCCTTCTGTCTAATCACGCCTTTGCTTTATGTGTATCTGTGCGTGTATTCATAGCTGGCATTGTTTTTTTTCCTCTTTGTATCTCAGTAACTTTGGGATGTTTATACAACTTTGGCGTCAGGCAATAAGTGCTCGACAAGCACTGATCACATGATAACGAATTAATGCAGCTGCATTATTTTCTTTGTAGAACAAACCAATTTATGAACAATAACAATCATCGTATAATATCGTATCAAGAAACCGGCAGACTGGTTTATGCGAAATTTGATTTGAAATTAAAAATTTGTTTGAATTTATGTTTATTGACTTCATTTCGAATGTATTTTTTTCTTCATATTTAAATATAATTCAGCAATTGTTTATACAGATCTATATATCAAATATTGATGTTTATATAGATCTGCAATTGAGCTATTAATGTTTTCATAGATCTGCTTAAAATATTCAAAATCTGTGGCCTCTCAAAATGCAAACACATCGTTGAAAACAATTTACAGGTGTACATAATTTTTAAAAAATGCAAAGGATATATATGTACTGTTTTGAACGAGATGAATGGCTTAAACTGCAATAAAGATTTTTAAATTTTAATTGTGATGGTGTGATGTCAAGTTTGGTTAATCATGCTTTTTAGGTTTAACAATGTGAACTAAATGAGTGCTTAAAGGTAAAGTCGTGTGGACATTGTTGTTAAGGATAACGACATGATTAAAGATATACATATTTTCTGTGTCTGTAAATACATTACATTTTCATGTCAAGTAAAAGTGTTGTTTCATATAAAACAATTTTTTTCTCAGTCAGTGAAAGAGATTGATTAAAGCTAATTTATTGTAACAACAACAACAACAACAACAACAACATCAACAACAACAACAATACAACAACATATAAACCAAATATTTTTAGTTTGAAACGTAATTGTGTACGATTGTCTACAAACAGCTGATTTAGTAATAGATGACAAAACACAAGAGTAGGTTTGAACCTTTTAGCTTTAACGAATTACACGTATTAACCTTGTTAAGTGACAGGTTTTAGCATTGTCGAATGGCAGGATTTTACTTAGTCAGTGACAGATTAATGGCATTGTCTTTATGCTTCCTCTAAAGCATAACTACTCGTTACAACATATGATTGATAACATTGCTTGGCTGAAAGAAACTACAGTCGCATGATCAACAAATTTACGCCACCATGTGAACTAGCGCGAACATGCATAGTCAATTCAGTTTTGTAACATACAAAGTACAGTAAGTTTTTAAAAAAAGAAACGTTGCGCAATTGCTCCGACAATTTAGAAGATACACGTTTGAGGACGTATCACCGACATTTTATTGCATGTATCTCTATTTTAATCTCTATATATCAGCAATGATGAGCATAATCTTCACAATACAGTCACAGTATTGATTTTATATAAACCTAGATAAATGATTCTCGAAGCATTTGCATCATTTTATTGTGCAAATTCTTGTCTAAATATAAGCACTTTTCGCGTCTGCACAAATTTCATAAACCGCTGACAAGCTGTTTTTTTTTTTAAACCAGCCATCTGCAATGACTTGTATATCTTGTTGCTATTAATACACAAATACAGTTTGATACGTCTGCGCTGTTGGTATATTCTGTACATTTGTCGTAGACTGGAAAATGCTGAAACTTTATATTGATACAACATTGTTCGAATCTTTTGTTTTCTTTTACATAAAGGTCGTAACTATAAATGTGCTAAAAGGATGATTTAATTTGTTTATTCAATCATTGGATCATACAAATCCACTCACAGTAAATCAGATATTCTGTTCACTATCTGAACGCATTTAATCTTGGTGCACGGACCTATGCACTTCACTTCATCCAAACCATTGACGGCAGTCTGGACAGAAAGGCACAATTTCCGAGGTAATTACCTTTTTCTTTTATCTCTTAAAAGCCGCTTTGATACAGAAATTTGCATCTTGAATCAGGAACAATAATCAAAGACAAGAGGAAGTCGATATTCGCATTCGTCATTAATGCATTTGTTCATTTTTATATTCTATTTTTCGTGGATGTTGTGGTACAGAAAAACACTTCAGTTCGAAGAGCATGCTAGAGTATCGGCATAAAACAATTGCAGAATAGAAAACGATATCAATCATTAAATTTACGCAATTATGTTATTTAATGCATCAATGCAGTTTATAAATGAATTAATCTGAAGGACACATTGTTAAATCGACTAGGGATTTAAAGTATCAGTGGTCCTTAAATTTTAATTCAGCATTAGGTCTTCCTTTTCTCTTTGTAATTAGGTTTAGGATCTATTTGCAAATAAGCAAACCAAATGAAGTATTACCCCCCCCCCACCACCCCCCACTGGATTACAGCTGATAAGTTGAATTAAGTGCAGAAGTAAGTAATACAGGTTTAAGGTTGTAAATCGCATCTGCAGGCTTACTTGAGAAAAATGAAAAGTGGCGGTACATATGTTTATTCGGAATATTCGACATAAATGCTAAAATGTGATATCAAATCAAAGCACTTTGATTCTAATGTTTTGAACACAATAATTCAGTATGAATGTCCTGTGGGCATTGCAAGATATTCTTAAATTTGCAAGGGCGCAGAAAAAAGTATTCACATTCAAGCCAAATGTCAATGTAAGAGCGAATATGTGATGAGTCATTAAACAAAAAGAGCAAACCCAACAGCTACCTCTGGGGAACGGTCAGTCGGCAAAAGGGACAGACTCGGTTGGTTAAACTATAAGGTTTTATCTGTCCAACGTTGTACATCGATATACAGGACATTTATAACTAAAATATAATACCAGCCTGTCTGTGTGAATCATATTTAGCATTTATTTATACTGACATTTAGTCTCTATTCGATAATAGGAAAAATCAGAAACCCATTTATCAAATTCGGTTGGATGATTATAATGTCTGAGACCAAGATTTATAAGAGGTTTATTTTGTTTTATAACAATCGGTGCAGTAGGAACTGCTCACTTCTAAATATACATATGGATATTTGTAAGTGGTTGTTAATACGGGGGACTTTGGAAGTGTTTTGTTAGCCAAATATGTGTAATATTTATCAACTTTGTTTGTGTTCAATCGCCAAAAATATATTAGGTCAATAAAGTAATATCATGCATTTCTTGACCACATGATAAAAAGAATTATAAACACAAACAAATCAGCATATTTTTTCCGTGAATATGTGTCATTGACAATGTTGAATATCAGACCGGCATGATAATAATGTGTATATATACATTTAAAGAAAGAGCTTTAGCTCTCCTCATGAGTACAACAATCTATTCTATAACAAGCATTTAGATCAAACTTAATCAGCTGAAGCATGTGTCCTTTCTGCAAAATGCTCAACATAATTCGCAGACAATAAAACAGTAGAACTTTAAACATTTAAAGCACCAGCTCACTCTGAAACAAACTGGTTCAGATATTTCTCTGCACTCATAGTAATATTTATGCATTTCCAATTCAAATTTATTGTTTGTTTTGGACTACATCGTAGCGACCAATTACGAACATTATAACGACGTCCAGCTTTTTTGTTGGAAGACCGCAGACAAATATCTAGGTAGAACCACCAGCGCAATGCCGGTCAGTTGGACGATCTTCCTACAGTAAGCCCTTCGCTGGGAGGAGTCGACCCCACACGACGGGAAGCTTGGCAATCAGCGATGGTGAGACTCCTTCACTATGCCACGGCAGCCACTTATTTATTGTCGATCTATCAAATTACAGAGAAGCATCAACGTCAATGGACAAGAAGAGCACGTTCAGATTTAGGAGCTCAATAATATGTCTTACATTAAGTTTTCTTTTTAAATATATAAATCTATGGTAAAATGAAATGGTTATAATATATACATTGTATAAACTATATCAGAAAAATGTTTGATGCTGGTCACAAAACGGGAATCTATAATTCATTATTATTATTATTATTATTATTATTATTATTATTATTATCATGTTTAGAATGTAATCAATTAATCAGTAATTAGATTTGTTAAAAAAGCAGCCAGTTAGTTATCACTCTTCTTAGATACGCCGTTAATGGCTAGATTGTGGTGAATCGTGCATCTATAGAAACGATGTATTTATTTTATACACTCGTAATTGGTTTATCGTAGCAGAGGGTAAGTTTAACAAATAATCTGGTTTGAGGTAAAACTATATTGTATGATATATTCAATAAGTGTCAGCCCGCTGTCGAAGACATAACATGAAAGTTACATCTACAATTTGCACTGGCTTATTTGTTTCTGACTTAAATAATTTGTTCATTGTAAGACAAAACAACAAGCTCACGTTTTCAGTTCATGCTATTTGTCTATTTATGTCTTTTTCACTTGTCAGTTACAACATAAATGCCGTTTTCTTATTCAAACAATACAGGAGCAATGCCTTTAATGCTCAAGCTCAAAACAAATACAGTGGTTCTATCCAGGCATATGTCTTGGAACTTCTCCACCAATAATTAGCTGGACGTCACCAATATTACCATAATTGTGTCAGTGCGGTATAAGAAAAAACAAAGCAAAACAAAAATTTAAATAAATATGATACATGACACAGAATTTGTTCAATGTTAACGCAATTCTAAAGGCCATACAGTCTGATAATCCACCAGAAGATAAAGTTCTTAACTATCCATTTTCTTTGAAATAAACACGTTAAAGAAACATTAATTTCCTAATAAAAAATTCTAAACTTATAATTATTGATTCTTTCGAGCACTCTTGTATACCACGTCGTAACACACAATCTACATACAACTACGGACTGTTTCATAAATACCATTCCACGAGATCTCATTTCAAAACAAAAGTCACGGGGTCACAGAAGGATTGTTGTTTCCGTGCATATGTTAAGAAATGTTTGAGTAACTGCTGTAAGGAATGTGAAATCCAACAAATGAAGTCGTCGAAAGATCACTATGCGTTTCATATATAGATATAACAAAATTGAGACAATAACACCATCCAAAATTATATTTATAACATCTTTAAAAGGTTAAAATGTAAAAGACACATAAATCATTCAAGTAACATTTATAGAAAACTGCATAGTGATTTCTGATTCTAGTTTGTTACGTGCTTCATGGCTTCATGGCTGTAGCCGTATTGATTCTTGGTTGTAACTGACAGTCTACGATCTGAAAGGTTGTATAATTTAAGACAATGGAATAATATTAGCTTCTTTTATAGAGAGGTAACGCGATATTCGTACGGACCGATATTTTTACTTTTATACGATATCATCTTTTTAAAATTTCTTAAAACATTTTTATAGAAAACTTTTAATTCTACATTTGATAACTTTCTTAGCTGTAACTCTTTTAAATAATGTTAACATTAAACTCAAATCATTATTGTAAATTAAAAAGGACAACTTCATCAAATCGACCAGACGACATAAGAAATCTAGGTTTGTGTAATGTATAACCACGTTCATTGTTAAACTAGTACTCGGGATAATGTTGTCTATTTGTTATTGAATAGATACATAGAAGGTTCATCATACTAAGTGTCAACTGAAAAAATGTCCCAGAAAAAAATATTCGTGTCAGATATAATGAGATTCAATTTTTCTGCTAATATATTCTAGCTTTTCAACTGCATAGAAAATATGGCTTATTAAGATTGTTGTATTAATGTTAGTTTCTATCTCCAATCAATGCACTCATCAACGTCCAATTTTGTTTGCTCAAAAACTAACAATGTCATTTGCTCAAGTAGAACAAACAGACAGACGGACAAAACGATAGTATAGTTGACAATTGACCTTGAAGGGTAACATTGAGCAGTGTTGTTTTAAAAGACAAATCACACTAGCATGCTCATAGAAAGTTTCTTCACAATCCACTTGTCAAACAGGAAATGAACCACAGAAAACGCCAAAAATATATCACCAACCTTGAGTGGAAGATAAAATGGCCAAAAACTGTTTATGACAGAAGAAATAACTCGAAAAAAGACAATAATTGATTTTATTCGTTCCGACAGACCGTAGTTAATGCAGCTGCAAAAACCCTTACACTTCACAGACTTCAGACCATTTTAGACCAGTCTGGACAGATGGAGTAATTTCCGATCCATTTTGAAGTTTCATTCATGCCGATAAAGACGCTTTGTGTCAGTTTATAACAAAACTTGCATTAAAATGTATGTTATTTTATGTGACATTCCCATAAAATTCTTACCACTTATGCATTTTACACAGATAAATCAATATGTATAAATTAAACAAATCTAAATAATACCAACCACGTGTGTCTTGACCGAAAACGTTAATGCTGAAATTTTCGACGACGGACAAATGATTTCTGATTCCTTTAATACTGATTCGATCTAACATCATTGTCTGTATTAAATATCTTCCTGGCTTAAAAGCCTTGCTAGATGAAATCTTGCGGAAAAGCAAAGAATCAGATTAAGTACGCGCGCATCTTAAATAAGGTAATGCCATCATTTCCGAAAACACAATTCATCGCATTTTATGGTCAGTAACTCGTGTCCAATTGAGTGAATATTGAGATGGCCTGGTTAGTTCCATCGTCAATTAACTTTGATGTTCATAAAAGTTCAATGCGTACGGATTAAAAGTGAAATGGATTTTGTTAGTAAGACGACAAATCACTGATCGGTGTCATTGTCATGTAAAACCTTATTGATGGTTCTAAAATGGTTGAATCTGGTTAGATAAAGATGATAATCCCAAAGATAAAAAGTGCAGCTTGTGTGAAGGACAATTTAAGTACAGTAGGTGGAACCGCCCATACAATAAGAAGGACAACCTCCTTGTGGTGTAATGAAATAGGAACATGTGTTCAGCTCCACCATGAAGGGCTGAAGAACAGAATAACTGCACCGTGCAATGGCCAGTGTGACCACCTCGATTGGAGATGGTTGACATGGTGTATTCAGCATACATCACCAAGATCGTATGGTCAGAAATGAGAGTCTTACTTTCGAAAGTAACTTTTGTCCGGATGATGGGTTTAGTCGCTCTTGACATAGTCACAGACTTCTGCGACTTCATGGCCTCTCTTTGCTTGGTTCGTGTAAAAAAAACTTATGTGAAAATTAAATATCTTCTAGTTGATTGCAGTGCGCGATGGTGCAACCCATATATTTGTTTCGGGTTATACTTCACTAGCAATAACTGGAACATAATGCAGTGACTATAACTGTGTCGCCGTGATGTTACTTATATACAATCAAATGGTAATTATAACTATCTGAATATTGAATCATGTTATTAAACTGAGAGTTCATGTGGTAACCGATAACGACGACTCTATTTTTATAATTGGAAGTCCTGTGGGTTGACGTCAATACGCTTTCGTAATGTTATCGATCATTATCATTCTATTTTAAAGGTAAATAAAGATAATATTACATTTCTTTAATGCCTTTCAGTTTAAATTATATTACTCTATTATTTAAATGAAAAAATAAACAAACCGATGATATAAATAATAAATAAAGTCTTATAGATATAATTGTTGACTCTTACCTTTGGGTTGCATGACTGCACTTAATTATCCGTAATTCCAGCAATGTCATATTGATAGTAAAACATTTCACTGTAAATAAGATGTAGATTTGTGTTTTTAAATAATCACTCTTTATAATTTCGCGCTGTTTTAACAACCCCTGTTTCGCGTAATTCAACTATGGTAAACTTAACACCAATTAGTGTTGTGCTGTTTTAGTTTTTTTTAAAAGAGAAATGCTTTTAAGACAAGAAAATATAGTCATACAAAAACATATATTTCTCGGTTGCTGATTTCCTGGTGCACATTTACATCTAGAGGGAAAAGGGCCGGCCTTTCTTTGTCAGTCTGTCTTTGTCTGTCTGTCTGCCTGTCTGTGTTTTTCTCTCTCTTTGTCCGTCTCTCACTTTCCGTCTCTGTCTATATTTGTCATTTCCTCTCTATTATTGTTTCAAATAAATATGCATAGATGTCTGATAAAATGTTTCCTGCTACGTTGAAGCTCTGCATTAACACTTTACTTGTATTCTTATCTATTGAACGTGTTTATATCCCTCGACAGAGATGCGCAGTAAACCCGTCAGCAATGATTGTGTCAGTTATTACTGCTTAGAGTCCAAATAATGCTGCTTGCATTCTAGCGATCTGCCTAAAAGGCTTAGAATCTGGACAAATACGTTTATCAATCAATTTGCCACGTCAGCGGAACGATACATTTTGATATGTACGTATGAATACGAACCACATAAAAAGAAAAGTAAATATGTCTACGGTATGAATGATGCATTTGCTTCCTGCATGAAGGCAACTATATACGGACAATTTCATAAGTCTCTCTATATACAGCTGCATGCTTTTATTTTTATAAAGTTGCTCTGTGTATTCAATGTTACCATACCAACGTAAGAACTCAAACTATAATAAAAGTAGCAGAGCTGCACATAATGCGACTAGACCATAAGAAATGTCCTACTTTCGTGTAACCATCAAATCATAGTAAATACACCACCAAAACATCTGATATTGCTCAGTCTTAAGCAGATGTATCATTAAACGCTTGCATAAACATTATACTTATTATCGTCTCGGAAACTAAAATATAGTATATGTTATGATGCTAGAAAAATATCCCATCATACTCAATGTACAGGAAGTCTACTATTTAAAAAAAAGAAGATATAGGCAAATGGTGTAAGTTTTCCAGTAGAAAGAAACAAAGTAAGTAAAACTTTCAGTAGTTCTGCGCAGACATTTTACTGAGGTCGTCTTTCACCAATAACAGAAAAAACATTACTATAATGGTAATATTTGTTTCTCCGTGACATATAAAACAAGCCAATTTTAAAATACTTGAAACTACGGTTAGTTTATGTAACATGTAATAGCTGGCCATGTTGTCACAGAGTACTGGGTATGGAAGGCCCTCTGTAGAAACACAACACAATTTGCTGATTAAACGAATATTTAAATACAGTTACATTTTTCTAATTACTGCTATAGCATAACGCCTCACGCTCTAAGGTCGAAGTCACTATCTCCATACAATGACTGACTTTGACTTGAGTATGGACTTTGACTTGAGTATGGATACCGTTCGAATGCATGTATGCATGAAGCTTTTCCTTATTTAAAATCCGTTCCTATATATCTTGAAACCGGTCCTCAATGGTAATTCCAAAGTTAGTGCATTTTCAGACAGGCGTGTTAAAAAACACCGACCCATCGACTTGCTTTGTAGGGAAGCTGTCAATAATGCCAGAGTGTGTTCAAAATTATCTTTGCTTCTGCCCTGCCCATACTTTAGTTGTTTAAATATGCTTTGTACATGTTTGTACTTTAGTCTTAATCTGCTACTCACTCATCCAATTTAAAAAAATTCTGTACCTAGTCTTATTGTTTTAGTGTTTAACTAAATGCATATCGATTTCTTATTTGAGTATTTACCTCTAACGTTAAATCATTTATGTTTTAGTTACCAATTTAATAAAAGGTTAAGTTTAAACACAAAATTAATTAGTTTCCTAAAATTAGTTACACAAAAACTAACATAAGGATAAACGGATACTTTTTATGATTTCTATATTTCTAATCAGATACATAAAAAACAGAATAATAATGTTTTTATGAAACTATTTATATCATGTGCCCCATATTTGCGAAATTACGCAAATACGATGCTTATATGTAAAACAATAGATGTCACAATCTGCTGTTATTTATTTTAATTAAGTATAACAGCGAAGTGTGAAGAGGTACCTGAAAGGGATCAACTTCTCATCTCTCTCATCTAACTTCTCCTGTTATTGATTTTGAAAAGCGGCCATTTTGGAAAATAATTAGGTGATTGTGTTGGAGCTTGGATTAACATGAAACGGTAAGTAATCTTTTATGTTTCAAAAATCAGTTTTTATTACTATGCACTCTGCTGGTCATGTGAAAAACCTTCCCATAAAAGGCCATTAAACTAAGTCAAAACATGAACCCAGGTAAAAGGCTTCGACATATCGATAATTTAATAACCATTTTCTACAATTTTCATATATTCTTATTTATATGTACTACTGGAACTACATTTCTTCAATATTAAGGTCTCATGGAAATAATCTGAAAACGCACACGCAACGTTCTTTAATGACACGATACAAAGTGTTGACGTTAATGGACAAGATTTTAATTTCCTAACCATGGCGTAGTTAAGTATATCGATCTTTGTAAGCACAAATTAACGACAATACAAGGTCACAACGTTAATCGAAGCGCTGAAAAGACCTGTTTTGGCGGTGAAGGTTTTACCTTGTAAGCGATTAAAAGATGCACATAACTGTCATTGTAAAACATTCCGTGGTAAAACGATTGTGTAAGCAGGCAATTATTCAACTGAAAACAACAGTTTTTTTTAAATATAGATTATACATCGAGACACAAGTTAAACACGATTACTGCCATAAGTATAGAGAAACTAATACATTAAATATAGTATGCGTTTCATATGACTGTATTTTAACTTAAATTTAATTGTAGGTGTAAAACCAGACGCGAACAAAATACACGGAGTTCCGAACTAACTCCCCAATTATTTGTTGGTCGGTAGACCAAGTTGAGTTAACGGCTCCGTGACACCAGATTGTATTTTTTTCGTTAACACAACGACGTGTGATTGGGATATAAAGCCCTATTGCCAACCTGGTATAAAGCTGCAGAAAGAAGTTAGGCCTCGCGCGGGATATCGCAAATATCTAGGCCTAGTATAAAATGCATAGTCAGTGGAACATCGTTATTTCTCCCTTTGCCTTATTGAGTCACTGAGTGATATTTATGTGCCACCTACTAGTTCATGCATAGATATAAATTTATGTACGACAGTATATCCAAGGAGAGTAAGGGGCATGAGAAAGAATGTTCGTTCCTAGCTGAATGATGGCTGTCCCCTTTACCTAGTCGCAGACATGCGATGGTGGGTTGTAATGATGAAGTATGAATCCAATATCGGAGTGCATGTGACAGCTTCTTCCGTAGTGCATTGGCTAAGTCCCACTTTAATACCTGTAAACACTTGTTTTGAAATTATGACCCGGTTTGTGTATTGCTATTATAGTGGTGATGATAATAAGGGTTGGTATTAGTATGTTTCGTGTGAGTCGCTTTTTTTATTACCCTCACGGTCAAATCTCTTTCGAAAACACATTGACTCGGTAACCCGCCGGTGTTTATTCTGGTCCGTGGCACCCATATAGTACTAACACTTCCTATTTTAAGTTCTTTTGTTATTATACGGTTGGCTGTACCGTAGCTCACAATCGACAAAGACGCTCCTGACCACTTCAACGTTATCCCTAAGACGAGAGACCGGACGACGGTTCCTTTCATCGTCAAAAAAGGTTTCTCTTCCCTCGCTATACCTTTTGTGCCACATGTAAACGAGCAATCTGGTAAATATAGACTTTCCAAAATCATCTTTCGTCATTTTCACTTATTTTCGGGCGTTAATGTTACTCAGCAACAAAAATATGTCCGTTTTACAACATTAAATAAGTTCAAAACTAGCAGGAACACTTTGACAGAAAATGGCGTCATCATAGAAAAGATCATAACACCATAAGCATGATTTTTCTGTCTTTTTATGTCTGGGGTTGTTATATCGACGGAATATATACAAGTACAAGTGATTTTGACGACCTGCAACGGGAACATAAACTACCGGTTGCTAAAGCGACGGCAAATAATACAATATTTATTCACAATATATTATTAAGAACATATTCTTCAAATATATTTTTTCTGCAAGCTGTCACAATATCAGGCCTTTCATATAAGAAAAAAGGTATTTTTAGCATTTTTTTCTCGAACCTTTGGATATACCCTTGTATGTCTGCACTATACAATACACTCGCTTGAACATGTAGTTACTGCTCAATACAATATTGATATTAACATTAGAATCATGCCTGGCCACAATTGACGCGTTTAGTTTCCTGCGACATTCATATTTGCTAAACGCAGGACTTTCAGGCATTGTCTAATTTCAGACAGTTAATGCCATGCATGGTCAATCATTCGTGCTTCTGAAATTTACCGTTTTCATTACTCTGGACGCTGTCGCAAGCGACACAACCTGAAAAGCTTTTTCTTTACATCGCTGAATATTGTCCATTATCTAGGAGTGGAATAGTCCAGTGGTAGGACGCAAGACTCCGGATCATGAGATCTGTGGTTCGGACGCCGGGCAACACATGCAAGATTAGGCGCATACTTACCGTCAGCCCAGTAATATTTAATATTTATCTGCCATGAATGGGTAATACGGAAATCTGATTATACGGCGACAATGACCGACATGTTGCAAATTTGGCATTACTATATAAAAAACTGGCGCGCATTTTGAGAGTGATGGTAGGGTCTCAGAGCAAGCCGTTGTAAACTTTGAATGTAGCAATATCGCAATCATACTGTTGTGGTTAAGTTGTAACTCGTCGGAAGTCCCACGCTACGCCACAATTTTTAATTTAATGAATAGATATATTTTACGCAACATATCGCCTTCTTAATGACCTTGGTCCAGTCAGGTGCTCTAGTCTGATCTTAGGAAGTGCCTAAGGTTTCGCTCACTGTTAAAGAAAACCGGTGGAAAATAACCAAACTTTTAATTTGTCTTATTTCAACTAAACAACCATTAAACTGTATTCAAGTAACTGCAAACCCTGGCCTATTTAACTGTGTGTAAATATGATTTACAGATGCCGTCATAATCACGTTTTTGCTGACTTGAATGTTTAGTGGAAAGGGGCCAAACTTACACATAATTGCGATGCTAACATGCATAAAACTTACTCGGACCGTGACTTTTATACAGGAAGGCAGTACACGTCCTGAACATGTATATTGACTAGAATGTTATTGTAGAGATATCCTCTATTATTGTTATAAGTTTATATATGACTAGTTTTATTCTCAGAAAAGATGGGAAACTACAAGAATGTTAAAAAGTTAATAAATTGTTCGTAGAAAATTCGTAAATTGTTGTTCCTTAGTGCCTATCTATTTATTAACAAATATAAAAATTTAGTACAATTTACAAAACCAAGGCCTTAATACATGTAGTTCCAATCGACCTTGCTTGGCTCCGTATCTCTTTCCGCTAGTGACAACAAAAACAAAAACTAAACGTTGATTTTGTTAAACACGTCGAAGTCATATGATCTTTTTCACTCGTTACGCAGGACTTATTTATTGTTTGTAAATAATGCACTGGTTGGTTTGTTGAGAGGATTTCGTATATGGGGAGAACACGTTTAGAAGAACACGTTTACCTTAAATTGCACGTTATTACGAACACTTGTTACTAATAAACTAACTATATTAGGGTTCTGTCTAAAATCCTGTATATACACACAAACCGTGTCAAAATATCACGTCAAATCACACTCCCTTTTTCCAGGTTAAGCCTTTAATTTCCTGGCCATCACTAAGTCGGGTATAAAATGGTTTGTAGTTCAATGAACAAATATAATCTGATGTTTCCGGTCAGGGCGAATGTTTTCACAAGGCGATGTACTAATCAAACTAAAAACTGTTGCGAAATATTTTGTTTAAACGTTAGATTAAGATGATGTTTAGGAAGCCCGCATTGATACATCATATAGTTCTTTGCACAGGGCCATCTAAACAAACATACCGAAAATTTTGTAGTAGCAACCACCATCTTCCAATCGCCACCGGTCGTTGGAACAGAACTGAAAGACAAGAGTGTATTGTAAATTATGTGAGAATTATGATATAGGTGATACATTTAATTTCCTATTACAATGCAATTATTTCAAAGAGCCTTAATTAAACATATAAATCAATATTTTTACAACATGCCAAATATTTTCAAATATAAAGAATTAATGACTTGCCAAAACCTAAAACAACTAAAACGGCTTTCAAAATTTATCTCAATTATTCTTAAGACTTTTAAACCCCAACATGCCTAATGCCATAGACAAACAATATACGGTGCATTCATCCTCATTTCCCTTACCCACCCCTCCCCACCAAAGCAAGCAAACAAAAACACCAAACATTATTATATAATACTACTACTACTATTAATAACACGTTACCTTTCCACTCCAAGTCATTTCCTGTGTAGACACCATATCGACATACGCAGGGCCGAATCCCACTGCACATTGACTAGTTATTACACACTTATCATGGACCGCAATACACATTTGCCTCGACACTTTCCAGTCCTGGTCAGCATACATCACATGAGCGACATACTAGACTACGCAAATGAGTAAAATAACACAATATGTCGCCACTTTGTAGACTTTTTACACTTAAGGTCCAATTAAGCTACAAAATCATGCATTCAACAAACTTCTCGAATTTCGAACACTGCTGACCAATAAAAAAAAGAAGAAAAATAACTGTAAAATAATGTTCAGTAATGTTATGAATAAAAGCTGACATTCCTTTTCACTTATTAATATAAATATGTATCTCTGATATTTGTTAGAATATGCCTTAGTAA